>CM076575.1:1871712907-1872063410 GCA_034641835.2 Pinus albicaulis | reverse complement strand
GGTGCTCTATCAGTGATTTTACCAGTGATTTTGGTTGTGGAGCCACCAGGGCCCAATGAAAGATCAGTTGTGTTGGACTATGCTCATCCATTGGAGGTGAATGAATAGTCGATTTATACTGATTTCAGTCTTCTGTTTCTGAATATGCAGCTAATTTTTCCTTTTGAGGCTTTCTACTCAGTGTATTTCTTAATTTAAGCATTAATGAAAAAGGGAAAAGCCTAATTAGAGGCTTTTGGACCCAGCAGAGGTAGTCCAAGAGAGGGGTGAACTGATTAAACAAATGCTTACTATTATGCTGTGAATTTTTGCTGTTATATTTTAGTTTCTACTACATTAAACAATAAATTTTCATAAGTACACTTATCCCAATCAGACTTATACAGTGAACACAACTCCTTAGTTTCACTTCAAACCACATTACTTCATTTGCAAAATACTTGAACTTGCTTATTCACACATAAAATTTTGATCAATGAATACTTTGTACATAAACAAATAATTTCATTGATCGGATCTATTTCAGTGTTTACATTTTATTTCTTTAGGCAGAGCCAGTTTGTGGGCCAAAAGCTTCTGGTTTCATCCTTTCTAGTAAAGGTGAAATAACCAGTAAAAGCCCCCTACTGTCAATCTATGTATAAGAAATACTTTGTTCTCACAATTTCATATCAAATACAATGTTTACTACGCAAAATCAGGCATATTAATGTTTAAGATACAACCTATTTCGAGGCTGCGACAATGGAATCCCATCATAATCTACCAACTCGTAGGCACCCTTAGCCAAAATGCACTTGAAAATGTAGGGGTCATGCCATAATGGTTCAAATTTCCATGTCCCTATATTATTATCTTTCTGATCATAAAGCAAGACTAGGTCTCCTTCCGAGAAGGTGCAAGGCTTGAATTTGTGGTCATATTACACCTTAATTTGTCTCTTATGCACTTCGTTAGCCAATGTGGCTTCATGATCCATTTCATCTAGATGGATGAGATATAAAAGACGTGTCTCTTCTTCAGAAGTGTTAGGTAGTAGGTCAATCACGAGTTTCAAAGATGGTAGTTTGCATTGTATCTGTAAGATAGCTTCCATACCATAAACCAGCTGACAGGGAGTGAATCCAATTGCATTTCTCACCGAGGTTTGATATGCCCACAAATTCAAGTATAGGATCAAATTCCAGTTTTGTTTATGAACCCCAATCATGCGTTGAAGCATATGCTTAATAATCATGTTGATAGCTTCAACTTGTCCATTAGCTTACGGATAATAGGGGTAGAACTATCATGTGATAGTCGTAACTTGGCAGTCAACTCATCCATCATGCGATTGCGAAATTTTTTTCCATGATCTATGACTATGGCATGTGGTACACCAAACCGTGAAACCACATGGTTAAAAAATAACAATGCAGTTGTCTATCCCGTGTTGTTGAATGTAGGCATTGCCTCCACCCACTTGGTAAAATAATCAACGACGAAAATAATATACCCATGCCCCCCAGCCGAGCGAGGGATACATGTCATGAAGTCAATGCCCCATTTTGCAAATGGTCCAACAGAGACGACAAGATGCATTGGTGCTAGTCCTAATGATGAACCACCCTGGCTGGTTCGAAATGCGTCGACAATGTTCCATTGCATGTGATTATTACCAAAAGATTTTTTACAAGATGCATTAGTGCTGGTGGCAGGCGGGTTTTACGATAAAATATTTGGCAATCATGACAACTTATAACTACGATAATGCACTCACAAAATGTGGTAGGCTAGTATTAACCAGCGCGGAGAATATTTTGTGCGGTAGAATAGGCATCAAAATGTCCACCGCATGCGCTAGAATGGAAATCATTTAGAATTTTTTCGGCTTCCTCATGCGTGAGGCACCTTTGTAAAATTGTATCGACACCACGAAGATAAAGTGTATCGCCGGTGATTAGATAATATTTGGCTTAGTATCGAATACGTCATTGTTACGAGTGAGAGATATTAGGCTGAAAATTTTGGGTTTGGAGATAGATGATGAAATCTCCATTGTTGATCAGCGGCTGTCATTGATGTCAACCCAAGCAGCACCAGGGGCTAACCCAATATTGCATGGGAGTTTTGACCTACCAAATTAATATATTCTGGGTCAATAATTATTTTAATGGTTTCTAATTGTCGAGATGTTTCCGTTGATATATGGCGCACCATGTAATTCTTCACGGTTTGAGAGATATTCATGTTTGAAGTTTGTACCCCCAGTTAGTGGGCTAAAACCCCATGTGGTTGGGGCATGGGTCATTGAAAATTCATAATTAATATTTTTTAAGCTCCTAAAATTCCTCCCACGTTCACTTGTTGAAGCCCCTCTCAACCTAAGAATTTATATAAATTGTGATCCTCATTTCCTTGTTATGCAGGGGATTTCGCCATCTAAAACAGGTCATCGTGGAATTTTTG
Organism: Pinus albicaulis; assembly: GCA_034641835.2. NCBI lineage: Eukaryota > Viridiplantae > Streptophyta > Pinopsida > Pinales > Pinaceae > Pinus > Pinus albicaulis. The sequence continues at coordinate 1,872,060,962 of CM076575.1, read as the reverse complement.
CTCTAAATTTTTTTCTACGAAGGTTAAGAAGCTGAAATTTTTATGAGGTGAAGCTAAAATCTTGAGGAATCTGCTGTAAAAATTTCAGATCAAGGTGAGAAATTTTTTTGGAGATATGATCTGCGGAAGTCAGGATTTTTGCAGGCTCCTAAAATTCATCTCAAAGAAGTGACCTTGGTAAATTCGTCATAACTCTCTCTCTGAGTATCGGATTGGAATTCAGTAAAAAGTGGCAGATAGTGCACAGTATTTAATTTTTTCTCTATCAATTTCAAATCCAAATGAAGAAAAAGTGACACATGGCACGCCGTACAAGTGCGCTCTACTGAAACAATCCATAATTAGGGCATTGTGAGAGAATGGGTATAACTCTCTCTTGAAGAATCCAAATTGGGTCAAACCTATGGCATTGGAAATATGACTCAGAGGAATAATACAAGACCAAAAATCAAATATTGAGGATCTGAAATAACAGAGATACAACAGATTCAATATCAAGCTCCTAGAAGGAAAGAAAAAGCTATATCATGTGTTTTCAAGGGCTACAAAGGACCAGAATTTCTACGGAAGCAAAGAAAAGAAAGGTGCAACAGAGGGTAGCATGACAAGAGAAGCAACGAGGGTGCATAACAACAACAATAATTTCATCATATGAAGTCTTCAGAGTGGGCGACCTTGCATATAATCATTGTAAAGGTATCATTTTACTTAGTCATTGTAAATACATTATTTATTACAAATTGTACTAGTGTCACATCTACCAAGGGTTGAAGAGGAAGTGTTGGGAGGTCTAGGATCATCATTAGGTGGTTGTGTCAAAAGTTGGGGTTATGGTCCTGATATATCTTCTTCTTCACATCATTCTATATCATTGTAAAGTGGAACCATTTTCTTTAGTACGGGAGTCCATTCTTTTAATATTCTTCTATAGGGTGGTAGGGAATTGGTGCTAGGGTGAGATGTAGCTCATTGGGTGTTGGGGCATCGTTCGGTTAACCTCTTGAAGAATATCGGGCATCGGAGCATCCATCCAGTGGGATTTGGAGAAAAAATGATTTTCTAGATTCTAGGAAGTTGCAGCTTTATTTTCAATTGGAGTTGAATATTAAAAAATTATTAGAAAAACATTAGGTGGTTTTGTCTCGGAGTGGGTTTCCACCTTAAAAACTGTGTGCATTTGTGTTCCTTTTTTTTCTAATATCATTGTACAAAAATTGATAATAATTGAAGATGAACTAATGCTCTATTGTTGGAAATAGTGATTCATCCCCCTTCTCAGTATTTACAACAATTGGTATCAGAGCTTGGTTCCTTCAATAACAGTTTAACAACTGGAAGGAGGTCATGGAGCATACCAAGAATGGTGTACCTCTGTTCAATGAAAATAATTATGCACTCTGGAAAGGAAGAATGGAGGTCTATCTCTTGGCGCAAGGTTACGAAGTATGGGACACTGTTCAAAATGGATTTACATCAACCACGAATGAACAAGGTAAGAAGAATTTGGTAAATGATGCAAAAGCAAAGAATATTATTATCAGTGGACTTATTGAATCTGCTTATCATAAGGTGTTGGGTTGTAAAACCGCCAAAAATGTATGGGACAAGCTTGAGAATATATGTGCAGGTGACTCAAATGTCAAAGAAGCAAAGCTTCAAATCTATAGAGAAAAATTTGAGCAACTCGGAATGAAAGAAGATTGCAACATTGTTGCATACTTCCAATACGTTGATGAAATAACCAATACTCTGGAAGGATTGGGAGAGCCAGTTGATGAGAAGACTATTATACGGAAGATTCTTAGAACGTTACCGGGGAGATTCAACCCAAAGGTATCGGTCTTAGAATACAGTGCAAATCTGGACAAACTCAGCAAAGAGGAATTACATGGAGTTCTCATAGCATATGAAATGAGACTTGATGAAGAAGAGGGTACTTCGCATCTAGAAACTGTGTTCATTGCATCTAAGAAAACCAATAAGGATAAACAACCTTCAATTGAAAAGACATGCACCTGCAAGTGTGAAGAAAAGGGAGATGATGAAGAAGGTCTTTCAGATGAAGAATATGCTTACTTCACGAGAAAAATAAAAATTGGTAAGGGACAATTCAAAGGTAAACTTCCATTGATATGTTTCAGCTGTAATGAGGTTGGGAATTTTGCAGCAAAATGTCCAAACAAAAGTAATGGAAACTCAAAAAGAAAGAAAGGCTTTAAGAAATTCAACAAGAAAGGATCCAAAAGGAACTTTCTCTCTAAAGAAGATAGCTCATCATCTGATGAAGACAATGATAGTGAAGAAGAAGCCAATGAGAGAGTATTTTTTATGGAAAATCACAATAAGAAAGAGGTATCAAACAATGAAGAAGAAGGATGGACCATAGAGGAATTTTATGAGGAAGCAATCAAGCTTATAAAAGATCTCAAGGCGGATAAGATTTGTTCCAAAACTCTTGAAGAACAAGTTCAAGGTCTCAAATTGAAGTTGAAGAACACAAATACATTGAAGAGTCACTTCAAAAAAAGTTGGAAGAAAGCAACCAAGAAAGGGAAGAATTAGAAGCCAAAGTAGTCTCGCTGCGTGAGGAAGTGAAGAAAGGAAAAACTATCCAAAACTATGCCAACAGCTCAAGGGCATTGGAAGAACTCATCAACAATCAACGATCTTACAATGACAAAACTGGCATCGGTTACAAAGAATAAGAAGCAGGACCTTCTACAACAAAATACAATGAACCTATGAGATCTGACATGCATGTAGACTTCATTGGACAAGATTCACAAGAACAACCTTGGAAGACAATTCCTCGACGAAAATTTCCATCCAGGTACCAACATATTTTTTATGGCTACTGTTATTCATGTGGAAAATTTGGTCATAAAGCTGTAGAATGTCGCACATACCCTAGGAATGAATACAATTCCAGGAGATCTGTCAAATATGAACCTCCCAGGGCTCAGCGAAATATCAATAGATTTGAACATTTAAGAAATAATATTGAATGTTACAAATGTCGAAACTTTGGACACATAGCCAAAGACTGCAGACTTGAAAATCCTCTAGAAGAATCTTCGAAGCCATAGAACGAACGAACATGGAAGAAGAAGAAGAATGATAATTGTGCTCTTGCTTTCAAGGCTCAAAAGAACAAAGATGTGTGGTATGTTGATAGCGGTTGCTCAACGCATATGATTGGAGATAGAAATAAATTTGTATCTCTGAAAGAGAAGAAGGATGGAACCGTGTCCTTTGGAAATGATGGATCTTCAAATGTTATAGGATCAGGTACTGTCACTCTCGGAAGTAAAGATGCTCTAGCCAAGAATGTTCTATTGGTTGAAAACATGAATCACAATCTGCTCAATGTTGGACAAATGTGTGATCAAGGACACACAATACTATTCAACTCCACAAAATGTGAAATCAGGAAAGGCGTGTTTGGTGAAATTGTGGCTACAGCAAGTCAAGCTCCAAATGACATATATGTTCTGGATGAAGCAACTAAAGCATGTCTAATAGCTAAAGAGGATGATACAATAATTGGTAGCAATGATGATCGACTAAGTAAGAAGTTTGCTACAAAGGTGCAAAGTGATTTCAAGATGTCTTTACTTGGTGAGCTAACATACTTCTTAGGGCTTCAAATATCTCAGCAAGAGAAAGGAATATTTATATGTCAAGCCAAGTACATCAAGGAAATGCTCAAGAAATTTAAAATGGAAGATTGCAAACCCATCCTTACTCCAATGGTAACAGGTTGCAAATTGAGCATAGATAACTCATCTAAGGATGTGGATCAAATGTTGTACAGATCTATGATTAGTAGTCTTCTATATGTAATAGCCTCCCGACCAGATTTTATGCAAGAAGTTCGACAAGTAGAAATATTCCAAGCAGCACCAAAAGAATCACATATTAAATATTCGCCAGCATTAGAATATCTTTGCCAGAAGCTTGGGATTCTTCCAAGTTCTCATTAGATTTTCCTTTTTCAGAATATAAAGGGGGAGTGGAAGTAGGTCTGCAGGACGGTTGTGTGTCAGGGGGAGTGGAAGTGTGTACAGGTCCACAGGATCATTGTGTTTTAGGGGGAGTTACCATTTGCCATTGATTTCAAAGGGGTAGAGAATGTTGTAGGAAGAGGTGTCATGATTGCAGGGGGAGTACTTGTGTTTCCATCAATGCCAAAGGGGGAGATTGTTGATCAGCGACTGTCATTGATGTCAACCTAAGTAGCACCAGGGGCTAACCCAATATTGCATGGGAATTTTGACCTACCAAATTAATATATTCTGCGTTAATAATGTTTTTTATGGTTTCTACTTGTCGAGATGTTTCCGTTGATATATGGCACACCATGTAATTCTTCACAGTTTGAGAGATATTCATGTTTGAAGTTTGTACCCCCAGTTAGTGGGATAAAACCCCATGGGGTTGGGGCATGGGTCATTGAAAAGTCATAATTAATATTTTTAAAGCTCCTAAAATCCCTCCCACGTTCACTTGTTGAAGCCCCTCTCAACCTAAGCATTTATATAAATTGTGATCCTCATTTCCTTCTTATGCAAGGGATTTCGCCATCTAAAACAGGGCATCGTGGAATTTTCACTCTAACATTTTTTCTACGAAGGTTCAGAAGCTGAAATTTTTATGAGGTGGAGCTGAAATCCTGAGGAAGCTTCTATAAAAATTTCAGATCAAGGTGGTTAATATTTTTTGAGATATGATCTGTGGAAGTCAAGGTTTTTGCAGGCTCCTGAAATTCATCTCAAAGAAGTGACCTTGGTAAATTCGTCATAAATCTCTCTCTAAGTATCAGATTGGAATTCTGTAAAAAGTGGCAGATAGTGAATAGCCTTTTATTTTCTCTCTATTAATTTCAGAGCCAAATGATGAAAAATGACACATGGCACGCCGTACAAGTGCGCTCTGCTGAAACAGTCCATAATTAGGGCATTGTGAGAGATTGGGTATAACTCTCTCTTGAAGAATCCAAATTGGGTCAAACCTATGGAATTGGAAAGATGACTCAGAGGAATACTACAGGCCTGAAAATCAAATATTGAGGATCTAAAATAACAGAGATACACCAGATTCAATAGCGAGCTCCTAGAAGGAAAGAAAAAACTAGATCATGTGTTGTCAAGGGTTGCAAAGGACCAGAATTTCTACAGTAGCAAAGCAAAGCAAGGTGCAGCATAGGGTAGCATGACAAGAGCAGCAACCAAGGTGCATAACAGCAGCAAGACGTTCATCATATGAAGTCTTTAAGTGGGTAGCACTGCATACAATCATTGTAAATGTAGCATTGTACTTAGTCATTGTAAATACATTATTGTACAAATTTTACTAGTGTCTATTTGCCAAGGGTTGAAGAGGCAGTGTTGGGAGGTCTAGGATCATCATTAGGTGGTTGTGTCCAAGTTGGGGTTATGGTCTAGTATATCTTCTTCTTCTGCATCATTCTATATTATTGTAAAGTGGACCATTTTCCTTGGTACGAGAGTCCATTCTTCTTTTATTCTTCTATAGGGTGGTAGGGTGGTGCTAGGGTGAGTTGTAGCTCATTGGGTGTTGGGGCATCCATTCAGTTGACTACTGAAGAATCGCGGGCGTTGGAGTGTCCATCCAGTGGGAGCTGGAGAAGAATGCTTTTCTAGATTCTAGGAAGTTGGAGCTTTATTTTCAATTGGAGTTGAATATTAAAGAATTATTAGAAAAGCATTAGGTGGTTTTTGTCTCGGAGTGGGTTTCCACCTTAAAAGCTGTGTGCATTCGTGTTCCTTTTGTTTGCTGCTATCATTGTACAAACACTGATAATAACTGAAGATTAACTAATGCTATAATTGAAAGGAATACTGATTCACCCCCCCTCTCAGTATTTCCAACATCCATACCATGGATCAGATGAATCAATAAAAAAAATGATTCGTCTAGAATTGATGGTTCCATAGTAGGATCAGTGCTACTCAAATAAAGGTAAAAAATAAGCTCAAAAAACACCAAATAATTCTTTGAATTGGATTTAATGAATTCCAAATCAAACTCCTACAAAATGACCATCCATTTTGAATAACCCCCCCCCCCCACCCCCCCAAAAAATTGACGTGATAGAATGTATGTCATAGGGTTTCAATCCCAAATGACAATGGTCTTTCAGAGAAGGATATAATGGGGAAAAATTTGTACAGCTTGAATTACTGCCAAAGCGAGCTTGTCAATGTATGTGTACTTAAATTCTATATCATTGAGATTACGTCTAAAATAATATATCAGATGTTCAATCCCATCTTCTTCTTGGAATAAAACAATAGCGATGATTGTATTTGCAGCAACGAGATACATGAAATAGTCACTCTGATAATTTGGGGGGTAGATTAATGATGCTTGGATCAAGGAATCTTTAAGAACACCAAAGGAAGCTTGCGCAACCTCATCCCAATGGAAGGGTACCTCCTTTTTTAAGAGTCGAGTAAATCCTTTAGCCATTTAAGCGTAGTTAAGAATGGACCTCCTTAGAAAGTTAGCCTTCCCTTGGAGTTTCTGTAGCTGAAGCAGATTGGAAGGAGCGGGAAACCAAGAATAGCTTGGACCTTCAATGGATCAAGCCAAATTCCATCTTTCGACATGACGAATCCAATCAAACGACCAGAACCAACAGCAAACACACATTTTTGTGGATTGAGGTGTATTTTATAGTGATGACATTGTAAAAAGATCACTCTCAGATGTAGTGGGTGGTCAGCCTGTTTTCGTGAATGTGCAGGTAAGTCATCCAGATACAGTTGAACTATGTGCTTGATGCCATGAAAATAACAATTCATTGCCCTATGTGACCCCAACGTTCTTTAGACCAAAATGGAGTTTACGATAGCATAATGTGCCCCAGGGACAGATAAAATCCTTTTTATATTGGTCCTCTGGGTGAATAATAATCTGATTGTAACTGGAGAATCCATCAATGAAAGAAAATATTTCACATCCGAAACATTCATCAATAATTTGGTCGATAAAGGGAGTTGGATAGTTCTATTTTGGACAAGGATGCTAACATCTCGATAGTCAACACATAGTCTAATTGTCCCCTGTTTCTTCATGACAAGAACATTGTTAGATACCCAATCAATAAGTGGAACAAGGTAAATGAATCCAACATGCAAAATTTTTTCAACCTCTACTTTAATGGTAACAAATTTATTAGGGTGAATAGGATGAAGGCGCTTTCGCACTGGCTTAACATCAAGATAAATTTTAATCTCATGTTCAACAATGCTCGAGTCGATACGTGGCATCTCCTCATATGACCAAGCGAATACATTTCGAAATTCATGAAAAGCACGTGGTAAGTGTCAAGTTTAGATGGAGAACAAAACACACCAACATGAATGTTCTCTACGATACCGGGTCTGGTTAAAATATCGATAGAAATCATTTCTTTGATATTTGATGGGTTTCGCTCGGAATCGATGACATGGATAGGAATAGAATTCGTCAAGAACTCAATGATAATAGGGTGATAAAGTTCAGATGGATTATATTCACTGTAATCTGGAAGATGGGATCGTTGATGTGATGATTCCCATGGTTCTTCTCCTAGCATCGTGGATTCCATAATTCTCTCATCATTCGAGAATACATGTGAAAATGGATCAGAAGAAGTACCAAAATCCGAAGAACAATCAACCTAAACGATCGGCGACAATGGATTTGGATTTTCCGCATAAGCCAAGAAAATTGATTACTATGCTAGCTCAATTGGACTTAGTAGCATGATGTTGCCCAACCTAACTAGTTCAGAATCATTTGGTATCTCCCTTAAGTCAAATGAAGTGGAAGATATCATATTGCAGGTTTCTATATGTGCGATTTCCACGGATGTTGTAGGCGATGGTAACAAAAAGATGCCCATTAGGGAAGCATCCTTAAATAGTCCTACACCAATGTTATGAAGAGAAGGTGGGGGTTCATGAACTAACAGAACACTTCCAGTTGCCTGGGAATCAGAGGCGAAGCAAGAGAGTTGATCAATGGATGTGATAATTCATTTATGGGGGAAGATGATCATATGGAAATAAGTAGATACTACCACAACCATAACGTAAACCCATGGTCTTCCAAGTTATATGTTGTAGTCGAGGGGTCCATCAACGACCTCACTTTCAACAGTAACTGATTTCCCCCCTAGTTCTACTTGCAGGTTATTAAGAATTCCACATGGCTTATATGTACGACCGTCAAAAGCTTTCAACGTTGTAGGTGATTGTGACAAAGTTGGTGAACCAAGTGACTTCCAGCAACTCATTGACATGATACAAGTAGATGCACCTTCATCAATGATGGTGCGATGAATGAGGTGATTCAGGACATGTACTTGAATCAAGAATACTAACTCTACTGGTGATTTTGGCACATAGTCCGCGCGATTAAAGACTACTATATTTGAATCCGTTGGATCAATTGGACCGATCGCAGACAACAAATCCTTCTTCTGGGAGGGAAAATTCTGAAGTACCTCAAGCATTGCAATAGAAGAAGGTGAATGCGCTATATCTTCTACTAAATTATAATTTTGAGCTACACGATCTTGAGGGTTGAATGTTGATTTGTGAACTAATCCCTTCGGTGGATTTATTGTTAAATCTGGAAGGATAGGAGGTAGAGCCGAGTCAGATGATGTCGAAGTCAAAGTGGTAGGTTGATCTGTAGCTTGACCATTGGATGAAAACAATCGATACTTTGTGTTGACACCAAAACATTATTTTTGGTCTTTGTAATGGATAAGATAAGCACTTGCGAACTAGAAGCAGGATCCGTCGCAACCAAATGTGTTTCCGGGTTCAGAAAAGGATTTGTTAACACTGCAGATGCGGTAGAAGTATTAAGAATCTTTGGGAATTCCAAGGGGTGAGGAAAATCTCGCGTAAAATGCTCCTCATTACATATCAAGCAAGGGTAACGAGGTTTCCGAAAAGAAAAAGATTAATTAGCTGATTTTTCCTGCGGGGGTGAATTTGATTTCTTCTTGTCTTTCCCATTCTTCCTATTTTCTGGTTTCTTATCACTTTTTCCTTTGTCAGATGACACGACATGGATTTCAGAGGAAGAGGTAGGATCAGATGCAGTAGGGTTTTTATTTGAAACATCATGTGTAGGACCAGATAGTTGACTTGTTGCCGGAGTGCTAGCAGAACCAATCACACCATCGCTGGCATGAATGTCCTGACTAGATGGAGTAGGAGGAATAGTAAAATTTGGTCACGACACGTTTGGAATATTTTCGTAGAGCATGCCAAACTGAGTGTAAATCAAATCCAGATACTGGACATGAGAAATGACTTGCTCTTCAGTGAAAACACTGCCTTTGGCAGCATCCTCGGTGATAGATGGCAACAAGGACTTAATAAAACACTTAGCTAAAAGCTGACCAGAAACAATTTTTTTAACCATTCGACGACAACAACGCCATTCATGTATATGATTGGATATATGAGTAGCATTGGTTTTTTTAAAGTTGGTCACAAGTTCGTTTCCAGTTTCATATCTAATGGGTAACTAGAAGTGGGTTAAAAAGGTAGTGGCTAAAGCTGTAAAGTTATCAAACGAAGCTCATGGTAATTCAATGTACCACTTCGCAGCCAAACCAGTAAGAGTTCGTTGAAAAATACGCAATCTAAAAAACTCATCATTTAAGGAGTTTGATGAACACCATAAATGATAAGTCATGACATGCGTAGAGAGGCCTTCTCTAGAATTTCCAATGACTTTGGAATTTTCAAGGGTAATTTATGTGGAATCATCGACCACCAAGGTAAATAATGAATTGGATCATTGGTGAGCTGATTTAAATTCGGTAACTCTAACATTGCAACAAATGGAAACTATCAATTAAGGTTAGGTTGAGCATAAGCAGGATAATATGGAATCGCCTGAGCAATAGGCCTTTGCATACCAACAAATGGATTCTGTTGTTGGTAACCCAGATAGGGGTAGGATTGCTAATAAGGGCCTGGATAAGCCTGATACTATGAGAATGGTTGCTGTGGCTGCCATGGTATCTAATAAAATGGTTTCCTGCAAGGATAATTCAGACCCGATTGTGAATATACAGGGCCAGCAGAAACCTGTGACGAAGGTAAACTAGCTTGTGGTTGCGAAATTCCCGATAAAGATGGTTGTTGAATAGTAGCCTGGGAATACTGAGTCTGTAGACCTGAAACTTGAGGGTTAGGGGTGGAAGGACCCACTTGTGTAGACTTAGCAACAACCATAGAAGAAATGATAGGCGTAGTAGGCACACATGTGACATGTTGAACTAGTTGATATTGATACACAACCGTTTGCGGCTGAACGGGCAAAGTAGGCTACCATTGGAAAATAGGAACTACAACATATGATGGACCTAAATACGATAGAGTACTGTGATATGGACCAAACATCTATGGCCGCCCAACACATGGAGTATAGGGATATTTCACATACTGACTTTCATATGAAGGGTATCCAACAAAAGCTGGATAATATGGACAGTAATTAAGTGGGCTAGCCTGATATTGAGGGCCAGGCTGTTTAGTACTTGTGATAGATGAACTAGATATAATTCTAGATGATGACATGGGTGATGTCCATGGACTAGAGGAGACACAAGAGTAGGTTCCATTTAAACCTTGGTAACCCTATGGGATGGATGGACCAAAATACAAATGTTCCTCGGGTGTCATCGAAAACATCGAAGATGATGCAACAGTAGATCATTCTGTAACCGTAATAGACATTATATTCTGGGATACTGTCTCTATCATGGTTAAATAACCCAAAAAATACTCTAACGAATCTACAGTAACTTGAGAGTCAAAAGGATACACAGAATCAAAGTCGGTCAAATGAGGAAAAGACTGATAAAAATGAAGCTTCGGCCCAAAATGAGTGGGGGTCGAAGGAGTTGTCTCTTCCTGAAGTTCTTCCTCTATCAAAATCAAACCAAGTGGAAGGAATTCACCATCAAGCCTGAGATAAATTTTAGGCGGAAAAATTTGTGGTAAAGAGGAAGACTCGACAGTTACAGATGGATGAGGATCAGAAAGTTGCACCTGAACAACTTCTTGTTATTCGACTTCAGGATATTCAACTTCGGGATCAACTACTAGATCGACTTCCAATTGAACAAGCTCAGGTTTAGGATTCACCTTTTCACTGGATTGAATTTCAGTGTCCTCAGGCAACTATGAGATTTCTGTCTCGACAGTTGTAGATAAACCGGGATTAGTCAAAACAACTTAGGACTTGGTAATCAAAGGATTATATGTCACTAGTATATAAAATGATTTAGCACAAAGAGTTTCAGAGGTACCAAACTCGATAGTTTGAGCGTGCCTTCATCTACTAGGAGTAGCTTTTGGAGTTAACAGAGGTTTATTTGTTGTCCTACGCGAATGGCGGGGAAGGGGTTGATCTTATTCCATGATTGATGATTGATTTTATACAAAAAGAAATAAACAAAATGAGGGTGATACTAGGCAAAAGGTTTACCAAGCAACTGTGAAATGCAATATACTACCTCAGTAAACCAAGGACTTATTATACGTGTAGTCAATCTCCCCGAATGCTGTGTTCGATGCCAAATCAATTACCTATGGATGGTAAGAAACCTAAGGTTTTCCTCCCAAATATACGCGAAGGTACATGGAGGCCCAATCCATGTTAGTGTCGTCTAATGCGAAACCACACAGTGAGAGCATCCCCTTATACTTTTCATACTAGAACACCACCTGATATACTTGAAATTACATGGACGAGCCCCAATATACTTACGTACGTGGAATGAGGTATCACACTTGGAATGTATCATAGAAAATTAATGACAGATGCTATGTTTAACGATGCCGGAGCACGTCTCTAGCTTAGACCTCTAAATGTTATCGTTAATGTTACAATGCTTCCTTAGATAAATTCAGATAAATTTTATGTTGATATTGATTATCATTTTGTCTTTCAGGTTCATTGCGAGATGTATTGAACATTCCTAGAATGAAATTAGAATGATAAGCATTCGTTTTGAATTGATTTTCGAAAATGAAAAACTATCTAGTAGGGATAGAGAAATCAGATAATTTTCAATCATCAATGAGCACATCTAAATGAAAATTTTCCCTAAACTATTACTCAAGTAGCAATCAAAATCCCTAAATGAAAATGCATGTTTTTCTTTTTAGTTTCCTTTAAGTTTAGATGAACGAAAAATGAACTAATGCACAAACAATCACTCAAAACTTTCAAGAGAAATGAATATTGAAACGAAAATTCCTCTTTTCGAAAATAATGAATTGATTAAATGTAAAATTTAAATTTGGAACTATTCACAATGATAAAGAAAACACAAAGAAACATTGATCAAACAAATAAAAAGTGAGGAAAGAAGAGTAAAGGTAAACTAGTATTTGGAGGTATTCAGTCACTCAAAACTTCAGTAAGAAAACAATGACATGAATTGGAAAAAGACAAAACAGATAGATTTTGGTTGGTCACAGGGGAAGCACACCCCTGAGTGGGAGATAATGCATTGTAGATCATTTTCCCTAAGACAGAAGGACCTTGCAGAGCATTGTGTCAAGACCAAAAGTGCGTTGGTGCCAGAGGAATCTCTAAAAAAGCAAGAAATTAGACTATTTTTTCTAAGATACATTCAAATGATTGAAAATAAGCAAGTAAAGTCTACTAGATGTTGATGGACAAGGAAAAAACCACCAAGGACGATCCTTTGTCCCCAGCATGGTCACCAATTTTTTTTATAGAAATACAAACCTACAGATAAGTATACTTTCCCTAAGTGGGTGGTTCACTTAAAAAAACAGAAAGAAATATATTTGATCTTTTCCTTAACGTGAATAGATAAAGGGAGAGAAGCCTACTTGCAATCTATTCGCTTTCTCTCGCATCACATCGTCGCTTTCGTCACTCTCAATCCAGCTTAACTCGCTCGATTGATACCTGCAATGGAAAACATAATACAAAAAACAAAATAAAGGCAATACAATCCATTCAAATTAAACAAATTGAATTTATTAAACTCATTAATATATATATAACATCATTGACACGTATATTAGGAAAGGAAAAAATGTCTTTATTATGAAGTAGAAGGAAGAGTACAACCAGTTGATCGATTCGCCGTTACTCATCCAGCTTGAGTTCCATCCTCATCACATCCATCATAAACAATCTAGCAGCATCACAGTACATGCACACACCATCAAGAGTTGATATCTCACCAGCATAGCTCTACTTAACAAAAAATCTTGATCTCTTGTGCACTATGTTCAATGCTCTATCTATAAGTAGATGAAGGTAGCTTGAAATAAATGAATCATTGAATGGATTTCCTAAAAATGGATGAAGAGGTTTCCTTGTTTATGGGAATAGAAGGATAAGATATTTAATGACTTCATGGGTTCCAAATTCGAGGCTATCAAATGAGGTGAGAGCTCGAACAACTTCTAGAAGTCACTAGAAGTCGGGGAGATTCTCGGAATCCAAAGAACAACTTGCTCCCAGTCGACCAACACACTCCAAAGTGGGCCTAGATCCTCTGCAACGCAACCTTGCATGGGAGTAGATGCTTTTTAAAGTAGTTACGACTATCTAGGGGTGTGTTGATGGCTTGATAGGGCACTTCAATTGGCATCTAAACAGTGAAAATTTCATGAAGGAAGACTATCAATGTGATGACTTTTTCAGGCCATGTAGCAACCAATTTAGAGTATGATAGACCCTAATGAATACTAATCTGTGTTTTTGGATGATGCCCAAATTGACTTGTAATAGCTGCCCCCTAAAGCATGAAGTCAAAAATGAAATGTTGAATGATTTTCTTTACAATGTGATGAGGATGGACTGAAGCGGACATCGACTTGGCACTAATGAGGGAAATATTTTTTCATGAAGTAGAGGAAGTGGTGAAAAATATGGCTTGAAATAAAGCGCCTGGTCTAGATGGTTTCAACATATAATTATATTAGGCTACCTAACACTTCATGGGGAAAGGAATCCTAGGCATGGTGGAGGAATATCAAAGATCACAAAAGGTAAATCTTGGTCTTAATTCTACTTTCCTTTCTCTTATTCCTAAATTGCAACACTCTAAGGATCCTAATGGATTTCTTCCGATTTCCTTATGCAACATAATCTATAATATTATTACCACCATCACGGTTAAAGGAATAAAACCCATTCTACCCTCACTATTACCACCTGAGAAAACAAGGTTTTTGGAAGGTTGTCAGATTTTGGATGGGATCATTACCTCTCAAGAAGTGGTCCATTTCCTTAAGAAGTTTAAAACCCCTGACATGATGATTAAAATTGACCTATATAAGGCCTATGATTTCCTTAGCTGGACCCATCTCTTGAATATCCTACAATCTCATGGGTTTTATCCGAGGTGGATGAAGTGGGTTCACTCTCTCATATACACCCCTTTCCTTTCTATTCTTCTTAATGGATCACCCTTGAAAATTTTTAACCCTTCTAGAGGTCTTCTCCAAGGAGACCATCTGTCCTCCTTCATGTTTATTCTTTATGTATAAGGACTTGGAAGATACATTCACAATGTGGTATATTCCTCCCATATTCGTGGCCTTCATTAATGGGGAGAAGACCTCCCCATAACCCACCAACAATTTTTGGATGATGTTATGGCCTAAATCTACCTCAGGCTGAGAAAGGCAGAGTCTAGGGTAACATCAAACCACGCTTAATCTAGTAGCTAGCCCTACCAGATCAGGAGAGGGCTCTCTCCTGGTCAATCTCAGCAAAAAATGATTAGTGAGGCTTGAGATGACTTGAATGAAGGCTGATTTTAGGCCAAGTATATATGTAAAAGAGTTTTATTTGATTTTGAGGGTGTTTTTTGGATCAAAGGGAAGGGCAGATTTTGGGTCTGGGAAATGAGCAGTTTTGCAGGGATCTGAATGGGGCAAGGTAGGAAATTGTTTTGACACTTAAATTTTGACTGAAATGGATAGCTCAGACCGGTGAGGAGTTGAAGAGGGCAAGAAAATTTCAGGAATCCTCTTCAAACAATTGAAAATATAGAAAATTAAACAAACCCTAGGTAGAGCACTGCAAATTTTAATGAATTCCACCTTTATCCTTGTTTGCTTAACTTAAGAAGAAATAAGAGGGAAAATGATACACAAGAAAAACCAGTAAACTTACATTAATAGAGAGAAACACATCATCAAAACAAAGAGCCACATGAATCCCAAGGAGTGCTGCAAACTCTGGTCTATTCCTTTGCCAAATTGCAGAGATGAATGTACAATGATGCTCAAAGCAATCCCATGTGTCCAACCTATGCTAATGACTAAAAAAATACAAGATATAGACAGCAATAACTCATCCCAAGCCTCTAGGGGTCGAGATCACAAGTTTAGGAAACTGATTCATTCAGTTGCAATTCACCTTTTGATGGATGAATCGACCTCCATGAGTAAAAATTTGAAAAAATTACATCAAGAACCATAAAATTACATAAAATTAAATCATGATTTTAACATTTGTAGATAAGAAAGTCAAACTGTTCAAAACTAGGCGAAAAACAGAGTTACTGAGTCAAAAATGAGCAAAAATCCCCAATGCACCGCGCCAGTTTTCCCTATGCTTCGCGCCAGTTTGGAGCTGATTTTGAAGGCCTTCCCGGTGTCCAAATTGGCTCCAAGTGGTCTTGTTGGAAAGGTTTGCCTGTATTATTTCCAACACAAGTGGAATTTCTGAATTTGGCTTCCATTTGCCCCTCCAAAAATGAGTTCTCCCAACACTGCTTCCTGTGTGTCCAAAAAGGGGCAGAAAGGTGATTTGTAGGGTGTTTTTGACCCTTCTGGAAGCCTAAAACCTGTCAAAACCTCTTTTCCATAGGTAGGCATGCATAAATTTTCATGAAAAATCCAAAATTATAAAGTTTTACCCAAGAGGAATCTCCCATCAAAAGCGCGCGCCAAGTGGCGCGACGCGTAGAGCTGAAAAATCTGTGTTTAGGCCAAAAAAAACAAAATTTGCAAAATGTGTCCCAAATTTCTTGAAATTTGGGCTGAATGTCCTCCATCATGTACTATGCTGGGCCAAAATCTGAAGTCTATCTTTCCTTTTCCGACGCTTTAATGACCTCTTCAACTTAGCCTTCAGGATCTTGTTTCGTGCCTTGCAAACATGATTTCTTGGCCAATAATGATTCACCATGTGCCTGAACATATTTTATCTTTGTTGGCCTTCACTAGCAATTAAAGGAGTCTTAAATCACTTGCACACCACAAATTTGAGCAAATTTGGAAGTTTTGGGGAAGCTTATGGTGAAATTGGGCTTGCAGCTCTATGCGTTGCGCCACAAGCCCAACGCACTGTGCTTGCTCAATGTGTCGTGCCAGTGCATTTTTTACACTGTGGGGGCTGGCTCGATGCGCTGCACCACTTGTATGCACCGCGCCAGTGAACTTTGCCCAGTTTTCATTCAAACTTGCTCCTTGTCTCTAACACGCCTTTCACTTGTTCAATATTTCTCTTTTTAATGCAAATGAGCTCTGTAATGAGGATCAATGAGTTTATATACAAGAGATTTTGATCAACTCTATTTTTGGGCAGTTTACTCTATTTGTGCCTCTGATTAACTGAATGACTTGATTTTTGTTTGCTTTGCAGGGGATGAAGCTGCTGAAGCCTGGCATGGTGACCAGGGTTGCCATTGAAATCATTTACATATGAGAGAACTGAAATTACATGAAATTTATACATAAAAACCTACAATACTCTGTTTTTCCTCAAAACAGGGTTTTGAGGAAAAATACATTTATGAGCATGCACTTATGAAATTTATTGGTACTGGAACTTTATTCAACCTTCTCATGTGCCTGCTGACCATTATTGGACATTTTGAAGACCTTATTAATGAAACCCTAGACCTAATGACACTAAAACCCTTAAAATGAATCTTTGCAAACTATGAGACAAAAAGTGACTGCAAATGATCTTAATGAATGGAAATGAGCCAGCAGGTAAAGGACATGAGGGACATAAGCAACAAGCCACTATCGTCATATGATCCATGCTCCTAATGGAATGCAACTGACGAGCGAGACACCTAATATGCAATGAAACAAGAGAATTTTGATCACTGACGGAGGGATGAAGATACCGATACTAATAGATGATATAATGCTATTATGAAAATTATCCTTAAATGAAGTGAGAAGGTTAAAATAAATCTTGAATGAGTTTATGTAGGACTCAGGTACAATGATAAAATTGAAAAATCCAATATATTCTTTTTCAAGACCCCAAATTCCATTCAATCCTTCTTGGCAAGACCACTAGGTTTTCATATTGACACCCTTCCTATTAATTACAGGGGAATTCCTATTGTTTTCAATTCCCTTTGGAAGCCCAGTTGGAAGGAGATCATTCACAATAAACTTAGCAAATTCGAATTCAGAGCTCTTAATATAGCAGGTTGATTTGTTCTACTGAAAGAATTTCTATATACCATTCCTATATACCAATTATCAGGGATGGGAGCTTCAAAATGTATATATAGCTGCATGACATAGATGTTGATTTTTTTTTTTTTATGGAGTTGGACCCAATACTCAAAAAAATAGCCTTAGTGTCTTGGAAAAACTGGATTAAACCTAAGATGGTGGGAGGACTTGGGCTTAGAGACTCAGACACCCTTAAAAAATTGTTAGGTGCTAAGCTATGGTGGAGATGGCTCATGGGTGGGAAAGATTCATGGAAATAATTGGGACAGGAAAGTACAAAATTCTTGCCAGTCAAGTTGAAAAATTAAGATAGAACGACATCCCAAGGGGTTCATCCACATTTAATTTAACACTCACTAATAGAGACCTCATTAGAATTCATACCTTCTGGAAAATATGAGATGTAAGATCTACCCTTTTTTGGCAAGATGCATGGCACCAAAGAGGAAAACTATTTAGTAGACAATATTTTGGGGAAATATTCTTATTCACAAGCACTCAAAGTTTCTCCATGGAAGAGAATTTATCGAAACCACTACAAAATGAATGTAATTGGAGACTATGGAAGGATAAGGATGTTTGGGTAAATCCCTCAAAAACCATTAATTGGAATAACATGCAAAATTAACTTCATTATTGAAAAATCGCTAAACTAGAGGAATGTTTAATGTCAAAGAAGCTTACAAAATAGATTCAAAAGAGAATCAAGAGGGGAGAGTATCTCTATGGAGGAAAATTTGAAAGGTGAACTTATGGCCAAAAACTTCACAACTCCTCTGGCTTGTATGTAGAAAAGGAATCTTTACTTGGGATCAAATTCAAAAAGGAGGTTTCTATGACCCCTCCTACTGCGTTCATTGTAGGAAATTAGGGGAGGAACTAGAACATATTCTAAAGAGATGCATATATGTGATCAATTATGGAGTAAATTAGCTCAACTCTTTGAACATACAGATATATATCATCGGAGTGTCATTGAGACAATTGATATTTGGATAAAGATTATTTTTTCGATCCCAATACTAAACATATTTTGGGGCCTTTCGGTGGGCTTCCTCTTGTGGGAAATATGGAAAGAACATAACTGATAAATTTTCAGGGCTAGGAGAAATACTAAGGAGACAATATGGAAAGGAATCACCCAGAATATCAAGGAAACTCTTTTAGCAGAATGATGGCATCTAGATGATTGGCAGGTGGCTCCTCATGAAGCCAAGATACTTCAAAAACTAAATATGGCTCCCTAAATGATATCCCCATCCTCATGGAAAATCATTATATCGTTTTTGTCATATACAAATAAATACTCACCCCCTGAGAGGGATTTATGAAGCTTAATTTTGATGGTGCCTCAAAAGGAAACCCGAGTGAAGCTAGTTATGTAAGGTAATCTGAGATTGGAAAAATTAGACCAAAATCATACATGCGGGAGACTACGGATTTTCCAGCAAAATTGAAGTAGTATTCAATTACCTGGAAAAAGGCTCACTCCTAGCACAAAAGGAAGGTTATCAAAAACTAGTGATTGAAGGAGAATCTTTTCTGGTAATAGATATAGTTAAAATATTGAATCAAGGAACCAGAAGCAAGAAGATCAACCATACTTGGAGAATAGCTCTTATGATCCAAACCACCAGAGATATCCTCAATCAATTTTATTATTTTATTCCATCTCACATTATAAGAGAGGGAAATAGGGTGGTATATTTCCTGGCTAATTAGGGATGCTAAAACATGGGAAAGAAAATGGAATCCCAATGGATAGTCAACAACCTTGGAGAGGATAAAGAAGAACTAAACCAGATATTGGAAAAATATGTAAAGGAAAGTCATCTTAGCCACCGAGGCCAAGAGAAAGAACATCCGATCGGGGTGAGAGCTGGGAGAAGGAGCACGATGGGATTTACACTGCCACCATGTAGTTATTGAAGGTAAAACAAGGGTGGTGGCATTGCCACCTGCACACAAGCCTTAAACATGCATGAGATATCAAGGAAATTAAATCATAAAGGGAGAGGGTAGTTGGTGAATTTCGAATTGAAAACGATCAGATTTTCTTCATCTAGAAAATGTGTTTCCTAAGCATGCTCTTAGTTGTGTAGGAATGTATCTAGGGAAGTTCTCAGAAGTGGAAGGTATGCCCAACATCGGGAAGTTGAAGGCACGATGTCTCCTCTACTTCTCAGTTCTTCTTGGCATGTTCATACTAATTACCTCATGAGTCTAATGCTTTCTATGTTATATATGTATTGTATATGGATCGGGACCATCGGTCCAGATACAAAATTATGGATTAATGCAGAGTGTAGCCCTTTGATGGCTGTGTGGGATGTGGTTCACCCTCTTGCTTGCACATTGGGGGTGAGGAGGCCTCTCGGAGGGAAACCCTCACTACAAGAAAAAGGACATTGGTGAGGGGTGAAAATGGTCACCATAAGCTCATTGGTGAGGGTCAAAAGAGCCTTCATCACCAAAAATTGAACGTCACCAAAGGTGGCGTCACCGAAAGTATAGGTGTTGTGGTGAAATTCAAGGTCCGTCACCAATAATGATTTATAGTGACGGATAGTGATCGTCACCATTTCATATGAGCAATGGTGATGGCCAATAACCTCTATCACCAAAGGTGGCGTCGCTAAAAGTATGTGTTGTAGTGACATTCAAGGGCCGTCACGAATATTGATTATAATGACAGATAGTGACCAACATCATTTCATATGAACAACAATGATTTTTTGTGATGGACTTTTTATGGCTATCACTACTGGTGCATATATATGGCAACGCTCATTAACCATCACCATAAACTCATTGGTGACATCAATGTTCGTCACAAATAATGACTATAATGACAAACAATGACCCTCACCATTTCATATCAACAACAAATATTTATGGTGATGGACCTTTAATGGTCGTCACTATTGATGCGTATATATGGTGGCGTTCGTTGACCGTCACCATTTCATATTTTGGCAAGGGTCGAAAAATGTCACCATAAGCTCATTGGTGATGGTCAAAAGATCATCCGTCACCAAAAAATGATCGTCCTCATTCCCTATGAATATCAGGGCATGATGGAATTGAACCACCAGCCTGTTGCTTGTAAAGCAGGTGCTCTTCCATTGAGCTAGCACCCTTTAAAGAATTAGACTTTAAACTAGAAATTGCCCCTAAAGGTGCAAAGATACACCAAAGGAATAGAAAATATAAGAAGATCAAATGTTCAATATACATAATAAAAATACAATAAGAATAACTTTTGATATAATATGACAAAGCATGTACTACGTAGAAGAATAATTGGAAAGCACAACTAGAAATTTGAATCACAACATAACAATACAAAAGAACATGCAACAGGAAAGGAACAATTCCATAGTTTGAGAAATATGAAGAATCAATGGGCCTATTCTTATATAGTGATATAGATAACGAAATAGAAATCTAGATTTATGAAATTCAAGTATCACACAAGAATGGCTTGAACAAATATCAATATGTAAAATGGTATTTTTTGCATTTGGATTTACCTTGCAGAACCTCAGGAAAAAGTTTCCACAGAAACAACCAATAAACATAACAACATGGACCTCAGGAGCAATTGTATAGGGAATAAAATATGAAGGCAAACACTAAATGTTAAACAAAATGATGAAAAAATGTATCTGAAATAGCTGAGAACCTATGAGTAAACCACAGCTATCATGGTGACCAGTACACTACAAAAAGTCAGGAAAAAATTACAGACATTCCACTAAAAACATTAGATTTTTCCCTAAATACAGTTTCAATTAAATATACCTAGCAGCTATCTTCTATAAAACTAGAAAAGTTTCAAGACAATATATAATAACACATAAATCCCTTGTTGATAAACCTTCCAAGGAATAAGACCACAATAGTCAACAAGGATTCCAGCAGAAAGAAGTGGCTCTTAGGAACCTCACTGAAAACAATATTTATGTAAGGCAACCATCTAGATCAAAGGTCATGATTCAATAATCAACATGGAAATAGGTGTTGACATTTTCTAATGGAATCCTCTTTGGATTCACTAGTTATGAAGAAAGAAAAAGGTTTCATCAAGAATTATAACTTACAGAATTTTGGGATTAGAATATGATGACATATTAATGAAGTAGATCAAGGAAATGAAACTCTTTCATTCTAAGGAAACCTGCTGCAAGATGAATCAAAAGGAAAATAATGAGGTACATGTATATATATGTTGACACTAGATGCTATGAAGTCATGCCATGTGGTTGCAGGTAGTATACTTCTATATTTAGAAGTATGATCAAAATAGAAAGCATAAACTCTTCTGATGCACAGGTTGCAAAAAGGACATGATCTACACTAGATGAAATCGACATAATATGTCCTCATATGGAATATGAGGTGGTTGTACATTATCAAGGAAATACACAATGGAAGTTCCTGGGAATGAAATAAAATAGTGGAGAAAGAGAAAGAAAGATATCATGGGAAGTACAACCATGGAAAGAAGCAATCAACATCCAAGGAAGCCAAGAATACTTGACTAGGAGATCTCCAGGGAAGATATGTGGACTCTAATAGAAGTCTGGAAAATATAGAGACCCTTCATAATACATATCTTTAGGAGATAAAAAAGGATGTCGATGCCTACAAGAAGGATGCCATGGTGAAAGATCATCACTAAGGTAAATTTTGATTTAAGTATTCATATTTATAATTGAATAATATTTGATGAGCTTATTCACGGAAACCAAAGGGAAGTATATGTCTTCCATAGGTTGATAACCATATTGCAGGATGTTATAGGATCCTTGGAAGAAGTATGGTTTGAAGGAAAGCAACATGATATGAAGGTAAACTAGATGAAAAATTGATGGATCACTTTCGGACAAAAATGAAAAGTGATGGGTGATTTGAGCCGTAATGAAGATATCCCACAGATGAAGACTCCTAAACAACGAAGAAATTCATGACATTAAAGAAAGTAGTTCTTCATGAGCAGCTTGGTGTTTTCATCATTGCTGCTACAAGTCCTTGATTAAGAGGGGGGCTGGTAATAAGTTTCTTACCTGGTAGAAACTTGGAAGTAAGTCCCTAGGAGCCTGGAAAAGTCCTCGGCTAAGAGGGGGCCTTGAAAAGTCCTTGGATAAGAGGGAGATTGAGAAAATTCCTTGATAGGAATGGGAATTTCCTCCCTAATTAAGAGGGAGAGATATATGTATCATTCTGGTCTTCACCTAGAAGACAAAATGTGGGATTGGATAATCATCTGGAATCTGATACTCTTTTGAGGATGTATTAGGGTATCCAAGATAAGAGTAGTCTTGAAAGGACGAGTATTCTTTGAGGATTAGCTATCCCCAAAAGAATAGTCCTATGAGGTCATACTCGGTGAACATGCAGGTGGAGTATGTACCTTGGAGACAATGATGAAGATGTCTATAATCATTGGCCTCGCCAGCATTTTAGTTCATGGTCTCGTGAAGATATGGAGTTGTTAATCAAGGCCTTGCACTATGGCAATGCTAGTTAATAAGATGCTATAACAGATGGATTACCAATCAAATTCTTCTTATGAGATTCTTCAGATTGAGAGTGACCATGTACCATTATGAATACCTCCCTAGTTAAGATGGAATGTTGGAACATGTAACTAATTTCAGTCTTCATAATGAATTGTAATTATGAATTTATGTAATGAAGAAGACAAAGATAATAAAATGTATTTTGTAATACTTGCGCATCATGGGTTTCATGATCAAGGAGTTTTTTCTTATAGGTCAAAGAATTCTTCTTGATGTCTTTTAGGGGTTTGTCATCTTGTCATAAATATATAATTTAGAGTCATGTATATGAATTGGTGTTACACTTATAAAGAAAATTTATTGATGTAAATGTATGCCTTCAATACCTTGTCAATATGCTCCACAAGTTGGCTTAAAGATGGTGAATATTCTCCTTGATGCAGTCGGCTTACACACAAACCTCATGTCGGCCTAAAAGCTAAAGCCAGTCACTATATAAAGGATGATGCAACCTCATTATGGTGTAAGAAATTTCGAATCATGTTTGTGATAGAAGAGAAAAGTTTGGGTCTACATTGATGCGAGAATAGGAGGCTAGTCTGGGAAGAAAAGAAGAGGTATACTTACCTTTGTTCTGGGTCTATAACACCTCACACATTTTAGATAGAAGGCTATCATAGCAAAAGATAAGTCTCTCTTCTAGTGCGTAGAACAATGCGTGAAGAAGGTAATACAATGATGAAAGGATTGGTGATTAGGTCAAGAAAGGAGGTGTGCTATCGAAGGAAGAAAATATTATCATATATCTGTTTTGGTCTGAAAGTTTACCTCGCATATCTCAGGGAGGCTGAAGGTAATCACAATAAAGAGGAAGGCTACAACAACATGAAGAAAGGCTCGGTCTTGAGTTTCAAAGATGTGCAAAGGATGTTGGAAGTAGGCTAAGAAGAATACTTTAGGAAGCTAAGGATAAGATCAAAGGAAGCCAAGAAGAAGCACAGAGTTTGGGGCTGCTAGACTAGGGACCGAGCTTCCCTAGTAAAGGTGCAGTGCAGGGAAAAAAGAAGAGATCAAATAGAGAAGCTGGGAAGAGCAGTGAAAAGGGTCTTGGAGGCATACTGGTGTCAAGGGTCTATTTCATGGTTATGGTACTCATCAATGGAAGATCTATAAGAATAATTGCTTTTGGGTTTTCCTCTCCAAGAGGGAGAGGTTTTTTCCCTGGCTTGAAGAGCCTAAAATTTGTGTCTCTTGTGTTTTGATAATTGACTTGATGAAAGACATAATAAGCTAACAAAGATAAGATCTAAGTAAAATAAGCATAAAAAGTTCACAATTAATTATCATGAAAGAGAAATTGAATTAAATGCCCTAATTTCTCAACAAGGTTGATATGCTCCTTACTTTCGTTACCTACCCCTCAAAGTAACTATCATGGCTTGAGTGAAAATACAGATAATCATTCCAGCAATTTTGTCCAAGAATGCTTGAAGCAATAGAAGATTCAAAAGTTCTTGTTACCTGGATATGAAGGCTCTGGTGCTAGTACAATTTTCAAGCAGGCAAAATTTCTCTACAAAGGTGAGAAATTTTCACAGGAGGAGCTGCAAAACATCGAAATGATGATACATAACAACCTATATAAATACCTTTGCATATTGCTTGAGGGGCATGAGCATTTTGAGGAGGAAAGATTAGTAGATATGGATGGTGTTATCACTCTAGTAAATTCTTAAGTTGTGGGATTTTGGATTTAAGTCAAAGAACTCTAGAGGTAACCACAAACCTACTTCAAACTCTAGGATCTATCCTTCCTAGGGTTCAGAGAGGGATCTCTCTTTAAAATTTATCTTTGTTTGATTTGTAGATATTAGGCTAGTTATTGATGGGCAGTTTGGTTTTGATTGATTGTGTTGGTGAGAAAAAATCACTAGAAGGGATGAATAGAGGGAAATTTACTTATCCATTGGGCTATGGAGTCTAAATCAAGATAGAAGAACTAGGATCAGGGCCTAAAAGGTCAAATTCCTTCAGGGAAAGATAGATAACCCTTGGAGATTATGGGAAATTGTTTTTTGAGGTGATATGATTGGGATAAAGGGCACTTAAGGATCCTTTGATCCAGAAAAGGGAAGTAGTAGGCAGAGATAAAACAGGAGAAGGAGAAATTAAGGGTTACTTACACCAAAAATCAAAAGAAAACATGAAAATGGAAACTATCTAAAAACAAGGAGCTCTTAACTAATCCTGTAGTAATACTCCTAGTTACACATTCAAATTTAGAGCAAACATAAATGGATGCATGTAACTTAGAAAAGAAAAAATAGTGACAAGTAGGAAGTACTTCAATCCATTAGCTTATCACATGGATCCTGAAGTATGATTCCAGTCAGCTTGTTCCAGTTTGCTACACAAATTCAAACACACAAAAGCCTCCAATGTCCAACAAAAATGTCTATAATAATTCCAGTAATTTTATTCCACTCCAAATACTTCTTACGGTGAAGTATTTATGCAAAAATGTATTACAAAATATCCTAGATGACTTCTAGGAATTAACTTAGGAAAAATAAAATATCATTACATAATAAAAGGGACAACTACTTAACAAATCAGCAAGCTGTCCTCTTTTATCCAAAATAAATAGAACTGCTTTGATGACAATGAGCTATTGGCTGCCTATGTGTCCTGCTTGATGACTGCTATTTATTATCTTGCAATCTAATTGCCTTCGCTGATACTCTTTCCTGATGATACTCTTTAAATTTATACTCTTTAACACTTATACTCTTTGACCATTAGTTTTACTGTCTTACTGCTGTAAAATATATCTTTTAGTAGTAAAAATCAACAAACTGTTTTTTATTTTCTTTTTCCTTTCTTTTGAATTTCTTGAGGAAAACTGTTTTAATATTTATTATTTTCAAGTTTTACATCAAATCTGTGAAATTTTTCTACTCTTCTGCTTTAGGAATTTTCACATTCTTCAACTTCCTGAAATTCTCATCAGCCTTAGTATATCTTGAAAAAGTAGGCTTGATGACAAAGAGATGCTTAATTTCATGCTGTAAGAAGAATAAATCCTCAAAAACTGAAGTAAAACTTTCCCTGTAGGAGTGCCTTGTGCTGGTGGTTTGTTTACTTGATCTTTAGAAAACTCCCTGATCTTTTGTCATAGTCCTTCTATGGCATAAGATTTTCATTGAAAACATGTATATCAGGTAAGCCTTTCTATCTAAGATTTGTATACTTTACCATAAATCTAGTTATGGCAAGGTTCATGGCTTCAAACTTTTCTTCAAGATTCTTCATCAAGTTCTTTTTAGTGACAACCTTCCTGATTTGTAGGATTTTCTATGTCCTATCTAATACTTAAAGTTCCTCAAGTTCTTCTCTGTCCTTGTTATTGAGAAATGTTATGAGCTTGAATGCCTGTTAAGGTTTATCAGTCAATTCATCCTTGGTCTTCTGTATCTCTGCTTGAGCTACCAATAACAATTCTTTTTTCTCAAATATTACTTGAATTGAATGCCATTGATTATGAATGGCTTCAATGATGTTGGTCCAGAGATGATTTTTGATGTAAGAGATCTGCTCTGTAAAAGTCAATTCCTTTTGTAGATTTTTGAGTTGCTCCCCTAATCTGATAAATTTCTGTTCATGATTTTTGGCATTAATCTGAGCTATTTTACTTGCACTTTAAAAATTTTCAATCATATTGTTTAATCCGTTTATTTCACTTGTCTTCAAGGACATATCTTCCATTGCTTTTACTATCTGGCTGGCTTCATCTGTATGTTGTACAGCTGTGGTAGAAGATTCTGTAGCTGAATTGATGGCAGAAGTCACTGGCACTGCAGTTTCCAGTGGGTATTTTTGTGCTAAATTTTCTCCTAAAGTAGAAGGCATTGTCGTAGTAATCACTGGGATGACTGTAGGAATTGTAGGAATTTATGGCTCTTTTACAGTCTCTCTTTCTTGGACCAGTTTGTCCATTTTTGTTTCCATCTCCTTGATTTGTGCTGTCAATTGAAGTATTAGTTTCATCATTTCCTCTTTTTCACTTTTATCTTGGAGGACTTATTTTTTTTGTGGATGCTCACTTTGAGTAAGTTTGAGTTGTTTCCTCAAAGCTACTATATCTTCATTATTTTTCTTAATAAAAAATTCTGCTGCTTGGATGTTTGAGGTCCCTTCACTACAAATTGTTTCTCTAGGGCTTTGGATGTAAAATTCACCAGCATATATTAAAACTTTTTCCATCTTCTTGATCTTTTATCTTGAGATAGGTATTTGGAAATTCATATTAGCACTCTTGCTTGTTCCACTATAGAATATAACATACCAAAGCTCTTCCTGGAACTGTCAGGTCCCAACTCGTTTTTATTATACCTCAAGATCAACCTTTTTATAGTTTGATATTGGTTTTGGTACTGAGGTAGTAAGCTGTAGAAATGACATCATCATTTTATTGCTGGAATAATCAAATGCTGATAATAATCTATTCTGATTTCCAGGCTTCTGTTTCAAGAATTGAGAGTGTATTTTTTTCTTTATCTCTTCATTTTTTTGCTTAATTTTCTTGTACTTCTCTTTGATGTCCAAGTCCTTTTCCTTAGCTGGCTGTGAGGAAGAGGCTTCGATGTTGTGTTGTTTCTTAATCATCTGTGTGTCATTCTAGTTTACTGGTTTTTCCTTTTGAATTTCCATAAGTGTTTCATTGATTATGGTTGTTTCTATATCATCATTGGTCACTAGAGCATCTGTCTCATTAATATAAATTGTTATTTTCTCCTTATCAACTGAACTGAGCTTAGGACTTTTGTTATAGATTATTTTAAATTTAGTCTCAGTTGTTGTCTCTGTTGTGTAAATTCCTTCTTCCCTGACTCTTTTACTTAATGTTTCTAGCTGCTTGACAAATTCCAATGCTCGTGCTGTATATTTTTGGCTTGCTGCCTCTGTCAAGGTGTTTTCAATCCATTCAACTTGATTGGAAATTTTTTCTATTTCAGGCTTTGACTCATGGATAAAGGGTGTTAATTTACATTTGACCCTTAGTTTGCTTAAGTGTTAGTATGAATTCTTCGTCGAAGTGTACGAAAAAGAACCACTTTAGCTACGCATAACTAATAGCCCTAACAACAATAGAGGCTGCCAAACATCTTCAGATCTGCGATTAGTAATTAAAATGCTGCAACAAACAGATCTATAAATGGAAAGACATTAAGTAGTAAAATAAAGGGTTTGCTCCATGCATCCAACAGACAAGACAAGAACACGATTTTTTGAAAGAATTTTATATTACAGGGCACCTGGGAGGAAAACAAGAAGGTGTATCCAGCTCTCCTCAATGGGATGGGTTCTTTGTAGTCCTCAGCACTTCAGATCTAAGATTTCTCTCTCTTGTAAGTGTAGAAAACCCAATGCAAAAATGAAACTCAATGGGAGCAAATGATGGAAAAATGAGACCAAGTGTATAGATCTAGAGTGATCTAGTAGGCAACAAAAGGTGAGGAATGATGGGGAAGAACCCTCCTATTTATAACAAAATATTGGGTCATTCTAGATCTTGGTGCATGATTAAAATAATGTTAACCAAATCTAGATCCACCTTTAAGGAATATTTTATTATATTTGTTGGAGGGAAAGGGTGTTTGACTTGGGTCAAATCCCTTGATTAGTGAAAAATAAATAAATAAATGATTTATTTATCTTTTTAAGGAAGTGGTTGGGAGATAATCAAATAAATAATGATTTATTTGATTAATGATGAGTGATTTGGTCATATTTAACAAGGAATATTATCTAAATAAGATTTAAATAATTATTCCTAGAAAATAATAAGATAACTAAGGGTTTATCTCATTAATTTCTTTGTTTTTGGGTTAAACATGACTGGGAATAATAATTAAATTATGGTTTAATTAATTATTCCATGAGGAAAATCAAACAAATATAGGTTTGTTTAATATTTCCTTTTAGGGTTTCCTATTTTAACATAGTGAAAGCAGTTTTACTTAGGGTAAAACTGGTCTTACATGGTGTACTTGGGTCCATCTAATGATAAAAGGTTAGATGACCAAAAAATGGTGTAACAGATTGCCCCCCAGCGTGCGAGTGTCGGGAGCAAATCGTATGACCGAAGTACGTTGTAAGAACACAATCACTAGACAACAAAAGGGATGTCAGAGAGAGAAATGTGAGGTAGATAGTGTGCTAAAGGACTAGACCCTGAGGAGATGAGACTCGCAGGTGCAACAAGTCTCTTTTTATGAGAGGGTACCTGTGCTGAAGGCGGCGGGGGAGGCATACCTATGCCCGCCGAGACAAAGTACAAAAGAATAGTGTGTCCAGTAAACAAGGGACCGAACTATAGAGTACAGCTGGCATAATCATGAGCCGGATAAAAATACAATGAGGAATCTCACATACATGTTGTGCCTGGGATAACAGCCAGGACTGGTACAATAATATCTGAGTACATGAGATAAATACAACCCAAATGCCCCCTGTAAATGGGGAAGGGCTCACAAAATCTGACTGATACATGCAAATCAAAGAGGTGTTGCAAGTGGCTAAGGCCAACATCATCAAAATCTGGAGCGGCATCAAAGGCTGCAAAGAAGAGGTCATCCGGGCATGTGGGGGGCTACCTGCAGGGCCACCCCCTCATGAGGGTTGAGACATCTCACACACACCCGGGAATCATCAAGAGCTGCTGCTGGATCACTGGACCGTCAAGTATACGAATCTCGATCATGCTGAAAGGAGATGGAGAAACAATCAAGTCAAAGGGAAATGAGAGATCCCCTTGCCTGATCCGAGGCACCGAACAAGAGTGGAAGCTGGAACCAAGGTACACCGCCCTCTAGACCTGGCTTCTGGAATGAATGTGTTGATGTCGATAGAAGGAGGTCTGCCATAGGTGAGGTAATGAGAGATCCTCAACTAAGGCACGAGAGAAAACAGTAGGGCGACGTATAGACTGATACTAATGACGATAGGGAAATGGAAAGGACTGAGTAGCGAATGGACGACTTCCCTTGTTAGAGCATAAAGGGCATGAATGACATGGCAGCTACTGACACAATATCGGAAGGGATAGGGGACAGTGGGACTAAAGGTCATAATATGCGACGCAAGAGAGAGACCAAGCAATGAAGGATGGAGGACTATAGCGGGGTACGAAGGGACTCAGGATAGACTCCATGAATGCGATGATGACTCAACTTGGATGCTCTAAACAAGGGTTACTCGATGGTACTGCCACATAGTAAAGTCCCAATGGGGGACCATGAAAAACATGAGTACAAGGGGGAACTCATGACGAAAATCGACACGAACATGGACAAGTATGGAGGCGAAGTGGTGCCCCCAGTACGAGTGTTGTAGTGAGGAAGTTCGATTTTAAGGAGGTGTGAGGTGATCCTTCTTGGACAAAATAGGTCCTGGCGAAGGATGAAAGTACAAAAAGGATGTCGGTTATCTAACAAAAAATAAAACACGCATCTCAGAAGGGAAATGCTAAGGGTAATATTTCTTAAGATAGAGTGCATTGCGAGATTTAGGAAGAGGATTGCCTTCGAAGTCCTCTAAAAAGTAGGCCCCCTTACCAAGATCCTTACTGATGATGTAAGGGCCTAGCCATAATGAGTCGAACTTCCCATGACCAAGGACATTATGGGCCTGGTCATATACTAGAACAAGGTCGCCTTCGTGAAAAGGACGAGGCTGGACTTTTCGGTCACATTGAGCTTGGATGCATTGCTTGGCCGCTTCCATGGTTTGAAATGCAACACGGCGGTCTTCAGAGGCATGCTCAAGCATGATAAGTCGTTGTTCTAGAGGTTGGGTGTCAGGGAGAAGTTGAACAGCTAGAGGAAGGGAAGGTATTTTACACTTGATTGGTAAGACAACCTCCTCTCCAAAAACGAGGTGAGGAGGGTTATGGTTGGGGGGCATAGGTGCCCCCAAGCATGGTGTGGTCATGCCAAAATGTATTTAGAAAAATGGGAATCTAAACACATTTTAATGATGTGGTGTGCCATTTGTTCTCGTTATGGTTATGCAGTATGAGAAAGGAAATGGAGGATTACCAATCTCATTTGGTACTTCATATAGGGATCAAATGGACTTTAAGTTTCCGAGTCGGCATACCTGGTGTCACTATCCCCAACAGAGGATTTGGAGATAATGAACTGATGCTCTCGTAGAAAAGTTATAGGTTGGTCAACAATAACGTCTAAGAGACTGGGTTGCTGATGGAAGATGAGGGAACGATAAGAGGTATCATCCCTAGAGTGATCTGAAGTGATATGGGACTTTAGAGGTTCTTCTAAATGTGGAAGAATAATGGTACTAAAGTCAACACGACCAGATACACTAGGAGAGTTATGGAGAATTGCTTCTCTTGGTCTCTCAAATGTGGGTGCCCCCTTACCCAAACATTGGGTTTCGATGTAATGGCCACAAGGTGGATGTGGTGTGAATGCATGGGTTCGATGTAAGGGGGAATATATAAAGTCAAGGGTGGGAATTTCTTCCATAATGTCGTCATCGTGATAGAAGATGGGGTGACTGGTGGAAGAAGGACCACCTGACGTGGTGAAGTGACCTGAATCATCATCATGAGAAGAGAGGTTCACATGCGCATCGTCACAAGGGGTGACTGAAGAGTAAGTAGATAAAGGATCTACCGATGTTGAGCCCAAGATGATCGCTGAAGGAAGGTCAAGCGAAACAACAGGGGAGGATTCAGATGGAATGTTCCTCGAGGGTCTCATGGATGATGATAGGTAGAAAATGCTGGACGAAGGCTCCGTCATCTCGACATCCAGAGGGGGAATGTCAATGGGAGCAGTCATATTTGGTAGTTCTACTAAAGCAGAATGCGCAAATAGGGGAGAGGTGGACTCATTGCGCTTGGCCTCGAATTGGTGGACCGCGGCGATAGAGGTGCGGAAGTCCTCGAGGTGGGGACAAAGATGGGTGTAATGGCCATGGAGATCACACAAAGCACAGGGGTGGTTGGTGTGAATAGTCTTGGGGTTCTTGGCCGCGGTCGTGGAAGGAACAGAGGCTTCTGGGACCGCGGACTCAGGGAACGTGACATTAACCATGGGCTTGAGATGAAGCAATTCAGGACAGGTATGGGAGGCGTGACCGACAACATCACACAAAGCACACTGGATGGTATGCTTTGGAGGCTGAGGAGGAGCAGGGTTTGTCGGGGCAGCCTTGTCCTTTGATGCCCCCTTGCAAGCTTTGCCCTTCTTACCCGAAGCGGTCGCAACAGGAGGTGGTTCCTGTTGAAGTGACTGAGGCACTGATGCAACGGGAGAAGCCATGGGGACCGGTTGAACTGGGGTCAAAGCGATATAAGGTTTGGGTTGACCAGGCAAGGTGGGGGCTGGAGGATCAAGGTACCAAACGAGAATCCCAAGTGTCAAGTTAGGAAGAGAGAGGGTGGCCATGACTGGTACCGTGTACACTCCTGGTGGGGGAGCTAGGAACGGTATCTGACCAGAGGGGGCATGGCCAGGTGGGACGGCTCCTAAATGGCTAAGGCCTGGAGGAACCGTGCCAAGGGGATAAAGGGGCTCATGACTACCAACCGCAGGTGAAGGGCTAAGAGCAGGTTGCGAAGGGCAAGGTTGCTGACTAGCCGAAGCAGGTTGCTTGAGAGCAGCCCGAGACGATTGCATCATGCAAACATTCGATGAGCTGGGGTCAGAGATAGGAGGAGGGGGGAGACAAGGAAAAGTTCCAAGCAGGGAGGAGTCCTTGTAAACGCCGGGGGAGACACTGGTCAAGGAATCGACGGTTTTCTTGTTGGCTACAGAAGAGATGGTGGTCTCAGGTGAGGCCTGAGAGGGGGGCTCATGATATGTCAACTGGTCAATGGTGACTATCTTTCCATTATGGGGGAAAGACATCTTGCGAAAGACCGCGGATGGGACAGCAGACATAGCATAGGTGTAGCTTCGCCCCAAAAGAATGTTGTAGTCTAGTGGGGCGTCAATGACTTCGACGTCAACGCAAACAGTCTTACCGGCGAGTGTGATAGGGCAATTACGGAACAAGCCAATGGGCTGGGAGGCATGACCGTCCCACGCTCGAAGGGTGATCGTGGAAGGGGCCAGCTCAGGGGATCCGAGTTGCTTCCAAACCGAAGCGGACATCACGCAGGTGGATGCCCCCTCATCAATTATACACCGGGAAACGTTGGCGTTCCGGATTTTGACTGGGATTTGGAAGGCGACGGAAGGGGGAAGAGGAGGGTGGTCCGATTGAGTGGCGTCGAAAATAATCATTTGGTTATCAGCAGGATCTACAGCGCCCACGGCAGATAGTAGAGCCTTCTTTTTGGAAGGGCACGACTGGAGGAGTTCCAGTGTGGAAATGGCAGCAGGAGATTGCGCCAAATCATCTACTATGCTATACGAATGAGCAGCTCGACCAGAAGCAGCATTTCGGCGTAATGGTCCTTTAGGAATCTTGGTATGAACCTCAACTTTGGGTTGAGGGATATGTAAGGGACCATTGGTTGTCGAAAGAGGCTCTGTATAACTGGAAGAAGGGGACTTGAGGGCAGACTGAGTGGGAGGCTTGGGGTACTGGCAAGACCGAGTTTGAAGGTTAAGGTCGACGGTTAGAGGTGGATCAGAGTTCATCATGAGGATCTGGTAGTTGGGGGAACCAGAAGGGGAAGGTTGAGTGGCCGCCTGTCCGTCAGGTGGTTGTGTGGCCACGAATCCCTGCTGTGCATCCACCTGCTTATGAGGGGGCGGTGACTGCTGTTGCAGGGGTTGAGAAGGAGGCAAAAGCGCATATGCTGGAGGAGTTGGCGCACCAGGCTGCGGATAAGGGTAATGGTTAGGTTGGGCAACATTGAGGTAAGAAGGAGGTTGGGCAAAAGGATGAGGCGTGCCATATCCTGGCTGCGTGTTACCGGGAGGGGGAGAAGTGCAGGAAGTGGTGCCCCCTCCCCCAGGAAAACCATAGCTCATGAGAGGTTGAGCGGATGGATGAGAGATAGATCCAACGATACTGTCAGCGGCATGAGGTGCCCCCGGTGTATGGGCATCACCGGGTCTGGGGAGATCAGGTAGGACAGTATGATCATAACCTATCTGAGCGTAGATCATGTCATATTTTAACGCCATTTGGAGGGCATCTTCTTCGGTTTGAGGAAAATGTGATGCGACATCTTTCCCGATAGGGGACAAGAGAGATCTAAGGAACCAGTCCATGTAGACACGGTCTTCGAAGGGAGGAGATAGACATAGGCTCCGTCTTCTTCGCCATTCTTGGACATGGGTGGAAAGGCGGGTCGAAGAGGTTTGCTTGAAGGAAGTCAAGAGTTCGATACCAGTGTCATAACGAAGGGGAAGCTGGAAGTAAGATAAAAAATCCCGGGCAAGAGTTGTAAAGGTTGTATGGGAGGAAGTGGGCTGATCAACATACCACTTAGAAGCCTCACCTGTAAGCGTGCGTTGGAACAATCTAAGACGAACAGAGTCATCGGTAATGGAGGTAGATGAACACCACATGTGGAAAGATCGAACATGATTTGAAGGATCTTCTCCAGCACGACCTTCAAACTTTGGGATGTCGGATGAGAGCTTTGTCGGCATAGCAGGCCAACTAGCGTCATGATGTATAGGGTCGTTTATCAACCTGTCTAAATCTGGGAGGCTGAGGCCTGCCAAGAAGGGAAGCAAGGGTGTAGTCGAGGTAGTTCCTGTGGTGGTTCCGCTAGTAGTAGTTCCGGCATTAGGGCCGGGAGCACCGCTAGCATTAGGCCCTGGACCAGACATAGTGAAGGTGACAGGGGGAGAACCTAGAAGGAAAAGGAGAACCCGATGAATCAGGAGGGGAGTCGGAGTGTGGACTCAGAGGAGGACTGGCTCGACGACGGCGGGTCGGAGCAGGTTGATCGACCGGAAACTGAGGGTGAAGGCCAAGAAGTCTCCGAGAAAGGCGCCTTGGGGGTGCAATGATGACAGGAAGAAGGAAACCGACAGGGGCAGAAAAGGGACAGAATCAAATGAGGTCAAGGGAAGAAAAGGTGTGGTGATAATTGTTTTTAGAGTCTTTGCCAGGCGGTGTTAACCAGGCGCTTCTTCACTTAGGGTCAGTGTGTGGCGTGCATTAATTTTAATTTTTAAACCCTTATCGTTTTGAGAACAAGAAAAGTGGGTTGAATCGAACCCACAAAAGGCGGGTCTCTCAAAACTACTCTAAAAGAGGGCAAAAATCTAGTCAGAACACACGTAAAAAGAGGCCAATAGATCTAGGGTCAAAAGGGACAGGGATCTAAAGGATAAAGCTGCTGAAAAGAGGTGCAGATCACAGCCAAGAGACAGAGGCAAGGTGGCTGGAAAAAAGGAAAGAAATTAGCAAAAAACGGAGGGGGCAAGGAGGAGGCCCTAAAGAGAGGTCCAAACAAAATGACAAGAGGTGTTTTGAAAGGAAGAAAGGCTGATTTAAAGGGGTCTGAAAAGGAGGTATGAGATATAGGAGAAGGGAGGCTGAAGCTCTGAAAAACAGACGGCTGAAACAGCTAAAACTCTTCCACAAAAAGTGGAGGGTACTAAAGCCCTAGGGGGCTGGGTTCCCACTTAGTTGAGTAAAACAGAACAAGAATAGGTCTAAATGGGTGGAGACGGAGGTCAGACAACCCTGACAGAGGTTCAGACAAAACCCAGAAAATTTTCAGAAAAATTCCAGAAAAAAGTCCAGGTCGCAGTTTTTGACCTGTTTTTCGCTCCGGTCGCACTTTTTGGGCTGTTTTCCGTGACCTGAAGCTTGAGGTCGCACTTTTTGGGCCAAAAAGTGCGACCTGCACTTCCGGGACTTTCGGCGGCAAATCTCAGAAAAAAAAATTTCGTCTCAGCTGCGGCTGATGTCGGTCACCTGCGCAATAGGGCCAGAAACACACGGAAGTTAAAAATTTGGATGTTTTAGGGTTTTATGTGAGAAAAAAAACATAAAAATAGGAAGAATAAACAGCTGAAGAGAAACCCTAGGGTCTGAAGTAGCTGGATATGCAGGAATATGAAAAACGACAGCGGTCGTAATTTAAAACCCGTGTGGAGTCGCCATTTGTTAGTATGAATCCTTTGTCGAAGTGTACGAAAAAGGACCACTTTAGGTACGCATAACTAATAGCCCTAACAACAACAGTGGCTGCCAATATCTTCAAATCTGTGATTAGTTAGACAAGAAAATAGCTGCAAAACACCAGATCTATGTATGGAAAGACATTAAGCAGTAAAATAAAGGGTTTGCTCCATGCATCCAACAGACAAGACAAGAACACAATTTTTTGAAAGAATTTTTATATTACAGGGCACCTGGGAGGAAAATAAGAAGGTGTATCCAGCTCTCCTCAATGGGATGGGTTCTTTGTAGTCCTCAACACTTCAGATCTAAGCTTTCTCTCTCTTGTAGGTGTAGAAAACCTAATGCAAAAATGAAGCTCAATGGGAGCAAATGATGAAAAAATGAGACCAAGTGTATAGATCCAGAGTGATCTAGTAGGCAACAAAAGGTGAGCAATGATGGGGAAGAACCCTCCTATTTATAACAAAATATTGGGTCATTCTAGATCTTGGTGCATGATTAAAATAATGTTAACCAAATCTAGATCCACCTCTATGGAATATTTTATTATTATTTGTTGGAGGGAAAGGATGTTTGACTTGGGTCAAATCCCTTGATTAGTGAAAAATAAATAAATAAATGATTTATTTATCTTTTTAAGGAAGTGGTTGGGAGATAATCAAATAAATAATGATTTATTTGATTAATGGTGGGTGATTTGGTCATATTTAACAAGGAATATTATCTAAATAAGATTTAAATAATTATTTCTAGAAAATAACAAGATAACTAAGGGTTTATCTCATTAATTTCTTTGTTTTTGGGTTAAACATGACTGGGAATAATAATTAAATTATGGTTTAATTAATTATTCCATGAGGAAAATCAAACAAATATAGGTTTGTTTAATATTTCCTTTTGGGGTTTTCTATTTGGACCATAAACAACCTAATAAATATGGTTTATTAAGTTATTTAACATAGTGAAGGCAAATTTACTTAGGTAAAATTGGTCTTACATGGTGTACTTGGGTCCATCTAATGATGATAGGTTAGATGACCAAAAAATGGTGTACTGTAGAAATCTATGCCTTGAAGACTTAGAAGTTCACCGAGCGAGTTTGGGATTGGACCTTCAAGTGCATTGCAAGAAAGATTTAGGTATTGTAGTTCTTTGCAGCTTCCAAGCCCACTTGGAATATAACCAATTAGCCGATTTGCAGAAATATCTATAGCTTGAAGCATAGTCATCTTACTTAGTTCCAAAGGCAAGTGACCCTCTAATAAATTGTTTGAAAGGTTGAAATAGAAAGCTAAATTTGCAAGACTTGTAACTGTTGGAGGTATCTCCCCGGTAAGCTTGTTGTATGAAAGGTCTAGCAGTAATAAGTTCACACATTTCCTGAGATTTTCTGGTATTTTACCTGATAACCTATTCATACTAAGATATAAATACCTTAGTTGCTGAAGGTTAGCAATAGAATCAGGAATTCTTCCTATCAGATTATTGTTACCCAGATCCAAAAGCCCTAAATTTTTTAATTGCCCAATTTCCATTGGAATGTTTCCTTGTAAATTGTTGCTTCCCATATATAATCTTTGCAAGTATTGAAGATTTTTTAGTGCAGCTGGGATTTCTCCAGTGAAAGAATTGACAGCAAAAGAGAGAGCTGTTAAATTAGTTAAGTTACCAATCTGTGGAGGTATTTCCCCCACTAATCTGTTAACTTCCAAATTTAAGTAGTCAAATTTCCTAGAGAGGTGGCCCACTGAAGAGGGCAAACGTCCACTAAGATAATTATTGCCTAAATCTAAACCTCGTAGGGATGAACAGTTAGTAAGTGCAGTAAGAATGGGCAAGTCTGTAGTGCTGCTGCTAACCAGTTGATTGACACATAAGAAGAGTACTTGGAGCTGCGTCAGTTTACCCAACTCCAGGGGCACTATTCCGCGGAGCTGATTGATACCTAAGTCGAGCGAGTGAAGGTTCGTACAATTGGAGAGGGATGCAGGAATGCTAGAGAAGCCACCAACTAATTTCCCCACCTAAGTAGAGTACTTGGAGATGCGCGCCCACTCCAACTCCAGGGGCAATTATACTCCGCTGAGTCAACAGACTTAAGTCGAGCGAGGAAGGTTCGTATAATTGGAGAGCGAGTAGTCTTTAGTGCGACTTTTGAAGGCT
Source organism: Pinus albicaulis (assembly GCA_034641835.2). NCBI lineage: Eukaryota > Viridiplantae > Streptophyta > Pinopsida > Pinales > Pinaceae > Pinus > Pinus albicaulis. The sequence goes on along the minus strand of CM076575.1, from coordinate 1,872,022,618 downwards.
TTTACTTCGTGACTTTTTACGGTGTAATTTCTTTAAATCTTCGTAGGAATTTATTGAAAAGAGAAGCTTGATTGCTAAATTTGCACAATCAAAGTGCCCTAGAGGTTTTTGGAGGGTGTTGAATCCATATATAGAGTCAAAAAACTAGTTTGAATATCAAAATAAGATTTTACCTCAAAAAATTTCACCGGGATTCTAAAGACTCCGAAACTTCAAAAGTTGCACTAATGACAACTCCATTAGGATGCAGAATGCTGCCACTCAACTGATTGTCACCTAAGTAGAGTTCTTGGAGCTACGTTAGCTTAACCAACTCTAGGGCACTATTCGTGAGCCGATTGGTACCTAAGTCGAGCGAGTGAAGGTTCGTACAATTGGAGAGGGATGCAGGAATGCTGCCACTCAACTGATTGCCACCTAAGTAGAGTACTTGGAGCTTTTTAAGACAAAAGATTTCTTTTGTCTTAAACAAATGTCTTAAAATGCCCTTGGTGTAGTAGTGTGAGCGCAGTCTCCGAAGAGCTTTTGCGCTTGTACTCAACTCCATTTTGCTTTTCCTCTGGAACTGTTGAACACAATAATTGAGAATCCTATTGTCAAAATCTTCACCGCCCAAGTGCATGTCCCCTCCAACACCCTTTACCTCAAATCGGCTATTTTGAACAGTGAGAACAGAAACATCAAATGTACCTCCACCCAAATCAAAAATCAAAATTGCCTTTTTATGATTGGACAAATAAAGATGACTGTCAAACCCATAGGCTATGGCTCCCGCTGTCGGTTCGTTAATGATTCTCATGACGTTAAGTCCAGCGATAAGAGCAGCATCTTTAGTAGCTTTTCTCTGAGAATCGCTGAAATAGGCAGGCACAGTGATCGACAGCATCCTTGACATTAGAGCCAAGATTGTTGGAAATTTGAAAATTCCAGAATTCTCCCTCTTTAACACAAAGAAATAAATTTCACTCTACAAAAAAACAGAATTTCAACTCTATAAAACAAATTTTATTCCATAAAATTGTTTATAAGTTCTTCCTCAATCACAGAGCGATTTACAATTGCTGGACTGCTTCTAAGCACAACTCCAAAACAAAAAAAAACTCTGCTGTGAATTTCCAATTCACTGTCTCTGTCTATAAAAAAAATAACTCACTTTATTTTTCTAAAATATACACTGCTGTGTATTTTTTAATTCTGCTCTCACTGTCTTTTTTTTAACAATTGCACTGATATGCGTATATAAAAATTTGTTCTGTCTGTGTGTAAAAAAAAATTAAATTACATCTCTGTTCTATTTATAAACAAAATATCTAAAAACAATTAATGTCATTTGTTGACTAAATTACCAAATTATCACCGTTTAAAAAAAACGTTAATGGCATTAAAATTTTGCTGCACCGCTTCAAAAATTCATTTATGGCAATTTTGACTTGGTGGCAGAATTGATGAATTTCATGGCGGTGGTGGAATGGTCGCTGGTGGGCGGAGCCACCACAAGCTGGTGGTTACGGGGGGTACAAGTCTGTCCGTACACTTCAAATGGGTGAGCCCCCCGCAGTTTACCACAGCCGTCGATTATGGGTCAAAGCCCGATCACAAAGTCAACTACGGGGGGGTGTCTTTCGTTAACCGTCGAGCGGTTTGACCGCCCGTAATCCGTCGATCGCTGCCCACAATGCTGATCACGATGCCTACCTGTGCGCCTTTAACCCTGCGCTGTTCGACGATGCCGCTGCCTGCATATTCAACTGCGCAGTTGGAAATTACATTCCAACACTCCCCCTTAATTTCAACTGCTGGGTTTTCGTGCATACCCAAGCATTTCCTGAAATGTTCAAAGCTTTTCTGCGCTAGTGGCTTTTTGAGGATATCAGCAAACTGATCCTCCGTTCTGCAATGATACAAAACTATCTCACCATTGTTAACCAATTCACGTATGAAGTGAAACTTGGTGTCAATGTGTTTAGTCCTCTTATAAAAAACAGAATTTTAGACAATGCAATAGCTGAGCTATTGTCACAAAAGATCACTGTCCCTTTTACCTGTTCTTGACATAGACTCCTCAACATTTTCCGCATCCAAACTGCTTGACACGTTGCTGCTGTAGCTGCCACATACTCTGCTTCTGCCGTAGACAATGCTATACTGGGTTGTTTCTTAGAAGCCCATGAAATGGCTCCTGAACCCATGTGAAAAACATAACCGAAAGTGTTTTTCCGATCATCTACACTTCTAGCCCAATCACTGTCTGTGTATCCAACTAAATCTGAACATTCTAAAGTAGTATAAAAAATACCAAACCTTTTAGTACCTTTAACATACCTCAAAATTCTTTTTGCTGCTTGCCAATGTGCATCTTTTGGCTTTTCCATGAATCTGGAAATCAAACTAACAACATGCATTATGTCCGGCCTAGTTGCAGTCAAATACATGAGGCTGCCAACTATGCTCTTGTATAAACTAGGATCAAAATCCTTACTGCTGTCCTCTCTGCTGAGTTTTAATCCCATCACTGTGGGAGTGATTGCTGCCTTGCTTTCCTGTGTGTTAAATCTTTCAAGTACCTCATTAACATACTTTGCCTGTGAGATGAAAATCCCACTTTCATCTTGCTCTACTTCTATTCCCAAGAAGTATCTTAACAAACCCATATCAGTCATCTCAAATTCTTCCTTCATGACTGTTTTAAAATGTTCAATAAGGCAATCATCATTACCTGTAAAAATAACATCATCAACATACAAGACTACAATCAAGATTTTACCATCTTTTTCTTTGATGTAGAGGGTGGGTTCTCCCTCACACTTCTCAAAACCATTTTCCAGTAGATATGAATCTATCCTACTGTACCACGCTCTTGGCGCTTGCTTCAGCCCATAAAGAGCTTTCTTCAACTTGCAGACCTTGTGCTCTTGGCCTTTCTTTTCATAGCCGAGAGGTTGATCAATGTAAACCTCTTCCATTAACACTCCATTCAGAAATGCTGACTTTACGTCCATTTGGTAAACCTTCCATTTGTTTTGTGCTGCTATGGACAACATTGCTCTCACGGTTTCCATTCTTGCAACCGGTGCGAAAGTTTCCTCATAATCTATGCCATGCTTCTGCTTGTAGCCTTTGACAACAAGCCTTGCCTTGTGTCTCTCTATCTTGCCTTCAGCATTACTCTTGGTCTTGTAGACCCATTTAACACCAATGACATCTTTACCTTTTGGGAGTTCAACCAAATCCCAAGTCTTGTTCCTCTCTATGGCATTTATTTCCTCATCCATAGCTTCTATCCATTTCTCATCCTTGATGGCTTCTTCGAAATGAACATGATCATCAACATGACAATATAAAGCAAACAAAGAATTGATACCTTCATTTGATATATCTTGTTCATAAATATCTTTCAAACTTCTGAATTTCTTACCTCTTTCTGTAGGTGTACAAATGCTTGAAGAAGCACTTGAATTTCCTCTTTGTGGTGTGCTTGGAGAAGCACTGTCATTTCTCCTCAAGGGTGTGCTTTGCTGCTCTCTTGTTGGTGTTGCTGTTTGGGGATGTATTTCAGCCAACTCATCATCATTCTCATCATGAGATAAACAGTGTTTAACATTCATTGTTTTCTCTATGCTTCCATCCCAAGCTTCCTCTTCAATGAACTGAACATCCCTGCTTACAATGAACTTCTTGGTGGATGGGTTATATAACCTGTAGGCCTTGGATTCCTCACTGTATCCAATGAAAATACATTTCTCCCCCTTGTTGTCCAACTTCTTTCTTAGCTGATCCGAAATGTGTGAATAAGCTACACATCCAAAAACCTTCATGTGTGTGACACCCTGCTTTGTGCCACTCCATGCCTCTTCTGGCACTTTGTTCATAACTGCTTTTGTAGGGCACCTGTTCAAAATATACGCTGCACAATGTACAGCTTCTGCCCAATAATCATTAGGCAAATGCTTTGCCTTTAACATCCTCCTCGCCATGTCCATTATGGTTCGGTTCTCCCTTTCGGCTACTCCATTTTGCTGCAGAGTATATCTAGTTGTAAACTGCTTTTGAATACCATTTTCTCTACAAAAACGTAGCAAATCTTTAGTGATATACTCACCTCCTCTATCAATCCTTAAGAATTTGATATGCAGCCCACTCTGGTTCTCAACAAGTGCTTTGAAATTGCAAAATTTTTCAAACACTTCACTTTTGTTTTTCAAAAAATAAACCCAAGTTTTTCTTGTAAAATCATCTATAAATGTTAAGATATAGTCGTTGTTAGCAAGTGATGGAGTTTGCATCGGTCCACATACATGTGAGTGGACAATCTCTAAGGGTGCTTTTGCCCTTATGCTTTTCCCGAAAGGAAAACTTTCTCTGTGTTGTTTCCCAAGAATACAACCTTCACAAAGGCTGTTCGGTTTCTCTATCAATGGTAAACCACTTACCATTCCTCCTCTGTTCAACAGATTAAGACCTCCAAAGTTGAGATGACCGAATCTCAAGTGCCATAACCAATTATCATCCTTTGGTTCGCTTTGGTAAGTCTCTTGTGCAACTGCTGCTTTCTCTTCACCATTCTTCAAGTCTGCTCTCATTCTGAGAGGGAACATCCTGTTCCTTGTCATCTTCACTTCAGCAATACACTGATTGCTGGGTGGTTTATCCATGATGGTACAAACATGATTATCAAAGAAAACATTATATCCCTTATGAACAAGCTGTCCAATACTTAAGAGATTACATTTCATTCCTGGAACATAATAAACATCTGCTATGGATTTCTTTGCACCTAATCTTGTTAAAACATTTACATCTCCTTTTCCATAACAGAAACTTTGCTATCAGTTCCTAGTGTGACTTGTGACCGCACACTCTCATCTAACATAGAAAACATTGATATATTTCCTGTCATATGGTTACTACAACCTGAGTCTAGAAACCATAAATCTTCATTCTTTTCTTCAGCCATATTACAAGCTAAAAACAAATTGTTTTCGCTGCTATTTTCTCTTGTAAAATTTGCACTAGTTCCACTTCTCATATCTTTTTTCTTCTTTCTACATTCATTAGCATAATGACCATATTTTTTACAATTGTAACATTGGACATTGGATTTTTCATACCTTTGTCCTTGATCATTCTGCTGTCCACTTTGCTGGCTGCCTTGGCCTTGATGCTGATTTGGATTGTTGCCCCTTCCTTGAGCATTTGTTGGACTGCTCCTTCCACCTCTGTTTTGGCTTCTGCCTTTTCCTCTTCCTCTGCCTTGCCCTCTTCCTCTTCCGAAAGACATCTGGGTCTTAAAAGCATGCTCAAGAGATGAGTTTTCACTCCTACTCAATCTCTGTTCATGGGTCATCAGTGATGCATGTAGCTCATCAACTGAAAACTTTGTGAGATCCTTAGTCTCCTCTATGGTGGTGACAATCACATCGAATCTTGAGGGTAAACTTCTCAAGAGTTTTTCCACAATCCTCTTATCTTCAAGAGTCTCTCCATGAGATCTTATTTGTGTGACCATTCCAATCACATGAGTGAAGAATGAGTCAATAGTGTCTGACTCTTTCATACAGAGAGTCTCAAAGTCTCTCCTCAGCAACTGAAGTTTTGCTGTCTTCACTTTCTCCATGCCCTGATAAGCTGTCTTGAGAGTTTCCCATGCTTCTTTGGATCTGTTAGCTGCTGCTATCCTTGGAAACACACTCTCATGCACTGCTTGATACAAGAAGAAAAGAGCCTTGGCATCTCTCTTCTTATTGTTCTTCAGTAACTCCCTTTCTGCCTGAGTTAAAAGAAGAAACTCTACTTCATTTGCTGGCTCTTCAAAGCCATCCTCAACTAATTCCCATAACTCTTGTGAGGTAAATAAAGCTTTCATAGTTATTGACCAGTAGTCATAATTTTTTCCATTGAATTGTGGGAGATGGATATTTCCCAAACTCATACATGTGCTGGAGCCAGCCATTCTGCACTCTTAACTATGATTCAAAAACACTTGACTGTGTGTTTTAATTAACTAACTGTACTGCAACAGTAACGCAAAACTGTATAGAGAAATACCTTCGGATTCTTCTTGTCTGAACCTTCACACTGCTGGAGATGTTTCTGCAAAAACGAACTCCTTTCCTTCAGCTTATTTGACCTTCAAATAGCCTGGACTGGCTTTGATACCATTTTGGAAATTTGAAAATTCCAGAATTCTCTCTCTTTAACATAGAGAAATAAATTTCACTCTACAGAAAACAGAATTTCAACTCTATAAAACAAATTTTATTCCATAAAATTGTTTACAAATTCTTCCTCAATCACAGAGGGATTTACAATTGCTGGACTGCTTCTAAGCACAGCTCCAAAACAAAAAAAAACACTCTTCTCTGTCTCTTAAAAAAAACTCTGCTGTGAATTTCCAATTCACTGTCTCTATCTATAAAAAAAACAACTCACTGTCTTTTTCTAAAATATACACTGCTGTGTATTTTTTAGTTCTGCTCTCACTGTCTTTTTTTTAACAATTGCACTGCTATGCGTATATAAAAATCTGTTCTGTCTGTGTGTAAAAAAAAATTAAATTACATCTCTATTCTATTTATAAACAATATATCTAAAAACAATTAATGTCATTTGTTGACTAAATTGCCAAATTATCACCGTTTAAAAAAAACGTTAATGGCATTAAAATTCTGCTGCACCGCTTCAAAAATTCATTTATGGCAATTTTGACTTGGTGGCAGAATTGATGAATTTCACGGCGGTGGTGGATTGGTGGCTGGTGGGCGGAGCCACCACAAGCTGGTGGTTACGGGGGGTACAAGTCTGCCCGTACACTTCAAATGGGTGAGCCCCCCGCAGTTTACCACAGCCGTCGATTATGGGTCAAAGCCCGATCACAAAGTCAACTACGGGGGGGTGCCTTTCGTTAACCGTCGAGCGGTTTGACCCCCCGTAATCCGTCGATCGCTGCCCACAATGCTGATCACGCTGCCTACCTGTGCGCCTTTAACCCTGCGCTGTTCGACGATGCTGCTGCCTGCAAATTCAACTGTGCAGTTGGAAATTACATTCCAACAAAGATATGTTTCAGCTATGGTCTTCATTTTCACTAAAACCATAGCAAATATCTCTTCCGCTGTAAACTCCCTCCTCTCGCCTCTGTAATCAACTTGGATGAGAGGACTGTCTTTGCATCCAGAGACTACAGTGAAGGGCCAAAATTTCATGTCACTCTGCACACAAGGATCGCTGAATCGCCTTCCAATGAGTCTTTTGACATCGAAAATGGTACTCTGAGGATTCATGGCGCTCTGATATTTTGCAGCGTCCCCAACGAGCCTCTCAGATGGGGCAAACGCAACTACTGAGGAAGTTGTTCTGTTTCCCTGATCATTGACAACGATTGCAACTCTATCATGTTGCCATACTGCAACGCAGCTATAGGTTGTTCCAAGATCGATGCCAATAGCCTTCCCTTTGCCTTTATTATCCATCTCGACGGTAGAAAACACAATATTACCAACCACGGGAAGCAGAGACAAGAAAATAAGAAAATAAGAACGGAGAAAGGGTGAGGAGTAAAATGGTGTTAATCTATTTTCACTATTAAAAGAAATTATTCAAACACTCTTTGTCAGATTTTTTGAAATTTTTTTACCAGATTCCAGCAAAACTGCTATCCAAACAATTTTGTTGCTTTCTCTACAACTCCATTTTAAATTATAGAATTTTATTATTTAGTAGATAAATTCAAAATGCACACCTACACCAATTTTTTTAACTATACTACTTTTTTTAAGCTTTTTGTTAACTTTAATAGTTATTTTTAAGCTTTTGTTAACATTCAGTAATTTTTTTTAAAAGCTTTTGTTAACTTTCATGGTTTTTTTTAAAGCTTTTATTAACTTTCCTGGGTGTTTTTATTAACTTTCTTAGGTTTTTTTAAAAGCTTTTGTTAACTTTCATTATTTTTTTTAAAGAGCTTTTTGTTAACTTTCATGTTTTTTTTTAAAGCTTTTATTAACTTTCCTAGGCTGCTTTTATTAAATTTCCTAGGTTTTTTACTAACTTGGGTTTTTTTTTAAAGCTTCTTTTAATTTTTAAAGATTTTTTTTTTAAAGAGAGAGCTTTAAAGTAAAAATTTAATAATATTAATAATTTTGAAAACATAAATATATTTAATCGATCATGATGACATTTAACATAGTTACATCTAATTAAGTTAAATTAATAAAATATATAAATAATATATACATAATGATATATTAACTATTATAACACAACTTTAATTAACTATTAAGATATATCAATGTTAGATTTTAAGTTTTTGTGGTTGTCATGGGTAAAGTTTATCTAGAGTGTAAGATATATTATTATAATTAATATAATATTTAATTATAATTAATATCACACATATACAGATAAATGTCTTTCAGAATAATCACATTATTAAGATTTGGTTATTATTATAGACCAAATCTTAATGATGTGATTATTTCGAAAGACATTTATTTACAGTATGGATCACAAAAGTCTTAGATCTAAGACTATACATATATTATATTATATTATAATATCTCAATCATGATATAGAAGAAGAGCATATGTTAAGAACATCTATAGTTTTGTTGAGAGTGCAAGCTTCTGTGATCCATAACATTTTTAATCATAAATCTTCCGGGAAATCACATAAGAAATTTAGGAACGGACGCATTTCGAACTACCAATTGTAGTTCATCATCAGAATCCTGATGATGAACTACAGTTGGTAGTTCGAAACGCGTCGGTTCCTAAATTTCTTATGTGATTTCTCGGAAGATTTATGATAAAAAATATATAGTTTTTTTGACTTAACAAGTTGAGAAGGTTGGTAGTGTGGTAAATTTTTTCCCAAGGTGTTTTCTGAATTGACCAATATTATAACACATCAATTCATTTTTAGATTTTTTTTGGTCAATTTTATGAAATCCAACAAAGATATTTTGAAATTATAACTTTAAGTTACTTACTCTATATAGTATTTAAAAATAGAATTTAAACAATGAAAAATTATACATTGATACCATCTATTTATTGCAATCTATCTAGAGATGCTTGAAAATATTTGATCCCCCATTGGTGCATGTTAAATTCTTGTTTAAGATGGTTCTATACTTGGTTATAATATAAGCACCCTCTATTACGTAAATTTGTTGCTAATGATTTTAAACTATTTATACCTAGATATCCTTTACTATGTGATTTTTTATATATGCATTACTTTAAATTACTTTTTTTATTTATTACTATTAATGGGTAGTTAGTTTCAATATAAAATTTATAAATAAAAATTAAATAAAATCACACAATTCACTTAGAATTTTTTTTATAAAATTAGAAATAAAGAACATGAATTAAGAGAACATGTTTCCAAAAGATTTCCTTTTAATGCACTCCATTATTAGATAAGAAAAATTTAAAAGGTATAAGTAAAAAAAAATTAATAACCTAGAGAAAATTTCAAAAAGACTTAGTATCGGGACCCATTATTGTTTCATTTCTTTGCCTCGTCACTTCTACAAAGGTATCAGTGGTTGGCCCAAGATTTTTGTAAACATTTACAAGTATGCTTAGGAGTAGGTAACTACTTCTAAGATTTCTCAACTCTGGAACTTCAAACTCCTAAGATCTTTCCTCAATTTTGAATAAAGACTTTCACACTTTTGTAATATGCATTGTTGGATGTTTGTTTCCCAAGATAAATAATCAAGAATTTCAAATTGATAAGTTGTGGTTGGTGTACAACTTTCTTCTTGAATTACGTGATCTAGCTTATGTCTTTTTTGAGAAACATTTTCACTCTTTGCATATATATATAAAATTATGTATAAATAAAAAAACATGTGAAAAAATTTACAAATTTGCTTTTAACTATAAAACAAATTGTATAAATAATTTAACAAATTAATAATCATGATAATAAGATTCAAATTGATGGCCACCTCGAGATGGATGAATATCATCATGCCCACCTGGAGATGGTTGAGAACCAACATGAACACCCATTGATTGGCCACCAGGGGAATGTGTACCACCACCCTCATGCGATTGACCACCAACTATTGATTGGCCACTAGGAGAATGTGTACCACCACCACCACCATCACGCGACGAGAGCACAACTGCATAAAAAATAGAGTTTCTTATCAATTCAAATATATATACATATATACATACAATGACTGAGTAGATTTCGTGAACCATACCATGATTGCGTTAACCATGACCCTCCATTGATTGAGTAGATACTCTTTTCCTCCAAACTCCTAAAAAATGAAATTTATTAAAAATTAATTTGATAAAAAATCAATTTCATATGTATACATGTATGTACGAGGATAAGATTATATATTCAAATATCATTTAAAAACTTGCACATTTAATATAAATACCATGAACATGATGGACATCCCCCAATCGATGATCCCCCTCTCTCGTAGAGGCATGGGACTCTATTGATGTTTGCCTCGAAGAATCACATGGCAAATGATCATCCATGATATATATATATATATATATATATATATATATATATATATATATATATATATATATATATATATATATATATATATATACATGATGTTTTAAAAGTTACCTCATGCATTTACAATTATTTTTTAAAATACTATTTTAAAAATTAAATACAAAATTAAATTCATACAGATTTTAAAAATTAAATACAAAATCTTATAAAAGATGAAGTTCACTAAGTTATGCTTACATAGTGGGTGCACATTTTGAAAATTAAATAAAAAATTTTCTAAAACATGAAGTTCACCAAGTTGTGCTTACATAGTGGGGGCACACTTGGTATATAATTTTAAAAAGCACACGGTCATTAAAAATGACACATTTATAACTAAAAAACACACACGTATCAAAGTTATCTTACAATGTCCATCAATAAATTTTAATGGAGAACCACTTATTAACATTAATTCATCTTTGACATAAGAATCTTCGATTGGCATTGCCTCATACAATAGATCACTAGACATCTTATTAACATTTTCACAATGTCTTATATACTAAATGATTGAAATTGTCTAACAATATTGTTTGTTTTTCCATGCAGTTGTTTTAGCATTTTCTTCTTAACTTGGTACATGTCTTTCATTTGGTTGCACACAAGTTCATAATTAGTGAAAAATACAATTCCATTGAATCCATACGTCCTAGTTTTTCCCAAGTCTTCTATTAATGTAATATAATATGCTTCATTGTTTGTTGTTCTTCCAGGTATATTCATTTTACTTTGGAGGAAGTTATTCGTTGCAATATTGCATAGTGCATATGTAATCACTGTTTGCCCTGGATTGGGATAACAAAAAACATCTATGCATAATTTCCATTTTTCAACCCTGTTTAGTGGGATTTCTCGTCTTTGAAGAAGAAAACTTCAATAAAATTTATTAAATTCATTTATTGCAAATTTATCTTAATTTATGGGAAGAATGGCATGTACATGGTTTCCAAAAACACTACAATCGTCTGTGCATTTAGCTAAATGTTTTATAATAGTTTACTGCCAATGAAAATGAGTAACAACACATCCTCGCCTAACTACATCATAGCTAGATAAATATTTAATGCATACATCAAGGCATCTAGTCATGGTAGTTCAGGATGTGTTATTATTAATTAAATGGTGTTCACTGCATTCCACTTCTAGCATATAATGGATGTATACAACAAGTTATGTTTACTATGCCTTCATGGTAGTAGGAAGCATATTTCAAGATTTGTTATTATGGTTGGGATGTGTTATTATGGTTGTTGAGGTGATAGTGGATCCCTACAAGGTGTATGACATGTAATCGAAAAGTAAATTTGATTATATTATTGAGGATAAACATATATTTCAAATGAATATGTAGTGTGATTGTGGTAAACCCGTTACCATATTCTGATGATTTCTATCAAAACAAAATAGTGACATGAAAACCAAGAAAAATGAGGGATATCTTGAAGTAAATAATTGTCACAGATCTGCAACAAGTGCAACCCCATAATATTTTTGAATATTGTGGTTGCAATGCCAAGGAAGCTAATCGAAAATTTTTGCATCAGATTATTGAGGATTTTTAAAACATCTTTCAAATGAATATGTAGAGTGCTTGTGTGGTAAACCCATCTTTGTTTTAGGCCATATTTGGTTTTGATGTAGCGTTTTGTTTACTAGCAAGTTCTCGAATTTGCTTGCGATCTAGCATTGAAAGAGGCCACAACCTACATGTATCCAATTTTTTTGATGTTTCTTTCTTCTCCATGATGATGAAGAATAAGGGAAAGGGCCATCATTTAGATACAATTTTGAGGTGGTTACATTGGACTACGAACTTAAATTGGTATCACCTCATTTCATGATGAGATTATAGGATTCTCAAGCAATCCCATACGGAGCCCCTTTCTCCAAGCAAGAGTCATATGCTACTCACCATTGTGATATGCACCAAAAATGTTTATTGAATAATGATAATCATACATTCCTAATGATTGCATGGACTTTGAGATTGTAAAATTAATATTGTTATAAGTCATCCACGAGTAGTAATATATGGAGTCGTAACAACACTCGATGGAATTTATTATTATAGGAAATTAAGCACATTTATTTTCCATTGAAGTTAAAATTTCTTTTAAATTTTTCATGGAAAGTGTTACACCAATTTTTGGTCATCTAACCTGTTACTATTATATGGACCAAAGTACACCATGTAAGACCAATTTTACCCTAGTAAAATTTCTTTCACTATGAAAAATAACTTAGTAATCCATAATTTATTAAGTTGTTTATGGTCTAAACACGAAACCCCATGAGAAATAATTGAATAAATCCTTATTTGTTTGATTTTTCTCAAGGTATGTAATTAATTAAACCACAGTTTAATTAATATTCCTGGTCATATTTAACCCAAAACAGAAAAATTAATTAGATAAATCATTATTTATCTTATTATTTTCTAGGAATATTTATTTAAAACAATATTTAAATTATATTCCTTGTTAAATTTGACTAAATAATTTAGAAATAATTGAATAAATAATTATTTATTTAATTATTAGTCAACCACATTCTTAAAATAACAAATAAATGATTTATTTATTTATTATTTACAAATAAAGGGATTTGACTAAATTCAATTTTTTTTTCCCTCCAACAAAAATAATAAAATATTTCATAAAAGTTGGATCTAGATTTGGTTAATAATATTTTAATTATGCACCAATATCTAGACTAATTCAATATTTTGTTATAAATATAAGGGTTTTTCCACTCATTCACTACCATTTATTTCCTAAAGATCACTCTGCATCTATACTTTTGGTCTGACTTTGATCCTTCATCATTGTCATATTTTCCTACTGTTTGTTTGTGAGCTCCCTTTGAGTTCCATTTTTTTCTGGGTTTTTTGCACCATCAAGAGAGAGAGATATTAGATCTGAAGCGTTGAGCACATATAAGAACCCATCCCATTGAGGGGGATTCGTAACATCTTTCTATGGTCCCTTCTGAGGTGTCATAATACAAAAAATTCTTTAAAAATTCTTGTCTTGTCCATTGGATGTATGGAGCAACTCTTGATTATTCTTGTTGTTTGATGTCTTTAATTGCATAGATCTGGATTTTTGTAGCATTTATTCTGATTACTAACTACATATCTAAGGAAATTGACAACCATCTTTGATGTTAGGGTTGTTTGTTATGCACAGCTAAAGTGAGGTTTTTTCGTACGCTTGCGATTAGAATTCACACTAACAACTGGTGACTCCACAAGGGTTTATAATTACGACCACTGTCGTTTTTCAGATCCCTACATGACCAACTACTTCAAACCCTAGGTTTTTTCTTCAGCTTCTTATTTTTTATTTCTTAATGTTGTTTTTAACCTTTAAAACCCTAAAACAGTAAAAATTCTTACTTCTATGTGTTTCTGGGCCTATTGCATAGGTAACAGGTATCAACCACAACAAAAACGATGATTTTTTTTGAAATTTGCTCCCGAAACAGCTGGAAGTGCAGGTCGCACTTTTTGGGCCAATACCTGCGACCTCAACCTTCAGGATGCAGAAAAGAGCCTGAAACCTGTGACCTCAGCAGAAAATAGGTCGAAAACTGTGACATGTACTTATTGCAGGAATTTTCTGTGATTTTTATGGGTTTGTCTGGGCCACTATTCAGGGTTTTTGACCTCCCTCTCCACCCATCTTGAACCTGTACTTGCTTAGTTTTAATCATCGAAGTAAGAACCAAGCCCCTTAGTGCTTCAGTATGCTTCCAACTTTTTAGGAGGAGTTTAGTTGAAGCAGGTCTTCTAAGATTTCAGTGTGTTCAGCCATTTTTTAGTTCTGAACCTGTACTTTCGAATCCATTTCAGATCGATTATTCATCCATCCAAAACACCTCTTTTTAGTTTTTTTTGGTCCTCTTTTAGGGTCCCCTCTGTTTCCCTTTAGGTTGTAACCTTTCGCCACCATTTTTGCAGCACTTTTCCCTCTGGTTTTTTGTTGTTTTCTACATGTATTTCTAGCAGATCTAAACTTTAGATCCCTGTCCTTCCTGACTTTAGATCCATTGGCCATTTTGTGTGTTTTGATTAGATTTCTCCCACCCATAGACTAGTTGTTGGGAAGCCCTCCTCCCTGGGTTTAAATTGATGCATCTTTAGCTGTTTATTTTCTTTCGTATTCACTTTCCTTTATTGTCATTTTCATATTTATTTACAATTATACAACATATTTTTTCTTTTTCTCTACACACGTGTGGGCTTAATTAAAATTAATACACTTATCACATACACACACACCCTAAGTGAAAAACGCCTGGTTTACACCACACATACAAGACTTAAACATTGTAATCAATTGATCCTGCACCTCCCTACCCTTGTTTCGACATTGTAATAATTTGATCCTGTACCTCCCTGCCCTTGTTTGTCTCTCTTCCTTATGTAAGTCGTGTATGTTTTCCATAATTTTTCCCCCAAGGCATTTATCCTAGAGACTCCTAGGCCTTCATCCTTAGTTTCTGTTAGGAAGATAGTTTCCGTTAGGAAGACTTACTCCCCCTCGTAGGGTTCGAGTTTGTCCTCCACCGAGTCTCTGTTCTGACTCTACTTCTGGTTCATCATTTTATCCTTCTGGTTCTATTCCCGACTCTCCTCTACCTTTCACCTTCACAATGTATGGTTCAGGACCTAAAGTTGGTGGCAGCCCCGACCCTAATTTTGGGAATGCTACTAGTGGTGCTGCAACAGGAACTATCCTGGTTGCTCCCTTGCTCCCTTACTAACATGTTACTATTAGATGGACCAAAGTACACCATGTAAGACAAATTTTCCCCTAGTAAAATTGCTTTCACTATGAAAAATAACTTAGTAATCCATAATTTATTAAGTTTTTTCTGGTCTAAACAGGAAACCCCATGGGGAATAATTGAATAAATCCTTATTTGTTTGATTTTCCTCAAGGGATAATTAATTAAACCAGAGTTTAATTAATATTCCTGGTCATATTTAAACCAAAACAAGAAAATTAATTATTTAAATCATTATTTTTCTTATTATTTTCTAGGAATAATTATTTAAAATATTATTTAAATAATATTCCTTGTTAAATTTGACTAAATAATTTATAAATAATTGAATAAATAATTATTTATTTAATTATTACTCAACCACATTCTTAAAATAATAAACAAATTATTTATTTATTTATTTATTATTTACAAATAAAGGGATTTGACCAAATTCAAATTATTTTCCCTCCAGCAAAAATAATAAAATATTCCATAAAAGTTGGATCTAGATTTGGTTAATAATATTCTAATTATGCACCAATGTCTAGACTAACTCAATATTTTGTTATAAATAGAAGGGTTTTTCCATTCATTCACTACCTTTTGTTGCCTAAAGATCACTCTGGATCTATACTTTTGGTCTGACTTTGATCCTCCATCATTGTCATATTTTCCTACTTTTTTCTTGTGAGCTCCCTTTGAGTTCCATTTTTGTCTGGTTTTTCTGCACCATCAAGAGAGAGAGATCTTACATCTGAAGCGTTGAGAACATACAAGAACCCATCCCATTGAGAGGGACTGGTAACATCTTTCTATGTTCCCTTCCAAGGTGTCATAATAAAAAAAATTCTTTAAAAATTCTTATCTTGTCCAATGGATGCACAGAGCAAATCTTGCTTATTTTTGCTATTTAATGTCTTTAACTGCATAGATCTCGATTTTTGTAGCATTTATTCTGATCACTAATTGCATATCTAAGGAAATTGACAATCATATTTGATGTTAGGGTTGTTTGTTATGCACAGCTAAAGTGAGATTTTTTCGTATGCTTGCAATTAGAATTCATGCTAACAGGAAGTGTATTGTGCTAATAGGAGCTAATATTTATATTGTCTCCTCCCTACACATTCATTTTTTTAAATGCATGAAAGGACAACTTCAAATATAAGTATATATGTGTGCTTTATTTTCCTAAATAGGGGATTATTCAGTGCATAAATGAACACAAATTATTATCCAAAAAATTTAACATTGGAATATCTAATTGTACAAAAAGACCATATTGTAGTGAATTATTTATAAAAAAAGACAATTTACTGTACAATAGATAAAGAGTGAATTGTAGCCAGAGAACCATCTATTATACAAACAAACAGTATTGTAGTCAATTATATATTTGTGCCAAAAAAAATGTATTGTAGCAAATTTTCTATTTGTACAAGAAAGATAATTGTTGTTCAATCAACATATTATGTTTCTAGTCGTCATGTGTTTAAATATTTGCTAAATATTAGAATGTAAAACTAGAAAACTAATTGTTCTTTGGAAATACTAACTCTGTTAGGACTGAACCACAAAATAATTTAAATTGAGTACAATAATGTTAAATTTCAAGTTAATGATAATTTTCGAGAAATATTCTCTGATGTGGGCAACATCAAAAGGCAATGGGAGTTGTTATTCTTCCTTACGCTACAAGTTCTATCCCAATTTATAGCCATGATGAATAATTTATAAGGATAATTTATGGACAATCATGATGCATAATTTACAGTCATGATGCATAATTATATCAGCCTAGATCCATATTAACCATGGATCTATCAACCGTCGAGAGGGATCAAATATCTCAAGGTGCAAACCTTTACTCAAGTTTTGCACTCAAAAAAGAAGTTTGCACCTTGAGAGATTTGATCCCTCTCGGCGCTTGATAGATCTTAGGTTAAGATGAATTTACATTGGTTATGAACCTACGATGAATCTACGAGGTTAAGATCCGAAGTTAAGATGAATCTCAACCATGAACTACTTTTCACAACATAAAATATAAAGTAGTAAATCACATATGCACAATATACACAGTTTTAAAAAAAATTGTACAATAACGTACAATCAACAATATCCATTATATTAAACCAAATATGAACAATACAATAGTCTATTGTATGAAATATATAATTACAAAATTGACGTCGTATCTCTTCCTTCACGTCCTTCGCTTCCATACTTCTGACTAGTAGTGCCTTAGTCCATCAAGGCAACTACACATCGAGACTCTAGGATGGCTGCCTCCTAACACTACTGCATGTCCATTTGTAGAGTGTATATGGGTTGATCTAATCTTCTCTCAGGGTTGGCCAATTCTCAAGCTCCAAACTGTCAGGCTAGCAACAAATTTCATCCATCAAAGTGTTTCACTTTGGCACTGTACTTCACCCAACCTTCAATTCCTCTTCATCCTTCAAGATATATTTTCTATACTACTTTGGGTAGCCAAAAAAATTCCCTCCAACAGACCTATGGCACCCAATCCAATCATTGTTGAATATTTTCTTAATATGACACTTCACCACCTCGGAAGGTCATATACATGGCATCAACAAGTTTCTCAACAAATTGATCCAAACCCAATCACACCTTGACCCAATACACCTCACAAAATCACTGTTGTCACCATGTTGTACTATTTCCACCACGATGCACTGTTGCACCACTTATTTAGGAATCACCACTCAGCAAAACTAGACTCTAAAGGTTCAGGTCCACCCTATAAGAGGTCCTCCATGCATACACTACATTGTATGGTTTTTTTCCACCCTAGACACAACACCTAAGGCCTCCAACTGCTTGCTATGGCCTGTGGTCTAGCCCAGCAGTGGAATTTAGCTTTGGTCCCCTCCAAAACAGTGCCACAACTACCCTCAAAACAACATTGTTCGGCCCTATAACATAGTGGCCTTATCTTCCCATAAAACCACACCAACACAACCCTAAAACATGCCCTTAAAAAACCTCTCATTCACCACGCTGCACCTACAGCAACAGAAAACTTCCATGTTGTTCTTCCAGGCCTCCTCACGTTGTTCCTTAGTGCCCTTCTAGCTGTAGCTAAGGTTCCTCTCTCCAATGAGTTCACTTATAGGATGTATTTCTCACTTGGATGCTTGAACTACATATATACACCCTTAATTTATATTCCTATAAGGGGATCCAACAAATGATTTTTTTTTTTTTTTTTTTTTTTTTAATATATCAGGAGGGAAACCGGTAACTAGAACCATACAATCAAATCTGCCACATATGATCACATCGCGCCGCTGCCAATGAAAACCCTCCTGGATGGCATCATTCCCTGCTAACAATACGCAGCAAGTTTCACAGGCTTACGCCTGACGGGCACCCACGGGGTTTGAACCGGTGACCTTTACAAACGAGTGCCTTAACAGAACACTCAATCACCAACAAGCCGCCACCCCGTGGGTTGATCCAACAAATGATTGGAAGGGGCACATATATTGGATTTTTTTTACACGAAGCCTGCATGACTTAGTAACCAATTATTATCTTGTCAACTTCAAAATTTCATTTATCTCTAATGACAACTTGGATTCAGATGATTCTCAATGCGTTGGAATCGTATTTTCGAGCACTATCATACCCATCCAAAACATGTCATATGTTCATCACATTTTTGGCCCAAATCACGATAGGTGAAAAACCCCACACTTGGGTTCGAAGCCCACAGGCTACCCTTGTGGTACTTTTCCCTCCAAAACCTGAACCCTCAGGCTTGGAGTACCTCCCAAGCTACACAAATCAACACCCCCACTTAGCGAGGGGGTACCAAATACTTCGTCTTCGTCATCGCTACTCACAACATTTTCCCAACTCCTGGTGCTCATAATCGCAACAATCCCTATACAGTGAACTACACACTACTCGGAAGTATCGTTGTCATTGAAAGCCTCCTACTTCTTTTCCTCTCTAGTATCACTTTCCAGTCTCACCATGATTCCTTCTTGCCAAATGTGGAAGCACCCTTTCTCCCCATTAACCAAGTGCTCTTCTTGGGTTGTAGAGTCTCTCTCTGAATATGCAAACTCCCTCTAGAACTCAACTACCTCTGAGCCTATGAAACTTGTACCTTCTCTGAAAAGTGTACCTTATTCTCAGGAACCTGTACCTACTCCTCTAAAGCCTACACCTGATCCTACATCTCTAGAACCTGCACCTACCCCTGCTTCTTTGCATGATCCTTAGGCTTTCCCTTCAGCCTGTAGAGACCATTCTCCCTAACTCCAAGAAAAATCTCATTAGACTTAGAGCCTCTATTCCCAATTCTTGCCTACCCATCCTGGAACAAGAACTCAAACCCCTTCCTCTCGATCATTGAGATAGATATCACACTATATCTGAGTCCTAGTACAAACAGTACATCCTAGACCCACATCATACGTCCTATCTCCATCCTGAATCGTACCACTCTTGATGCTTGGATCTCCAACTGTCTCTTATCACCCAACACCATGTGCAACTATGATTCCCATTCAATTAGAGTCTCAAAAAAATCCTGTGACCCTGCCATATGCTTCTCTGCACCACTGTCCACGTACCATCCATCCTCACAAATAATACCCTACGAGATATTAGAAATCATAGCGAAATCCTCCTCTTCCAATATCCTGGAGAGATCGTCTATCTTTGATGAAGCGACGATCTGATTTCCTTTCCTTTTCCATTTCTTGTAATCTCCTGTCTTCAACAGACATCTCGACGAATAATGACCCATCTCACCATAGTTGAAAAACTTGATTTTTCTCAAGCCCTTCTTCGAATTTCCCTTCATTCTTACTGCAAATTCCACATCCTCATTTTCCTTCCTCAGTGGCTGAATATCCTCATCTCGCAACTCTTCTTGAATGAAGTTATCCCACGGTCTATTCCATTCTTGCATCTTCTCCTTGGAAACGATTCCTTTGATGAAGGGCTTCCATTCCTTTGTGAACCCTTTCAAGGAAATCGTTACCATATATGCATCTAAAACTTTGAAACTGATGACAAAAATATCATCTCGAACCTGAGACAACCTCATCAGATACAAATTCATTCCTTTACCCTTGATCATCTTTGTGGACTTCAACTTATCTTGTAATACCAATACCCAGTTCTCGTTCTTATTCTGGAACAAATTCTGAAGATCCATCCACATCTCATGTGCATTGTTCTTCCCGGACAAATGAGATATTAAGGAATCCCTCACACCATCAAGGATGATCAACCTCACCTTCGTATCCAAATATTCCTATATTTCCAACTCCTTAGGGTCGGTTGCAATCTTGATCTCCTTCACGCCAAAATCCCAGATCATGTACAACTTGATCCTTTATTTCCAAGTAGTATAGTTGGACAACCCTTCCAACATGTCCTCATACCGAAGACCTTCCTGCAACTTTGATATTGCAATGACTCCTTCACTCACAATGTGACCAACTCCCTCTCACGCTGTACTTTACTGCACAAACTCTTATTTACTGACTTCCAAAGTAGCTTAGATATGCTATGATTCCATGTTGAATTTCCATGACCTTGGGTCTAGGTTAGAATCTTAAATCACTTATGATACCAAACCAAGAATCTCAACCATGAACTACTTTTCACAACAGAAAAAAAAAAAAAAAAAAAAAAAAAAAAAAAAAAAAAAAAAAATCACATATGCACAATATACACAGTTTACAAAAAAAATTGTGCAATAATATGCAATCACCAATATTCATTATATTAAACAAAATTTGAATAATACAACAGTCTATGGTATACAAGATACAATGAAAAACTCAATGTCGTATCTTGTCCTGTTAGTCCTTCGCTTTTGTATTGTTCACCAGTAGTGCCTTAGTCCATCAAAGCCACTACACATCGAGACTCCAGGAGGGTTATCACCTAACGCTGTTTCACACCCATCTATAGAGTGTACATGTCCTGATCTATTATTCTCTATGGGTTGGCCAATTCTCGAGCTCCAAAATGTCAGGCTAACAATAACATTCATCCATCAAAGTGTTATACTTCGGCACCAAAATTCACCCAACCTTCAACTGCTCTTCATCCTTCAAGATAGCTTGTCTAGGGTTACTTTGGTAGCCAACAGGATGCCCTCCAACATACCTATGGCATCCAATCCAATCACTATTGAATCTTATCCTAATATGACACTTCACCACCTCGGAAGGTCATATACATGGCATCAATGTGTTTCTTAACAAACTGATCCAAACCTGGTCACACCATGACCCAATACACCTCACAAAACCATTGTTGTCACCATGCTGCATTGTTGCACCATTGGTTAGGGCATCACCTACAACCCTTAACCTCCACACAACTTAGGAAAACTAGCCTCTAAATGCTGCGGTCCACCCTAGAAGAGGTCCTCCATGCATACTTCGCCTTGTATGGTTTTTTTCAACCCTAGACGCAACTCCTAAGTCCTCCAACTATTGGCTATGGATTGTGTCCTAGCCCAGCAATGGAGTGTAGCTTTGGTCGCCTCCAAAACAGGGCCACATCTTCCCTCAAAAAAACATTGTTAAACCCTCTAGCACCACGACCTTATTTTCCCATAAAACGACATGAACATAGACCTAAAACATGCCCTTAAATAACCTCTCATTCAAGACGCCACACCTACAGTAACAAAAAACTTTCACGTTGTTTTTCTAGGCATCCTCACGTTGTTCCTTGTGCCCTTCTAGCTATGGTTAAGGCTCCTCTTTACACCAAGTTCACATAGATGATGTATTGCTCACTTGGACGCTTGAATGATACATATAAGCCCTTAATATATAGTCCTCTAAGGGGCTCCAACGAATCATTTGAAGAGACAAATCTATTGGGTTGTTTTTACACCAAGCCTACATGACTTGGTTACCAATAATTACCTTGTCAACTTCAAAAAATCATTTCTCTCTAACAACAACTCAAATTCATACGATTTGTGATGTATTGGACTTGTATTAGCAAGTACTATCATCCTCATCCATCACATGTCGTATATTCATCACGGTTTTGGCCCAAATCGCGATAGGTGAAAAATCGCACTCTTGGGTTCCAAACCCACAATATTCCCTTGTGGTGCTTCTCCCTCCAAACCCTAAACCCTTGGGTTTGGTGTAACTCCCAAGCTACACAAATCAACATACTCCACCAAAAAAATTATGCCCTATACTACACTATGAAATCTACACTGATGAAGGCTTATGGTCACTCAAAAAAGCCTTAAAATTTTCTCCCACATGGTGCTCCAAATCTAATTCAATTCTGGTCATCTTCTTTGAGCCAAAACTCCTCCAAAAGTTTCCCTCAAAATCTATTATTACTGTTGTCCTTTGCTATGACTGGTTAGGTATTTTTTCACATTGCAACAACCCTTCAACCACCCACCAAAACAACCTTGATTTTTTGTGGCCTAGGCAAGGAGATACACCTCTTTGTGGGATGTTGTTCAAGGCATGTGGTAGCCCAACTTAAGGTCTATTTTGGGAGGCTAGTCCTGTGGCTTACCTCAACTGGATGCGTTCCTCCTAAAACCCACAAAAACTACCCCCTTATAGCCCTTAAATAGTGCATAGTAGCCTCGGCCTCCCTCCAAGGGACCTCGGCTCCTCCACTAGCAATACTCGGCTTCCAAAAAGCTCCAAAACACCCTCACTAGCCCTACCTTGGCTGCATCCCACAAAAATAGGGCTTTGGCCCTTCTTCTAGTAATTCTGCCCCTAAAAGAGACCCCTGAAAAAACATGTATACCCTTGTTGTTCCTCCGTATATTGTTGCGACTAGGGCACAAAAAAGTCCTCCTCCAATGAGTCCTCGTTCTCCTTAATGAGTTGCTCTCCTTGAGTTAGCGTTGCACAAGAATGATGCCTAATAAAATCTCATTCACCTTCTATGTATACACAAATGAGGGGCTCCATGAATTTGATGAAGAGTCATGTCTCTTGGGTGAATTCCTCAAGCCTACATGACTTGTCTTTGTCCAAATATTAATGACACCTTCAAAAATTCATATCTCCAGTTATACAACTCAGAATTAGACAATTTTCGAAGCGTTGGATTATCCTTTCTTCCCTCTATCATCTCATGACATTACATGTAGAAATGTGGACTCGGAAATGTACAAAAAAATCTTTGGTGCAAAACCCCATACTTGGGTTCCAAGTCCACAAGTGACCATTGTGGTGATTTTCCCTCCAAACCCTGAGGGCTTTGAGTAACTCCCAAGCTACAAAAATCAACAAGAGCCTCATGCATATATAGCGACAAACATCTTTTATCAGGATACCTGAAAAATTCGGTGAGGTTATGAGAATCTCTGAACAAGAAATGGAACCTTCCTCTGATATTGTAGTATACAAGGCATCCAAAAATGAAGTGCACCTCAGTATCCGCTTCTTGTAAATGACATACCTGGTAGATTCTATCTATTTTATCAATATGGTGGTCCACCTCTACCCGAATTCTATGATAAACTACTCTAAACTGGCCTAGAGAAATGTGAAGATCACGCATCCAGTGGCGAAACGTATACTGGGGTCGAACAATGAGACCATATCTCAAATCCAAGAAGTTCTCAGTGTAGAAGGCCATCGTTGAGTGCAACCCCCACATAGGATTAACCCAGGTGACCTGGATGAACTTCCTATCGATGTCTTCCCTAATGATCTTGTTCAACTCTTGTCTAGTAGGTAAAAGGTGACCAGGAAAATCTAAGTAATATCGAAAAAGGGAGAGATGATCCAACTGAATCCCCACTGAATCTAAGAGATACGAAACTCCTATAAAGGACCATCTGGCTCGAATTGAGGGAGTAGAATGGGAAATAATATTAGAAGATAAATATGCCAAGTAAGGATATCGGTCCCTACTCTTTATTGAGTTTGCAAAGCCCCGAACATGATGCAATAATGAAACATATCTAAATATTGTATCAAGTCGAAAGGGATAAAATACAAAGTATGCAAGGATGGTGTGCTGAGGAACTATATATTTGAATCTAATGATGTGGCGAAGAAGAAGGATATGGATTGTCTCGGTTGAAGCCGAATCTGACTCAAGTAAAGACTATCCCCAAATATCTGAGCCATATAGAAAAGTGGGACAGATCAAGGTGTCCATGAGGCTCATTT
This sequence comes from Pinus albicaulis, assembly GCA_034641835.2. Classification (NCBI taxonomy): domain Eukaryota; kingdom Viridiplantae; phylum Streptophyta; class Pinopsida; order Pinales; family Pinaceae; genus Pinus; species Pinus albicaulis. The sequence goes on along the minus strand of CM076575.1, from coordinate 1,871,998,120 downwards.
TGGACGAGATGTACTGGAAGTGATGTCGAAAGCACTATCTCTCGATAAGGGCTAAGGATCCATATCCTTTGTTGATCTGAGGATGAAGAGGTGGTTGCAAACTGAAGTGAAGACATGAGAAATTGCACCCCCAAGTAAGTATAAGTGTTGGTGATCTTAACCTCATCCCCTTTGAATAGGAAGTGAAGGTTCAAAGTTTTATTCACCCAATTGAAGATCATAACCTTGGTTTTACCTAGGTTGACTGTCAATCATCCTTCTAGTATAAGGAATCCAACTACTTCTATCATCCTTCTAGGGGTGAGGAGAGGAGGACCACATTGTCAGCAAAGAGTAGAATATATATCAGAACCCGGTGAAGAAGGAAACCATCAGTATCCTGGATACTCTTGTGTATAAATTCCTAGACAACTCATCAATATATATCCCAAATAGGGTAGGGGATAGTGGAAAACCCTGTTTAAGCACAATAGTGCTTCAGATGAAATCATGCATCATATGAGTCATGCGAATATGACTAACGATAGAATCATATAGTCACATAATAACAGTCAATAGGGTTGCAGAGATGCCAATATCTTTGAGTCTAAGGAGTAAGGCTTCCCTTGGAACACATTCAAAATATTTCCGAAAATATGCGAAACAATAGTAGAATTTTGAATAGCGGTGTTGTGCCTCCTCAATCACGATGCAGAGTGTGAAGATGTTGTCAATGATCTGATGAGCCGGTCAAAAACCTGCTTGCCCCCTAGCTCTAAGTTGTATTTGCTCAAGGTCAATAGAGAATTTCCTATATATAACAATAGCATACAACTTGAAGAACATGTGGCCCATCATGATCGTTCTGTCGTTATTGGGATTTGAGTTGGAACCTAATTTGTGGATTGGATGGATGATGTGGTGTGACCATGCTGATGGAAAACCCTCATAGACTACATGATTGAAGAGATTAGCCAAGTAGCTAACCAACACACAGGAACCATGCTTAAATAAATTTTTTGGGAGCTTTCCTTATTAGTTGCTTTTATGTTTTTCATCACCAAAATGGACTCTCTAATATCTCTGTCTAAGAATAGGTAAGAGGAAGAGGTTGGGGAGGTAACATGAATTTGGGCCTACCCAAGAATATCATAAAGGTTAGAAGTGTGAGAAAACTTGGATTTAGGATCAAGGTCAAATGGAAGAGGGGAGTGTCAGGGAAGGATGGTATGCCATAATTTTTTAGGGGAGTGGGCAAGGAGAGCATAAAGTTCTCGTCTTATATGAGAGACAAAGAGTCGTTTCTTGCGACAGAGGAGACTACAATAAAAATCTTTTAGGTCAGAGTAGAAGGGTTGAGAGTGGGTGAAAGCATATCCAAGTTCTCGATGTAGAGTCTTTGATTCGTCATCATACCTTTTGTTCATGGGGAAAGATCCAAATATTGGGGAGATGGAAGTGGAACGAGTGGATTGGGGGAAGGAATTGAGTGATGCTGCCCAAATGGAAGATGAAAGACAAGTGTATTTAGTGGAAGCAAAATCAAACAAGGAGAATTGGGTCTCCAATGGGAGCATCTTACATAGAGGAGAAGATCTTAGGGTTGCCTTTGTCTAATCGAAAGGTGGTTCGGGTGGGCCCCGAGGAGAAGGATGGGGTGGAAGGGGAGGGTAAAACTAGAGAGAGAAGGAATGAAGTGTATGATTGACAAGGGGGATGGGGGAGACTAAGATATGGTGAATAAAAGAGAGCGAGTTCTAGATAGAGATGACATAATAAACTACACTTGTACCCTCGCCATATGGCCAACATGTGAAAAAGTGGGAGTCTAGGATACATGGGAGACAATTTAAAATCAACAAATCTTGGGATTCCCAAAATTGAAATATATGCTTACCATAAACTATAGTGGGACCCAAAGCATCATTGGACATGTGGTCAAGCCCTATTGAATTTGGATCTATCCCCTAGGCACAAAACACATCCTCTGATCGATCGTGGATAACTTCCCATTTCCTTGCCTATCGTGCTGCCATAACCTCTTATTTGTATTGTTTAAGTTCCATAATATGTGCTTGGGTGAGGTCCTCATCTAAGAAAATACTACTAGGAAGAGAAAACAACTTCCGCTTAACAATAAGGGTGCAGAGTCGATCAGATGCACTCCAGAACCTGAGGAAGAGAGTGGAGTCATAGCCCAACCAAGCTCTTTCCAAAGCTATATCGGGGAGGCTAAGGGTTTCCCAAAGGAACCTAGACCCCACTTTGATAAGATCCAAAGGGGGGTGAGGTAAGGGGGGACCTCTCACCTTGAGATTCAATTCTCTTACTCGTTTGGTGCGTTCTTCCACAAGTTTTGCTTCACCACCTCCTTAACTGTTGCAAGAGCGGTAGGAGTTTTCTCCTTCCCCCAAACCACATGTGCCTAAGAATTGATGTGTGTCTCAATTTCTTGTTTGAAGGTGGCGTGTTGGGATCAAATTTCTTCCTACTTAATTTTAAGGTCGAGAATTTTTGCATGCAATGCATCATTTGGAGGACGGAAAATTTCCTGCTCTTTTCTTTCATGTAACATCTTATTAAGGGATAAATTATCCCCTTCCACCTCTCAAACTTTCGTAGAGAGGGTATGTATTTTTGAATGAAGCTTGTTTTCAGTTTTTAGAAATTCCATTTTCCATAGCATTTGTTTTAATTGGGCTGTCCAGAAGGAGAAATTTGACTCCATGCTTATATCGACTCCATGGACTTCAGTTTCAAGCTACACCCCTTGACCTTAGCCATGATTTTTGTGATTTGAGGAGAAGCTGGGGGCATCAGAGATCTTGTAACAAGCTGAGCCGATATCGAAGATGATTGCTCACACTGAAAACTCTAATCTTTGTCCACTAGAGAACAAGAATGTGTGCATGGATACTCCTACTGCAATGATCCTAGTAGATTGATGACCACCCTCCACTGAATCCATGAGCCAGATCAGATTTCTCACGCTGAAATATTTGATCTCTGTTGATCCGAACTTATGCAGGACCACAATAGAATACATATATTAACATAAACACATAAGTGTAGAAGAAATAAAACTTCATTTCATTAATATCAAAGAACTGAAATATGCTTACATACATAATGGAAATAAACTAGCTCAGGTGATGGTAGCATATCTCTGAGAAGTGATGTGGTGGCTACATGCCTCTGAGTTGTGTTACAATGAGGTCGTTGGCCTTTTTATCATTAAGAAACAATGAAAAACCCTAAACATAAAAAAGCCTAGCCCTAGGAGATGAAGCACCAAAAGCTTGTGGGCCCCGTTGGGTAAGTTGGAATGTCAACTTCTCGAGGTTGTAACTTTGGCATACTATCTCTGTTTGGCTATCATAATACCTTGTTTAGAAGATCTCGAAGAGGAGGCCAAAAACAAAATAGTAAACTAGTTGGGACTTTTTTAGGCTCTCTATTTTCCCTAAAAACATCTTTAGTCTATCAAAACGGCTCTGGAAGTTTAGGACTCGAAAACCTGCCAAAAATAGTAAATTGTGTTACAATTAAGGAAACTAAAAAACTGAAAGAAACAATGATAGGGTTCCAAGTGCAATAAGCGGGTGGCCACCAATATCCACCTAGATCATCTGTCCCGTAGAGAACAAGCATGCATACAAGTAAAACTCAGTGGTAGAAAAATAATTAACATTTACCTAGAAAACGTTAGAAGACTCGAACACAGAGAACAGAAGATCATTAACCATTCATGTACACTGCATTCACACTAGCAACTCAATCAATTGTCTTAGAAACCGCGTTAGGAACCCCCTAAGACCACGTGTAGAGAGGAACTGCCAACGCATGCTCGCACACTGCCCTTTGATCACATGCATGCACGAGACCAGATCATTTAATTAGTAATTTTTAACATCTTCTGAGTTTTTCTTCTTTAACTTTATTGAATTTGTTTTATTTACATATAACTTTTATAATTAATAATTTTTATAATAAAAAATAATATTATTCATTACATTTTTCTTTTTACCAAAATCAAATTACAATTTCTTCTTAAGTTATTATTATAAATTGATTTTTATTAGTTTTTATTAATATTTAATATTATTTATCTAGAATATAATTAATTCAAATCTTATTATTAAAAAATAAAAATCGTAAACTTCACATTATTTTCCCTCATAATCCCACTACTTCCACCAATAACTTCTTATATATCTTTGGCAGTAATGTCCATTAACTGAATATTTTGAATTCATCGCACGAGCCAACTAGCGAGTGGTCATTTTATATTTTTGAGGGTTTTGAAGGCGGACTTGATATCAAGATACAAGATCTTCATCATTTTGAAGCATCAAGAGTTTCAAAGACTCGAACAAAAACTTGAACAAAGTAGAAATTGATGTAGATATTGATCTTTCTACTACTGTAAGTAAAATTCAACCACAACACCATTTTATCACAATTTTTGATTCGCAGTTGGTTGTGTTCATTACAATGCTTTGCCCCGAGCTTTTATTCTCACTTTCGCCTTCACACGTGCTATTCAATCCAAACAAACCAAGTTTTAGACTTACATTTGCCACATGACACTCTAACTTTATATGTAAAATCTAAACATAGACTTGTGAATTAATTGTTTGCCTATATTCATTTATTAACTATGCATTCAATTTTTATTTGACAACAACATTTGGGGATTAATTGTTTTCCCATACTCATTTACTAACCATGCATTCAATTTCTATTTGACTTTAATTATTTAACTCTGTAGTTGAATGAGTTATGTACTGTGCTGAGAACTTGTCCTTGGCCATACTCATTTACTCACCATACATTCAATTTCTATTTAACTTTAATTATTTAACTCTATTGTAGAATAGGTTATGTACTATGCTCATAACTCGTCCTTCTCTGCAAAAGTAATCCACAACATGCAAAACATTTACTGAAATATAATTGCTTAGTGAGTGTATGTAAAGTGGTTGCTAGGATTAATTTTCCAACGGTTCTAAGGTCGAGTCTTTACATATTATTATCCAACACGATAGAGTTTGACTTCTATGGATTTATTAAAAGGATAGAAACCATGTTATTTTCCTCCTTCATGGCCTTCACGCATATGGTCGACGACAGCTGGGTTGGTAATTGAATTCCTGAACTTTCTCGAGACCTTATTGGAACATATCTGGTCGTTGATCTACGAGGGTATGGATCTAACGGCCCTGCGGGTTTACCTAGGGTACATAGGTAATAGCTCACAGATTTTCTTCTCTGATACTTAAGGTACATAGGTCTTTTGGGTTTATTCCTCTAATAGTTTGATTTGTGTTCCTGTCAGGTGTAGGTACTTTGTGCAAATCAATTTTTTTTTTTTTTTTACACAATAAATTGTCCAACAATTGCGTTGGATGAATGTCGTCCCTTACTAGGGTTTATGTTTATGGGCACAAGGGCCTCTATTATTTTGCTCATAAATTGTAATAGAACGCTCTCCCAATGAAGTGCTTGGGTTGTTAATTCATTGTGGAACTATTGTCCATCTATGTACAATTTTGTCATTATTCCCCAGAATAAAAATTAAGACGATAATCTGAATATGATTACATCCATGCTCCAATTTTTCTTTTGCTCTGCCTCCACCGACAGCAACGTCACCAAATAAAGTAGGAGCAAAAACCAGTTGTTGTGGAGGTGCAATAATTACGCCTATGATCATTCCCATATTTTTTTTTTTTTTCACCGCTTTTGTTAAATTTCATAGGTTGAATTTTATTTATTTAGTAGATAAATTCGAAGTGCTTCTTTCTTCGTTTTTTTTCGCTATTGTTATTTTTCATTGTTTTTTTGGACATTAAATTTTGCTTTGCTTTAGTTTTAAGGCAAAAATTTAAGGATATTAATAATTAATGGAGTTTGCAATAATATGATTTTTATAAACAACTTTTTTAATATCACAAAGTTGATTAACTCTTTTATGCCAAGATGGTTTGGGAATTCACTAATATTATAATATATCAATTTATTATAATAATTATAATAAATTATATATATATATATATATATATATATATATAATAACATTAATATTATATATAAAATAATATTATAATATTAGCTATATTTAATAAGTAACAAAAATATAATTTATAGTATAATTAATTATATAGCAAATATGTATTCTAATTATTATAGTATAATAATATATAAATATGGAGTTGTTTTTAACGCAACTTTTTGAAAATCACAAGTTTGATGGGTCAAGTACAATTGAAGCCCGGGTTTGGGTTTTTCAAGATTTCACCTCAAAATTTATTTTGAACCGAATTCTCCACAAGAAACTCCAAAAAGTTGCATTAAAAACAATTCCTATAAATATATAATAATTCTAAGTAGTTTTTTAAATATTATATTATATAGTTAACTAGTAATTAATTATAATTATATAGTATAATATATTATTGTTATTCTAATATTATATTAATTATATATTTTAATATCTAGATACTAAATTGGTAATATGTTCAAGCTAGATCCATCTTAACCCCAGATCAAATCTCTCGAATTGCAAACCTCTTTTTTTAGTGCAAAACTTGAGAAAATGTTTGCACTTCGAGAGATTTGATCCGTCTCGACACTTGATAGATCCCAGGTTAAGATGGATATAGGCTGGTTTTAGTGGTGCGTTATTCTAATCATTTTTTAAATTAGTTTTTTCAATTTAGTTTTAAATTTTCTTAGTTACTTTAGTTTGTTGAGATGAGAGAGACTGTTAGTAACTTGAATGATGAAAAATGATGAAATAAAAATGTTGAATGATGTAACAATGTTGAATGATAGAAAATGTGAATAATAAGAATGTAGTCAATTACAAACAATATTTATTGTGATCAATCTCAAACTACTTTCAAACTATTTTCTTCTATTGTTCTTATTCTCACACCTATTAATTTTGTGATCTTTTCATATTGACCATATGAAAAGGGAAGTTGACATCATAGACCATTCAAATATTTAACTTGATCTACTATAGTAAACATCATACCCTATCTCTCTTTCTCGCCAATATTAATAGTAGTGTTCTCCAAAGTCAGCCATTGTGACTTATGGAGTGTTAAACCCCAAATAATTTTCAATGGTAATTGCTTTCTATTACCTTGTTTGAATGCAAAGTGATTAACAATGTTGAATAATGGAAAATGAGAATAATAAGAAGAGAGCCAATTACAAATAGTTTATAGTTTCAGGAAGAAAGCATTTTAGGTAAGTGAGCATTTTATTTAGGATGAAAAATCAAGTATTGTATTTATGGTTGAATTGTTGTAACACATAAGTCAATGCACGCCATAAATAATTTATATGTTCTTACACTGAACTCAATTTCACACTATTAATATAATTACTTTGAAATTTATGTACATCATACATCTAGTTTCATCAAATAAAAATTCAACATCTACACTCAAATCAATGCATCTAGTGCAAACAATCAAATAAGATCAGAAATCAACATCTATATTGAAATCAATGCATCTAGTGTGAGCAATAAAGTAGGATTAGAAATCAATATCTACACTAAAACCAATGCATCTAGTGCAATCAATCAATGGGTGAGGGGGGCACCCGATGATCTTAGGTAGACCATGGTTAGCTACAATTAATGGTTTTACAAGTTGTAGATCTGGTGATATGTTTATCTATGATGGAAATTCAATAGATAAATTCACATTATATCCTCCTAAAAAAATAATAATAGAGGTAGAAATTGAAGAATGGATAGATGATGATATTGATATACAGCCAATATTTTCTACTTCACAAATGGATGAAGAAGATCACATTTTAAATCTAATGGAAAATAATGAGTCTTCCTCAGGTTGTGAATCTAGTCAAAATTTTCAAGAGAAATGTAATATTGAATATTTATCATCTCATCAAATGTATTTAAATTCTATGGAGAAATTTGGAAATTATTTAATAGAAAATTTTCCAGGGAAAACTTTGAATATTAATAATAAACTGGAAGAATAAAAAAAGAAAGAATTAGTAAAGGTGCTACAAGAACATTCCTCTGCTTATGCATGGGAATACACTGATATGAAAGGAATTGATCCCAATACTTGTATGCATCATATGTATATTGAAGAAAATTCCAGACCAATTAGAAAACCACAAAGTAGGATGAATCCAAACTTAAGGGAAATTGTTAAGGAAGAACTACAAAAATTGTTAAATGTGAACTTCATTTATCCAATATCAAACAGCCAGTGGTTTTCAGTGTTCACCATTTGTAATTGTTCCAAAAAATAATGGGAAATAGAGAGTATGAGTTGTTTATAGGGAATTGAATAAAGCTACTTTAAAATATCATTTTCCACTTCCTTTTATAGATCAAATTCTTGATACATTAGCAGGTAAGAAGTATTTTTCATTCTTGGATGGTTTTAGTGGATATAACGAGATCCAAGTAGCTCCAAAAGATCAATATAAAACAACTTTTAACTGCCCATGGGGAACTTATTCTTATCGAGTACTTCCTTTTGGGTTATATCACGCACCTGCAACGTGTTAGGTAAACTTGACTCGGGATAGAGTCAATGTTGACTAGGCTAAATAGTAGTGGTTTTAGGGCACATGGTATTGTGCACCCATGGTTTTCAACCCATGGTATTGCATGTAATGGAGCCTATAAAAGCCTGGGAATACTTCATTGTAATGTAGGCCCGGAGGTGAGCGGGGAAGGCTCACTTGGCCAGATTGGCCAGGGTTTTGGCCAATGCTTAATGAAATTTCATTGGTTGGGTTTTGCCCCAGATTTGGGGGTTTTCCCGGATAAAAATATTGGTTTATGTTTATGATTTGTTTCTAGTTATTTTATGGTTTTTTGTTCCTCTCGGTAAATTTATTATTTCTCCGGTAAATTCTAACATTTGGTATCAGAGCTGAAGGTCTATTTGGTTGATGAACTCGTAGGGAAGAAGGGTTCCTGGTTCGAGTGGGAGCAATGGCGGAAGATGGTAAGTTTAGGGTCGAGAAATTTAACGGCCAAAACTTCCCACTGTGGAAGATGTAGATGGAATATTATCTATATCAGAAAGATCTGTACCTACCATTGAGCAGAAAAACAAAGAAGCCGACGACTATGACAAATGTAGAATGGGATATTCTTGATGGAAAGGCACTCGGAACAGTACGGTTGTGCCTCGCGGCATCGGTAGCCTTCAATATTTCGAAGGAAACAACAACAGAGGGTTTGATTAAGGCGTTGGCGAAACTATTGAAAAACCCTCGGCCTCAAACAAGGTATTTCTTATGAAACGTTTATTTAATATGAAGATATCGGAAGGTGGATCTGTTGCAGACCATTTAAATGATTTTAATACAGTTACCAGTCAGTTAAGTTCTGTAGGGGTAAACTTTGATGATGAAGTTAGGGCTCTTTTATTTCTGTGCTCATTGCCAAAAAGCTGGAATGGTTTAGTTGTGGCCATTAGTAACTCTGTCTCTGGATCTAGTACTTTAAAGTTTGATGATTTTGTCGGTGCTATCCTTAGTGAGGAAATGCGACGGAAAAGCTCTGGTGAGACATTGGGTAATGCTTTGAGTGCAGAGTCTAGGGGAAGAAAAATGGAAAGAGGAAAGAGCTCAGGATATTGCAGTAAATCAAGGAAAGGCAGATCCAAGTCCAGATCGGGGATAGTGTGCTGGAAATGCAGAAAGAAAGGACACATAAAGAAAGACTGTAGATCTCGGAAGGGGAAAGAAGGAGATGCACAACAAGAAAACAATCATGAAGCAAATGTGACAGGTGATGTGTTACAAGATGCTTTGTTTCTTTCTTTCGAAAATGTTACTGATTCTTGGGTTGTAGATTCAGGGGCCTCATTCCATGCCACACTTGATAAGAAATATTTTCATGACTATATTCAAGGAGATTTTGGACAAGTCCGTTCGGGTGATGATAAACCCTATAAAATTGTTGGAATGGGTAAAGTTCTTGTAAAACAACAAAATGGAAACCAATGGCTATTAAAGGAGGTAAGGCATGTTCCAGATTTGAAGAAAAATATAATTTCAACAGGGTAGTTAGGCAGTGAAGGTTGCGTGACAACTTTCACAGATAAAATGTGGAAGGTCACCAAAGGAGCCCTGGTAATAGCAAAAGGCGAAAAGGTTGGTACATTGTATTTATGCAATGGTATTTCTAACTCTGTTAATGCTTTAACTTCCAAAGGAGTCGATGCAACATTATGGCATCATAGGCTTGGACACATGAGTGAGAAGGGGATGAAGATTCTTCACTCAAGAAATTTGTTGCCGGGTTTGAAGAATGTTGATTTGGATTTCTGTGAGAATTGCATTTATGGAAAATAGAAGAGAGTCATATTTCTTAGAGTTGGGAAAGAAAATAAGAGCGAAAAATTAGAGCTTGTCTATACAGATGTATAGGGACTTGCTCAGGTATCATCTCTTGGTGGCTCTTGTTATTATGTTACTTTTATTAATGATGCAACTAGAAAAACTTGGATTTATTGTATTCAGAATAAATCTGATGTATTTGATACTTTCAAGAAATGGAAAGCTTTGGTTGAGATTAAGACAGGAAAGAAGTTGAAGTGTCTCAGATCAGACAATGGAGGTGAATATTGCAGCAAAGAGTTTGATAGGTACTATTCAGAGCATGGAATTCGTAGAGAGAAGACAGTTCCAAGAACACCACAAGAAAATGGTGTGTCAGAAAGGATGAACAGAACAAACATGGAGCGTGCAAGGTGCATGAGATTGCATGCAGGATTGCCTTTACAATTTTGGGCAGATGCTGTAGATACTGTTGTTTATCTAATAAACAGAGGGCCTTCAAGTTCCTTGGATGGTGGTATTCCAGAGGAAGCATGGACAGGTAAAGGTAAGCTTCTATTTTTTTAAAGCCTTTTAGTTTGTGAGGCCTTTGTCCATATTAATAAAGAAAATGAAACAAGCTTGAGAAAAATCAAAGAAATGTATTTATTGGATATGGTGTTAATGATTTGGTTATCGCGTATATGATTATGAAAATCATAAAATCATTAGGAGCTGAGATGTAATATTCAATGAAAAGGTATTGTATAAGAATCAGTCGCAAGAAAAGAAACAAGAAACAAGAAAACAAAGAATACACGGTTCTTGATGAGATCACAGAAAAGGTAAAGGTGCCTAAAAACAATAATAATCAACAGCCACAGCAATAGCAACCACCACAACAGCAACAGGCACCTCAAACACTTGAAAGTGGTGTTAGAAGATCTACAAGGATAAGTAGACCCCCTAAACGATACTCTCCTTCATTATATTATTTATTGTTGACTGATTCTAGTGAACCTGAATGTTATGAAGAAGCAATTCAGGTTGAAAGCAGGAAGAAGTGGGAGCTATCCATGGAAGAAAAGATGGACTCCTTAATGCCTAACCAGACTTGGGACTTAGTCAGGTTGCCTGCAGGTAAAACTACATTGCAGAATAAATGGGTTTACAGGCTGAAGGAAGAAGATGGAGGAAAACAGAGGTACAAAGCTAGACTTGTGGTGAAGGAGTTTGCACAGAAGAAAGGTATTGATTTTGATGAAATATTTTCTCCTGTTGTTAAAATGAATTCAATCAGAACTATTTTAAGTCTTGTAGCAGCGGAAGATTTACATCTTGAACAGTTAGATGTAAATACAACATTTCTCCATGGAGATTTGGAGGAAGAGATATACATGCAGCAACCAGAAGGATATCGGTCGAAAAGGTGGTACGAGTTGAAGAAGCTGTCTTCCAAGCTTAAAATAGGCTCAAAACGTTAGTATCTAAATTTAGCACAGGGTTCATGTATGAACAAGGTTATACTAGATGTCACTCTGATCATTGTGTTTATCTGAAAAATAAAAATGATGGCAGCTATATTATACTGTTATTGTATGTAGATGACAAGCTTGTTGAAGGGTCTAACATGTAGGAAATAAATGTGCTCAAAAGAAAATTAGCAAATTCATTTGCAATGAAGGATTTGGGAGCTGCAAAAAAAATCCTTGGTATGAGAATAACTAGAGACAGGAAAAATCGCAAACTAACACTGTCTCAGAATGAGTACATACAAAAGGTGTTGAAAAGATTTAATATGCAGAATGCAAAACCAGTTAGTACACCTTTTGCTAGCCATTTCAAACTTAGTAAGGAGATGTGCCCAAAGACCCAAGAAGACATGGATTATATGTCTAAATTTCCATATGCATCAGTAGTTGGAAGCTTAATGTATGCAATGGTCTGCACAAGGCCTGATATTGCACATGCAGTGGGAGTTGTAAGCAGGTACATGAACAATCTAGGAAAAGAACATTGGATGGCAGTAAAATGGATTCTCAGATATTTGAGAGGTACCACAAATCAAGCATTATGCTTTGGTGGTTCAAACATTGCTCTACGGGGATATGTTGATGCAGATATGGCAGGTGACAGAGATAACAGGAGGAGCACTACAGGATATGTATTTACTGTAGGTGGAACAACTGTCAGTTGGGTTTCAAAAATCCAAAGTGTTGTTTCACTTTCAACAACAGAAGCAGAGTATGTTGCTACTACAGAGGCTAGTAAAGAAATGATTTGGTTACAAAGGTTTATGGATGAATTGGGTAAGAAGCATGATATGGGCACACTATACAACGATAGCCAAAGTGCTATTCATCTTGCAAAGAACTCAGCATTTCATTCCAGGACTAAACACATACATCTCAAGTATCATTTCATACGGTTAGTATTGGAAGATGGAGAGTTGAAGCTGGAAAAGATACACACTAGCGAGAATCCTGCAGATATGCTAACAAAAGTTGTAACCAAGGAGAAACTGAGAACATGCTCAGTTTCAATTGGTCTTCAAGGGTGACGATGAAGATGAGAAACAACCAGGTCCAAAGAGGAGTCATTGTCCAGCAAATTAAGCAGTGGTGGAGTTGCTACAATTAGTCTCCAAGTGGGAGATTGTTGGGTGTGGAGCCTAATTATCTTGTTTATTTTGTATCACAGCATTGGACCCCTGTACCTTAATGGGGCGGCAACGCCGCCCATAATTAAACACTACCTGGGGGGTTTGGGGGGGGGGGGGCTGCGACTTTATGGAGCCCCTCCTAGCGGGGGGGGTTTCGGGGGGCAGCACCCCCGAAGCTAAAAATGGATGTAAAATTTTCTTGTAAAATTATAGTAATTTCTAGTCAATCTAGGCCTTTCATTAGGGGGATGATCTGACGGTAGAAGTTATGTTTATTTTAGGGTTTTTTTCCCTAGAAGGCAACCCCTCGCTTGTATGAGGGCATTGTATTGCGGCTGTGTATTATATGTGTATTCTCAGAGCGAGAAACAGATAGGGAGACTATGAGAGAGAATAGATGATATTACAATGGACCTACTGTAGGTTGTGTCTCTTCATTTTTGCTGGATAATAGAAAGGAAGGACTAGATGTTCGGGGTGGACGTAGCCCAAACTAGGTGAACCACGTATATCTGTGTCTCTCTGGTTTTATGTGTTTTGTGTGCTTGTGTTTTCCGCATATTCCAAAGGGAAGTTCTAGATATTTTCTCTGAACTAATTCATGATTGTGTGGAAGTATATATGGATGATTTTACTATCTATGGAAACTCTTTTGAAGAATTTATTTGTTATCACTAGAAAATCGGACAAGAAAAGATGATATTATTTAATGTTAGGCAGAAGGATTTACAGGGCTGAGAGGCATTAGAGAATCTGAATAATTTAAAAATATCTAGTGTCTAAGAGGAAAAATAAAACTACGCACAGAAAGAACCAGTCAAATGCGCCTTTACGCGCATAATTATTCGATAAGTGTGCCTTTGCACGACTTTTCCTCCAAAATTCGCGCAGTCCTAAGAGTGGCAGAAGTCACTTTCTAGGACCACAAGGCACACTCCACAAAATTGATCCCACACTTGAGGTCGCCTAAGGACAGCCACCCAGGCCTCCTTAGGACCTCAAGGGAGCACACAATCGAATAAATGTGGCACACAATGGAATCACCCTCCTCTCTTGGGTCACCATCCACAATGTACCAAGAGAGGGAAGGAGGATTTGAATTCTCCTATAAAATTCCACCAAGAGATGAACAATATGAGAACACATTGTTATGCTGGCCATAATTGCCCCAAGAAATACCAGCAGTGTGTGATCTAGAGCAAAGATAGAGGGGACTCAGTTGTTGGCCATCCAAAAGCGCCAATCCACCACAGTAGAGAGAGGGAGACTTTGCGCAAAGGTAGCTAGGAAGTAAAGCCACCCTTTCATTGGGACTTAGAACCCCTAGTTCTAAGGACCCCTTGGCAAGTGGATAAAAGTTTCATCCTCATTTCCTACCAGCACTCAATAAGAGGGGACGTAAGTGCTGCCGTTTGGATTATTGAAGTTGTTTGAATCTATTTAGAGCTTTTGTTTTATTTTTTTTAGTTTTAGTTTAGTTTTTATGTTTGAATATGCATGATATTTCTCTATCTAGTATGCTTATGTTCTAGCATGTTCCACTAGATTGCTTCACTCCATCTATTTTTTGCCTGTGACGAATAACTTAAGAGGGAAAAACCACCCTTCTTAAGTAAGTGTGATTTGGTACATTTGTGCACCAAACACACCAACACAGGATTGGCAACTCCACTAACTTTTATTTCCAAGTTTATGTGGTTGTGCCTTTTTGCAGAGACCTCCGTATTTGCTGTGGAGTAGGACTGGAACTGCCCCCTTTCTCTCCTTCACTTCCTGGTTCATCCCTAGTGACAGGCTGAAGCAGAAGAGCTCCCAAAAATTACTTTGCAGGAAAATTACACACCTTTCTCACAGACGGGCGTGCCCTAGTGCGCGCGTTCAGAGGTGACCTGTGCACAGAAATCACGTATGTTTCAGCCTTTTGCACGTGGAAACTAGAAGTGGAATTTTTCCCACTATTTCCATCTTTTCTTGCTTGTAAAAGTGACTAGAAGTCCATAATACATCTGCCAAAACTAGTTGAGGTGCCCCGCAACTTGTTAAAACTCACTTTTAGTTGCTCCTAGTAGTTTCGGTGTTGGTTTTATTTCAAGTTGATTTTCGCAAAGTTAACACATAGTTTTAAGTAGGAGGAAAATTAAGTTGCATTCTGAAATAATTTATGTTTTGTGAATTTAGGTATCAAAGCACCAAGATAATTAGCAAAAGTAAGTGGCCCAAGTCCACGCATGCTTAGCTAGTTCTCTTTCATTTTTCTAGTGTAAAATTCATTAGTTTAGGTCAATTTTTGCACTAGGATTTCAGGACCAGGATTGAATTGTCGGTAGACGAGCAAGTAATCTCTATTGCCTTTGGACCCCCGGGTGATCCTAGGAAAGCATATGAAAACTCTCTATTGAGAACTCACCATCTCCCTATAGTTGATCATATAGATTAACTAGGAAAAACTGAAAGCGGCCCATATCCGCGCATGTTTTTCTTTTGAGCAACGAAAAATGAAACATAGTTTAAATAGGAGATTTTGAAAAGGATAATCGCATATCCGCACGTTCAAACTATGTGCTTGTTCACCTTTTGTTCACACACATCCACACCCTAAGTGAAGTAAATACACCTAAAACTATCTTAACAAAACTCACTAAATTATCCCCACAAGGGCCACAAAAGAATTTATAGTCTAAGTTTGGACCAAGGGGGTAGGCATCCAATAAGCCGCCTTGGTTAGTATTCATCTTGAAACACAGAAGTTGACTATTTAGGGATATTTAAAATCCAACTATCATCCCACGGAAAAGAAAACTCGAGCGCGATAGAGTCTCGATTCAGAGGGGGTTAGGCTTAGGCATAATGCGTGTGGTATCAGTTGGGGTTACCTGACCTGGTTGATACTCGATACTGTTAGCTTAACTACCAAGAAGCCCAAGAATCGAATGGTCACATGGGACAACGGTGCTCAGTGGATAAAATTAGGGGGTCCTTTCCCTATAGGTGACGGTGTAGGCAAGCACTAGATCCTCTACCCTTACCTTGGTGGATTTTCTTCGGTTGACTAGGGGCGTCGCCAATTCCTTCGGGACTTGTGCTGGCATTCGCAAGGTATCTTCTCAAGGCCCAGTTACATTTGAGTGTGTGAGGACGATTAGGTCTTCTAGGATTTGAGTATCACATGCAAACAAAAAAACCATATGTTTTTATTGACTGGTCACATAGGATTAATCTAAAAGGAAATTTTATTTTATTTTCACTTTGTTTTATGTATGCGATTGGAAATTTTCTTTGATTATAATCTCTATCCTCTCAAATATTTACAAAACTATACCTATTCGATGATAGAACAGAACCAATGGGACCTCGTCAATCTAGACATCTATTGGACCTCCCCCCATTACCGGGAGGGGTTCTAGGTATTTCTCCATTTAGGCGTCAAAGATGGACACTGCCACCATTATTGGATCATCCTCTATTGGGGAAGCATTAGTTGGGAACCCTATTCGGTTGTCCAACACCACACCAGTGAACACCCCCATAGGGTCACCACACACCACTCCTCCCACAACCCCTAGCGGGTAGAGGAGTGCTACCCATTTGGGAAGCTAGGTGAACACACGGTGGGGTACGTCATAGACAAATCATATTCCTAACCAGAACATTGTGTTTTCACAAGTCGCAATGGCTACAATCTCGCAGTCACCTTTTCTAGCTTCGTTAAATCTACCAGATTTAACCAAGTTGACAAACGACCCCATTGCGCACAACCCCATATGGCCTCCCATGCCCATGAAGCTCCCTTCGGAAATTCCAAAATTTGAAGGGAAGCAAGCGGAAGACCCAGGAAATCATGTTATGACTTTCCACCTGTGGTGTTTTTCAAACAACATCATTGATGATACTATTCGACTAAGATTGTTTCAATGCACCCTAACCGGAATAGCACCAAAATGGTATGTGGAGCAACCCTCTGCTACACATGGAACATTTAGCACCCTCTCTACTGCGTTCCTTACCTATTTTCAGTTACCCTTCCACCACGATTCTGGAATGGAGTTACTAACCCACTTTAGGCAAACCACTGTCATCCATATCTCTGACCATCTCTATAAATGGTGGTGGCGTCGTAGTTTGTGCAAATCCAAACTCGATGATCGAGTTCTGTTAGACATGTTCTTGAAAACTCTCACCGCAGATATTTCAAAAGATGCGGTGCAACAAAATCCCATATCCGAAGAGGACGCCATTAGTAAGGCCCAACAACTTGAGTTGATCTGTATGCAACTAGGGTATATTTACGATATCCTGTCGAATGCACTGCGCCTGCAAAATTACAAATAATTTCTAGGCACTTTAAACTCTGCAGACGGTTTAATTGGATCATTGACCCAAAATCACCTAAGCAGCAATGTTAAAAACTACGGTTACATGTATGATTCTACCCAGAACATACCACAACCCGGCTACCAAAGTCATCATATTCCTCTGAAAAATTTGACTAGTAGGGCATAATCGTATCACCATCAGCATGGAGGACCTTATCCTCTGGCTCAGGGGACCAAGTACGCAGATAGACATGCTGACGGAAGAGCTCCCCACCAACATCTATTTACAAACCAAGGACTGCAATATGCCCAGTCCCCAGCACAAGACCCACCCATGCAGAATAATGCATAGGTGAACTTCGTGCAACCCTCCCAAAACCAACCACGCCAACCATATAACCAGGAGAATCCAAACTATCCTCCTAACGCGGTTAAGAAGAAAGGAAAAAACAAGCCTAAATAAAATTCGGGACAGGGGGGAAACAACCAAGAACACCCTCCGCGGTCTCAGGTTGGAAGAAACTCCAACTGAAATCAAAACTAGGAGCCAAGCAACTCCCAGAGGCAGAAAAAAATGTCAATTCTTCAAACAAACCACTCTTGTCCGATTTGTGGTGAGTACGGTCATTACACTCACCATTGTCCTGACCTCCCTGAACTGAAGACACTGCAGAGTAACCGTGGAAAAGGGGGATCCTCCCAGCAGACATCAGTCATGCAGGAGCCCTTCCCCCCATCAAGGGACAGTTAGCACGCAGCAACAAACTCCCAACGATTCCAGAAAAAGCAGCCACAAAATTTACATAACTGGCAAAGAAATTTCTTTTCAAACACGGAATCAAAATTACGATGCCCCTCCAGACACCAACGTGTCAGGGGCTAGTAGCAGTGCACCAACAACACCTTTGAACATATCAAAGATGCCTATTGAACCTTTGCCAAAAATGGCTAAGGGATCAACTAGATGGGTAGGAAAATATTCAAAAGCGGCTCATAATTATAGCATTGTGGATGATCTAGCTCAATCTCCTGCTGCTATGTCAGCTTCGGAGGTATTACAATCATGCCCAAAGTAGTGAAAATCCTTACTTTCCACATTAGGTGCCATCGACCCTGCCGATTCGCGTCTAATGGCTTTTTATTTAGATAAAGCCACCCCTAAGCTTCTTTCAATGGTCACCTTTTAGATACCAGTATCATTGCAAAACATTACCATTCACCAATGTATCATTGACGAAGGTGCATCCACATGCATCATGTAATGTAAAAGAACGTTTGGCAGAAGTTAGGGTCTCCCAAACTAAAGCCATCAGACATCACGCTTAGAGCATACGATGGTCGCCTTTCAGCCCCCGTCGATCTCTACCAAAACATCTCGGTCTACTTAGCTGAAAAGACGGTCCTTATAGACATTGAAGTCTTGGACGCTCAATTGGACTACAATATACTCCTTGGCTAGAGTTATATCTATTCCATGTCAGCTATCGCCTCCTCTTTCTTCCGAGCTATGATGTTTCCCCATGAGGACTGCATCGTTAATGTCGACCAATTGACACAGCGAAAAGCGGCCCCTAAAAAATACCGATGCCATTCTACCCTATGTAGACACATCTGTGGACGCGCTTACACGGTACCAATAATATGGCCCTGGCCAATTCAAACTATCATCCATCCTAGGATCATTCCTAGGAGATGCCCCTATTAAACTTGAGTCATCACATGATGTCAGAGGGGCTTCGGTGTGCATGATGTCCACATCAAGCATCAAAGCTAGTGAAGACACGAAGATGAGCAATAATGACATCGAGTCATCAGCCACAACTGATCAGATTTGGATCAAGGACCTAATTGATAGCTCAAAATTCAAAGTGTTCAGTTGTGTGATTAACCTAAGTGATCGGATAGATCTCGTCTTCCTAATTCTAGCACCATGAACAGTTTGAAAAACCGACACCGTATGAATAAGTTATCGCAGTTTGAAAAGTTCATTAAACTACAATTTTTGGACTTTGACCAAGTTTGATTGGTTATGGAAAAATTCAAAAAAAGAATATTCCTGGAATATTTCTCAAAATATTCCTCGAAATATTCCATTCAGACCAATCAGGTCATGCCAAGTGGAAGATTGTAATTAGGCAGTGGGTTGAATTTTTTATTTTCAGCCAATTACAAGGTGACACGTGGCAAGCCCTGAGGCCGCCATGTGTCCCCGAGACCATGTATAAAAATTTGTTGGGACTCTGGAGAATCAAACCATGGACCTCGTTCCGGCTAGCCTACCCGCATGCCAACGCGCCACACAACAAGTCTTAACCACATAGGGGTTGCAGTGGTATTTGAAGTGTAATGGTTATGTGGTTGGGGGTCCGGAGGGGAAAAACCCTCCCCGCATGACCAAGCGCCAAAAAGCAAGGGCTTAAGCCCCATAACCATCGGTGTTAATAGTTTTTAGGCCTATCACATCCAACATTGAAGTTATCCGTCAATTTCGCGGATAGTTAACTCCAACAGTTACGGTGAGAAAACCGCGAAGTATAAGACATGTGTCCATCATCAGCGGTCATCATTAATTGTTAATGGTTTTCTTTGGTAGGATTTTAGCTAGAGCACCATATTTGACACGATTTCCACTTTTAACTGGAGTTAAATCCAGTTCCTCCAAATTTAGTGGAGGATTTTTAGGGGTCATTGGGGAAAATGAGTTTAGGCTCTATCTTGAGCTAGATTCGACCAATTTTGGAGTGCCAATAGTCAAATTCGACTATCTCAAACATTCCAGACTCATTGGTGAGGGTTGCAGAGCCATCACAGGAATTTTGAGTAGGTTTTTTCTTCGGATAAGTTCAAGGCATTGTAGAAATTTGAATAATATTTAAATTATTCACCGAGATTATCCTAATCACACACTATTTGTTCTTCATGCATAATACATAACCTCTCCTACCATTGATCATTAATTGCGGAAAATAAACAATCGCATGCACACATTAAAACCACATAATCAATCACACATATAAACACAGTGTTTATGGGAAAGCTTAAAGCTGAAAACCCCCAACTATCTGTATATTATAATGATAGAGTTCATGTAACAATAATAGCACAAAGCTCCTCACAAGCTCTCAGCACTATCTCCCATCCTACACACTACACAAGCTTAGATCAAGCAACTCACATGCTCAAATCTCCTCCACCTGTTAGCCTGCCTCTACTGCGCAATCCAATATGGATAATCATGAGATCAAGGTTCAAATCCCACCAGTATGTACTGCACAATCCTCATTGGCTTCTCCATCAATGTGTGTGCAAATCTCATGCACCAGTATAGTCACAACTGATAGTCAACCTGCTCTTTCACCTACCTCCATCACTGATCTCCACTGAAACTGTCCATGCACTGAAGTTAACTGATGTGTTCATTAGTTGATTAATTAGTGAATTAATTATTAATTAATTCAGACCACTTCCATTAGTGTATCAATCAGTTAGACTAGATACAACTAGCTCAACTATGTTTAGCTGAGTTAAACTGAACACAACTCCATCAACTCGTCAATCAACTCCACCAAACTCACTCACATGAGTTCTAACTGAAGTCATCATGCAATAGCTCCACTTAGACCCTAGGAATATCGTAATTCCTTCTGTCAGCTGCATGTGCCACATCTGTGCACTTAGCTGAAGTGCTCCAAGAGAATAAGATAATGTTTAGAGTCCAAATACTATTAAGAGCTAATAATATTCAACATATCTATTTTAGACTGGCAATCTAAAAATAATGATTCCGCCCAATATGTCTAAAAAGAGAAGTCCATCTATTTTTCCAACTTGACCAACCATCCACAAATAGCATCCTGCAACTCATAGAATATGATCCATATGTCTAAAAATAGACATAAGTCTAAAAATAGACATAGTCTAAAAATAGACTTTGCGCCAAAAATAGCCTGCGGGCCCACTTAGTGAAGGCGACTTCTTTCCACTAAGCTCTGTCATCTTGTTGCATTCTCAACACTCCCTCTCAACAAGATACAGATTATTTGCAGCCCCTATCCTGCCCCTGTGGTATTCGAATTTGCTCCTGGTGAGCGCCTTCGTCAAGATATCAGCATCATGATCCTCGCAGTAGGAATATTGAAAGTAACATGATCTTCCACTGCACACAATCTCTGATATGATGATACCGATCCGTGAAGCCATGCCGCCTCAACTCATCCTCCTGTATGTACCATGATCCATATCCCGATGTGCCTCTGAGATATCTCAATACATGCTTGCCTGCCTTCCAGAAGAGCTTGGTTGGCTTAACCATAGCTTGTGAAAGCTGGTTCACAGCATAGCATATGTTCAGTCGTGTATTGACTAAATACATGAGCGAACCAACCAACTGTCGATAAGCAGTGGCATCCACTACCTCTGCCGATGTAACATCCTCCTTCCTCCAACCACCAGGAAGAAGAGTGTCGATAGGCTTGCAGCCTTTCATGTGAAACTTCTCTAGTATCTCTCGGGCATACTTTCCTTGAGAAACAAACAGTTCACCTTTCCACTGCCAAATTTCCAATCCCGGGAAATAATGAAGGAGGCCCAAGTCCTTCATCTCAAACTCCTTTGCAAGATCAGCCTTGCATGAGAGTATCGATAGCTCATCACTGTCAAAATCAAATCATCTACATAAAGTACAATGATAAATAAGTTACCCTCCACCACAATCTCGATGTGAGTTCGGATCCCTTCCTCTTGGAGAATCCAAGTCCGGTGAAATAACTGTCTATCCGTGTGTACCAAGCACGAGGTGCTTGTTTCAACCCATACAATGCTCTCTTGAGCCTGCACACATGCGACTTGCTACTGAAGATCTTGAAACCTTCGGGCCGATCTATGTACACCTCCTCCTCAATCACCCCGTTGAGGAATGCAGTCTTCACATCCATCTGATGAATGTGCCACCCCATCTGTGTTGAGAGAGCAAGAATCATCCGTATGGAAGAATACCTTGTGACAGGTGCAAAGGTTTCCTCATAATTGTTCCCCTCAATCTGTGAAAAGCCTCGGGCAACAAATCTTGCCTTGTACTTCTCCACACTCCCATCAGTAGCTTGCTTCACTTTGTAGATCCATCTCGAACCCACCACTAATTTCCCTTCTGGCCTCGGGACAATATCCCATGCACTGTTTCTGACAATCGAATCATACTCTTCCACCATGGCATCTACCCATGTGGGATCCTCCACAGCTTCCTCGAAAGAGGATGGCTCTGTCATGATACACTTGCTCACAAGAGCCATGTATCTAGTGTACCAGTCAAGTGACTGTCTCTGTCTGCGTTGTGCTGTAGGTGGTCCTACAACCTTCTCTGCATCTCGAGCCAGTCGCTCAGCTTCTGTAGTGCGCTTGCGCCCTCTGATGGTTGGCACTGCATGAGTGGTTTCTTCCACTCCATGAACTTCCTCTTGTGGCTGATCCACATCTGGAAGCTCATCCTTAGGAACTAATAGCTCCTCTTCTGCATGCAAGTGTGGCTCCCTCTCAAGAGAACACTTCATGGCTTTCTCCTCCTGAAATTTGATATCCCGTTGCACAACAGTCTTGCGATTATCTGGAAAATACACACGATAGTTGTGGGGCGTATCATTGTACCCCACAAATATCCCAACCTCTGCGGTTGGATCCAGCTTCTTTCTGGCGTCCTTCGTCACATGCATGTAAGCAATTAGACAAAAATCCTCAAATGGGAAATATCGGGCCTCTTACCAGAAAACGCCTCCTCAGGTGTACTCATGCCAAGTATCCTGTGAGGACAACGGTTCTGCACATATACTACAGTATTGCATGCCTCTGCCCACAAGTGAATTGGTAGGCCCTGATCATGCAACATTGCCCGTGCAGCACCCACAATCATTATGTTCTTCTTCTCAGCAACCCCATTCTGCTGTGGGTTATGAGGTGCTATGAGCTCTCTTCGAATTCCTTCTGCGCTGCAAAGTCCTTGAATTCGCAGAGATGAATTCACCACCATTGTCGCTCCCTAGGCCTTCACTGCTTCCCCGATTCTTTCCACCCAACGCCTTGAACTCACGAACTTTGAGTATGTCTCACTCTTCTTCTGCATGAAGAAGATCCAGCACTTACGAGAAAAATCATCAACAAATATCACATAATACTTGTGCTTTGCTGTCGAAGCTACTGAGAAAGGTCCACACACGTCTGTGTGAATTCTCTCAAAGATCGTCGTGGCGCGACTATCCTTCTTGTGAAAGGTGGCTTTCACAAATTTTCCCAAGGTACATCCCTTGCACTGATCTGACTGCGCAAGAGTACCCTTAGGAAGCCCAGTAGAAATCTGCTGCAGTATCTTCAAAGCTCCATGGTGAAGGTGGCCCAATCTACGGTGCCACAACTCGCCATCATCTCGGCTCACCACTCCTTCTGCCTTGCCTGCCATTGCTGCGCATCCATCTACCTACAATTGATAAAGGTTCTTAACTCGAACCCCTATCCTCTGGGTCTCACCAGTTGCCTTACTGCGCAGGAAAGCCTTTCCCTCGCTAAAGACAACATCATATCCCTTGTCTTCTAACATCGCCACAGAGATAAGATTCTTCTTCAATCTTGGAACATGCATCACTTCCTTCAATACAAAGGGTTTACCAGACTCCCTCTCAAAGGAAATGGTACCGATACCAGTCACACTGTATCTACCATCATCGCCCATCTCGATGTGCACTCCAAGATCTTTTGCATCTAGATCAGTAAACAAATCTCGATCTCTAGTCATGTGAAAAGACGCACCACTGTCCAGAAACCACAGTTGAGCCCAAGCATGCGATCAGCAAAAAATCCAGCTCAAACTACGATGCTAAGGCCTCTCCAGTTGCAGATCTATCAGCCTGCTTATTTTTCTTCTTCTGCGGACAATTTGTGGCATAATGTCCGTGTTGGTGACAGTGAAAGCACTTCACCTTGGACATGTCCTTCTTCTTACCTTTCGCACTGGAATGAGAAGCTTTCTTTCTCTTCCCCTTCTTTGCTTTGGCAGCCAAAGTGCAATTCTCTTCATCAGAGTTCTTTAATGAAGATCCATCCCTGGTACTTCGTCTTATCTCCTCTTGCACAAGATCCGACCACAGTCGCTCCCATCCTGGCAATTTCTCCCGACCATTGACAGAGTCCTGATAGGAATGCCAACTCTTCGGAAGCCCAAGGAGAGCCAAGCTCACCAAGTCCTCATCATCTACAGTCACCCCCACACTTCCCAGCTCATCCCTGCATTGGATGAACTTCGTGAGGTACTTGGGCATACTGTCTCCTTTCTCCACCTTTATGTTTATGAGTTTATCCTTAATCGCCAACTTCCTCTGGTCACTCTTTCTTTGGAATAAATATGTCAAGGCTTTCCACATCAAATATGGAGAAGCCTTACCATACAGGCTGGACACTATGTGATCCTTCACGCCCTCCAACAGAATCCTTCGACACTTTGCTATCTTCTTTTTCCAAGCCTCAATTACGGTAGCATCGCTAGAAGTAGGCTTTGGGACTTTAGCATCTATGAACTCCTTAAACCCATTGTCATCTAACACTGCCTCCATCCTATCCTTCCATGCAATATAATTTGAGCTGCCCTCAAGGGAATACTCCAAGCGTAATCCGTTGAAAGACATATCAACTTCGACACCAAGAAAACACTGCTGCAAATTCGAATTCCACCAGCTCAAAACTCAACCTCTTCAATGTTCTACAATTGCTCCAATGATCAATATCGCTCTGATACCATGTAGAAATTTAAATAATAGTTAAATTATTCACCGAGATTATCCTGATCACACACTATTTTTTCTTCATGCATAATACATAACCTCTCCTACCATTGATGATTAATTGCGGAAAATAAAAAATCGCATGCGCTCATTAAAACCACATAATCAAGCTTTCCCATAAACATTGTGTTTATATGTGTGATTGATTATGTCATTTTAATGTGCACATGCGATTGTTTATTTTGCAGTGTGGTAGGAGAGATATCATCATATGATATTAATCAGTGTGCGTGTTTAACTATTATTCAAATTTCTACAGGCGTCACGAGGGGCCAGCAGTACTTTGAGGCCTAACTAGGGGAGCTAGAGGCCGTATTCAGAAATCCAATAGTCAATTTTGTATGTTTCATATTTTATTGAACTAATGGTGTAGTTTTCATATCCTTTAGAGCACTTTTGAAGGACTAGATGCTTCAGAGAAGTTCCAGGGGCCACCAGGGCCAATAAATGCCAGCAGGAGAATTTGGCCTATCCAGGGAAACCAATAACCATTCTCAGCAAACCAATAGTCATTGCTAACTGTAATGAGAATTCTAAATCCATTAGAGGAGTTTGAACAATATTTTGAGGAATTAAAGAGGTGGAGAACCCAAAGAGAATTTTTCTTTGACCCGAGAGCCAAGGGGTGCCACCAGGTGTTGGAGGTGAAACCGGAGCAACCGGAGGCCAATCTCAGTGAACCAATAGTCTATTCTGACTATTTTTGGCATTCTGAATCCATTGAAGGGATTTTATGAGCCATTTGAAGACTTCTGAAGGTCTAGAACATATAGGGAAGTTTTGGGCAACCGAGGGTCAACTGTGGAAGGAGGTCTAGATTGGGGAGCCAGTGCTCTTTTTGAGCAAATGATCAGTCCATTTCGAAGGTCTAATATGTGCTAGAGACAATAGGTGAGGTTTCAAGGACAAAAGAATAATTATTAAGGAGTTATTTCCATAGAGAAGCTTAGTGTATCTTAAGATCACCGAGAGAAGGAATCAAGTCTAAGGGAGCCTAGATCTGTTTGCAGAGTGATGACATCCATGAAAGGGATATAGATGGTATTCTAAACCCATTGGTTTAATTCAATAAAACATTAGATTTGATTTTGTAACTTGTAAAATAAATTTT
Source organism: Pinus albicaulis (assembly GCA_034641835.2). Lineage (NCBI taxonomy): Eukaryota > Viridiplantae > Streptophyta > Pinopsida > Pinales > Pinaceae > Pinus > Pinus albicaulis. The sequence continues at coordinate 1,871,971,900 of CM076575.1, read as the reverse complement.
TCCATAATCCCTAAGAGCCAAGTCAAGATGACAAGATCTCAAGGAGACGTAGCCCACGATATTTAGGTGAAATCATAGATTAAATTTGTTGTTATGTGTTGATTTTTATTTGCTAGATTATATTTTTGTTACACATGTTTAATTTCAGAAAAAAAAAAAAGGGACATAAAGCACTTAAATAGTTAAAAAACATACACATGTTTCAAGTAAAAATTTTCGCAAAAAGTCAAGTATAAGCTAGATATTTTATTTGTTTAACTAAGTGGGAGGTTATTGAAAAGCATAACAAGTTATCCAACCCATTTTCAGATAAAAAACAACCTCTCTATCCTACACTGCCTCCCAAACTCCTTTCTTCTTCCCCCTAGCTAGTTTTGTGTCACAACAAGTCATGGCCACGGTGGTCCTACTAAAATCATCATTCACGATACCAGTTTGGTACCTAGTCCCACCCACTCCAATGGGAGTCGCGCGCATCACCTCTATAGGGTTAATCCCCATCAATCCTAAACTAGTCCCAGCCGTTTAGGAGACTATCGCAAACATCCCTCCAAAGGAAATTCCCATTGAAAAACTGATGATTATGACTAAGAAACCTGAGAGAAGAGGAAATAAGGTGGAGACTCCCACTACACAATGGGAATCACCTCAGTGCACCATAGTAGGACATCGTACCCAAATTTCCCTAGAGCTGGAAAAATTGAAACCGCTCCTTAGCTCTACGGTAGACATCGCGACACCAAGTTCCAGTAAGAAGGAACCTTCCACCAAAATTCAAGGTAAAGCATTGTGTACCAATCATGCATGTGCTATCTGCAGCAATTAAGGACACTATACCCATCATTTCCCAGAGATCCTACGATATAGGGATGCCTTACACGCCATCGATCAATCCTATCAAGAGGACCCCTCCACCCAATCTTTTGGAGATGAACCTCGCACTATTCTATACCTACAGGAGGAACGACAGTCACCAAAAAGACTCCCGTTCATATTCCCCCCTCCTACCATACGTTGCATGTTGTGCGATGAACGTGGTCACTTCATCGAAGAATGAGCAGCCTTGAAACTCATCCACAGATGGTATCCTATAGAGCGTGTTTATTATGTTGGTTTGCAGGCAGCGCAATTCACATGTCTTTTATGTGTCGACAACCACATTTTAGAAAATTGCCACTATATCCCCCGATTCTGCTTAGCGCTGGCTAGTTTGCGCTCAGCCATAGTCTGCCTCTCCCAAGAAGATGGCTCAGACTCAGAATCTATGAACAGCTCGACAACGTAATAAAATGTGACGAGTAGATCCATCCTCTTTCTTTTAGCTGAAAAGCAACCAATCAGGGAACCTTTAGTTACCCCCAACCGCTCTTTGTAGAGAAAACCAACATGTGCGTTATGTAAAATTCCCAATCATATGGTCGTCACTTTCCCTGAGTTAGAGGCGCTATGCCATTGGTTCTCGGTCACGCCACCAACTGAGCACGATGGGCACCCCATTTCTAGGCTATTTTTCCTAGTATGTCAGGGCAATCACCATGAACAATGTTGTACCTATATCCCAAAATTTTTTCCTCTAATTGATATGATACATGCATTAGAGAAGAAACAGGATGATCTCCTTAAACGATAGAAATTATATCACCCCCAGGCCATCAGCCCCGCACCCACAGTGGCGTAATGGGAAAATTGGAACAACGCACCAACCAAGAATGACCCAGGTTCAACCTAGGGTAACATGCAGACTATGCGACCTGATTGACCACCGGGTCAATCAGTGTAAAGAAATGAAGCACCTTGCAAACATTTTTTGCACAGTCTCTTCTCTCCCACAAAGACTTCTCTCTAACCAGGAGAAGATAACACACACTTATTTCCAAAGTTGTGTACACTTTCATCATACAATTAAATGTGAGCATCTCCCCCAGCTTAGAGCGGCAAGAGAAATGTTGAGTCTACACTCCCCAAAAGAGCTAGACACACACTCGCCAAAAACTCGGAAATTGAGGTAGAAGACCTCATCTTCTACAACAGATCATTTCCAAGCGTCCACATCTGGGATGAAGAGTAGTCTTGATTCCCACACAATCTACTCAGTTGGCACAATGGTACCTTGCACCGTTTTCACTGGCCATAACCACGAACCAGAGGCATGCCTGCTAATGGAAACATTCAGGCACCTCTGCACCATGCACAATTTCCACCAACAGGAAATTGACCATCTTAACAGGGAACCCAACCTTGTGCTTACGCTCCCATCACGGAGATTATTTCGCCACCAAACGCCAATGACATGATACATCATATAAAATTTGTATCATCATAAATTAGAACTATGACTGAAGCTGCCCCCACATCCCAGGGGTTCAAGCATGTTCATGTCATAAAAAACCAGGATACCATATGCTTTTGCATTGATTTCTGTGAGATCCCAAATTTACATGCCACCATCGAACTCCTCAATGATACCCGGCCTCTAGAAAAACATCTTGTTCAACTAGAGCTCATCGATGAAAGTTGATGACCATCGATGCAAGACAACGAGGCCCACAAGAAACAGGTAAAATCATCATTCGACTGCCACATCAACCCTCGCTCATTCACTAAGGGAGAACTAGTCCTCCGCTATGATGTTGCAAAATAAGCCACAGGGCTAGGAAAGTTTGAAACCTTGTGGAAAGGACCCTACATCATAAAACATTGCCTCCTCAAGGGGGCATACATCTTGACTGAACCGGATGGGACATTCCTCAACAACCCCGTCAACAGCCTTTAACTCAAGAAATGCTACCCATAAGGGCCAAGGAAGCCCTACCCTAGAGTCAACGTACACAAACCCAACCACTGTGAATTGTTTTGACCAAAATACTTGTTACAAAATGTGCTCAAGTGTCACAATGGATTACCAATCCAACCCTTACTTTGGATTTGTTGATGGAGCTCTGCGATGGTCTCAAAATTTAGCAGCAGTCGCCTGGGTTATCTACTACCCTGACCAATCACCACTCTGCACCAATGGTGTCTGTATCGGTTCATCAACAGAAAATGAGGCAGAATATGACGTCGTTATCAAACTTATGTGCGATGCCCTCCATCATGGCATATGCCATATTCATATCTACCTTGATTCCCAGTTAGTAGTGTCACAGTTAAACCAAAAATTTGAGATACGAGATTCACATATATTTAGAAAATACTTGCGCGCCAGAAGATTACGCAGACAATTTGACTACATTACATTCACACGTGTACCAAGGAGTAAAATCCAAACAACTGATCGCATAGCTAACAAATATTCTAAACTGGAATGCATCTCGGATAAACCATCATACGTAAAAAATAGAAACATAGAAAAAATAGATATCCATCAGCATAACATAATCCATAAGAAAAAATAGGGGGCACACCATGTAGAGCCACAAGAAATATCTCTTATATATATGTGTGTGTGTGTGTGTGTGTGTGTCTGAGTAAACAAAATAGTGTCTCTGACCCATTGGTTAGCCCAAAAGATACACATATAAGTCTTTAAAATTAGGGGAAGCATCCTCATAATGGGTGCTTTCCCTGTGTAAAAAGAGACTCTAGGGTGGTGCTTCCCCATTCGGGGCACCTGGACCCAGTGCCGCTCCTGGTACCAATAGTAGAGCCGCCGTCAATATAGAGACCACCACCCGACGTAAAACCAACCGATAGCCCCTCTCCCAGTACATCAAGGTCTCCATCCATACATCCTTGAGGTCATCCAAAAAGCCTCGAGTAGGTATCCCCTGGGTCAAGCGGTCCACTTAATCCATGGCATCCTCTATATTTTCCACCCGCTCGGTCAGCTCAGCAACATGAGCTTACGCCACATCAGCATGAGCTCACTCAGCAGTAGTCTTGGTGGAAGTCGAGCTGCTACCCTCCCCCGAAGGGCCAGCCTCATCAACTGGTGCTCCCCAAAGAGGTTGTGCAGGAGCTCCTCCCTTCCCCCTGAGAGCTCCTCAAGGTCGGCAGATCGGGTGGTTCCTAACCAACCGATCCACTGGACGACAAACCTCACAAACATCTACAAGAGTAACCAAAACTATGTCAGTGTCATCGTAGTACACATATAAACATAAATACTCAAATAAATGCAGAAAACACAAAGACATGCATGTTGGCCTCCAAACGTATCTAGCAGGAAGACCCATGTCTGGATCTCCTCGAAAGTCCATCCCTGCATAAGGGAATGGCAGGAACATCTGAGGGTTGGCCTCAAACCAAGCCTCTTTGGTGGTGTTCTAGTAACATCCCACCCTAGCCCCACCTCATCGAGGCATCACGAGACCCCACCTCCTCATGTGAGGCGCCTGTAGCCCCCCAGCAGGCACCGCCACCACCAGTCTCAACCGTACCACCCGCTCATACATAATGCTGGATAAGATGTTGGCATAGGTAAAGATATTTGATCCAACATGGACCTTGGAAAGCTTTTCCAGCATCCCATCGTAACGTAAACGAGAAAATTCAAAGAAGTGCCTGACCCCTCAGCCAGCACAAGGCACCGGCCTGCGGACCCGATGCTCGATGAGGAGAAAACCACCCTGCCAGTTGCACAATGGTTGCTAAAGCACATGGCTTGGCCAGGTCTGTCACTGTAGCAATGGATATACACCCCTCCGTAAGGGGCGCCCCACCGCAATGATGCGCCTGGAACTGATCAAGATCCACTCTCCCAGAGGGAAGTGGATACCGAAGCGCCTCACCCTGAGGGAACCGCCCAGTCACAAAATAGATATCCTTCTCGGGATGAATAGTGAGGTCATACCCAAGTAGCACCATCACCTTACGCCACCTGTTCCAGCATTGGATCAAGTAGTGCAAAAAGTCGATCCTGTGATCGAAGAAGGCCATTCTCCAGAAATTTGAGGAGACCCCATCGCGCCAACTGTTGTCACACCTAACCATCAGCATCCAAGGCAGCTTGGAGCTCGGGCCAGTCCCACTCCCTCCACAACATCTTATCATCAAAATAGGAGCACATCAGCAGCATGAAAAACACTAAAAATAGACAAAATTTCAGGAAACAAAATTAACAAAAATTTCCTCGACTCTCCTTGCACCTATTCCTCAAACAAGTGCGAGAAGGGCGCACCTTTCCTTCTCACAGGTGCACAAAAGGCTCACCCAAATCCAGGACAGGCATGCAAAATGCGCGCAAAAACCTCCTTATTACGTGCAAAAGGTGCGCTAGTATCCTAATCGCCCGCGCAATTAGAGGAAATAATGGCTAAAGATCTGTAGAAACCAGTCTTGTACAGACCGCGACACTCAAAAACTGAAAAAATTCAAATGCAGGAAATCATGGTGTTTACCTAGTTAAATAATCGCTAATCCTGGGTGGTCAGGCTGACCGCAATGACAAGAACTGCTCTACAAAACCCTTTGACGTCTCAATACTCAACAGACACAAATGAACTGAATTGAGCCATATTTGCCTATATGTCGCCCTTTTCAGAAACTTGGATGGCCATAACGAGAGCTCAGAAGGCCCAATAACCGGACTGAAAGCAGCACTGTGATCAACACTCTATAATTTCCAAAGGCGGTGCCACACATTCACACCCCCGAAAAAATAAATTTTCAGTGCTGACAGGTATGCCCTCTCTCATCTTCTTTTTTAAGAACATGTCTTTCAAATAAATATTTGAATAAATAATATTCTTTCACTTGGGGTATTTGTTTTTTCAAGTAGTATGCAAACCATCCACATCTACATCCACTGAAGGTTCCAAGAGCAGGTATCATTCTACCCTCAGCATGATAGAGTCCCAGAAAATATTTGCATATCCTAACATCATTTCTCCATTAGAAATTAACCATAGTTCCAAACACCCGACCATGTTTATCATCACCTCACCTTGCACATGATAAGCATCCTCGTTGGTCGGTAGAGCCTTCCCTCCATGGCGCTCGTCACCCAAAGTAGACCATATATCACAGCAATAGTGACGCCATTGCCATACCACTGTAGTTCGGGAAGCACCTCATGCCCATTCACTCGTCATGCATCAGGTCAAGGTTTACCATATCAAAATAAACATTAGGGGAATTTTGAGGTCTAAAACGGACCTCCTAAGGAAAATGTACAATCAAAATTCAATTTATGAGAACTAATCACATTTTAGGGGATGACATCATCCCTAATGGTTGAGGTGGCATTGCTTGAGTTAAAGGTACTTACATGTTACATTCTTAATGATGGATAAAAACTCATGGTTAACCATGGTAGTGGTCTAAGTACTTTTACAGTCAAAGTAAAGTACTCATAATAAATGTCATTTCACATTTTTTGAATAAAAATATATTAATGTCATTTCATATTTCTTGAAAGAAACAATGCATATATCTATACATTTATTATATTATATAATAATATATTATATTATATTATATTATATTATATTATTTTTATATAGTACAGTAATTACATGTTATTGTACAATTTAAATGTTATAAATTCTAATTAATAGCATATAATATAATTAAGAATTTATAAATTTATATTTATATTTTATTTTAAGTTATTTAAGTACAAATGACAAATGCATTATTTGTTCAATGATAATGATTTTTTCTTGAAAAATTCATTCTTATTTATAGTCACATCAATACAATTTTTTTATTAATTTTTATTTTGGTACAACTTTTGAATTGAATTTAACTATGGTTACATGAATTGTGGTGCAAAAAGTGAATTGCAAATTCATAAATATTATTTTATTGGTTTAGCTATTATTTTATTATTTCCTTAGGAGGCTCATTTTAGACCTCAAAATTCCCCTAATGACCCCTTTCCCGGACGACCAGGTTTTTGAAAGAAGCTCGAAAGCACACTCCCACGCCTTGGATTTGGCCTACCATACCTCCATCAGCATAGCTCATCTGCGGCATTTTCCATCCGCTTCATCAACCTCACACATGAGACCAACCAATGGGGCCCCCACCCTCAGCAAAAAAACCTTCCTCATATGATCAGTGAGTGAACACTTTCATGTTTTTGGGCACCCGTCTCTGTGTTTTGTACAAACCAAACCCCATTATTTTATGCTTTTGGTAAGTGTACAAAGACCACAAATGACACACTATGTCCCCCACCCACCCATTCATTTTTTCTCCCTTGGTAGCAGTCCTAGGTCACCCTTGGTCGGAGTATCACATCCTCACGCAAAAATGCACCATGACATTCATAACTAGTTTATACCCACCCTAGAAGTCCTACCGACTCCAGGGATTTCCCGATCAGAAATAGTTATGACTGCCGCCAAACCGCTTTTTATACTCCGACCTTAGGCCACTAAATCCCCATCATCATTTTTTCAGTCACCTCTCACCATCATGCCTATGTTAAACCCATCACATCCACGATCCTGATCCTCCATATCAATGACCCCCTAGTTTGATTGAGGCTTCCTTTTTGTCGACATCAACACCTATTTTCCAAAAAGGAAGCAGTACCTTGGATCACCCCTCTCCACAAAAGGGCATCCTCGGGTGGCACTGCGGGAGACATCATTCCCCACAGATGTCATCGATCCTCCTGACATTCGACTACAACACAAGCTTTCATGTGAAGATGGTATCGTACCTTACAACCATTGCACTTTGATCAAATTCGTCGAAGACCTGTGCCTTTATAAGCATCTCTTTCAGCAACGCTTACATGGGAAGGTCCCAGTTAGCACCTATTCGTACAATGCGCATTTGTATTCCATGCCAATATTATGCATACGAGTACCACTTTCCACCTATATTCAAAGAAAAAACACCCCTGAGGATGTCGGCAGTCATCGTCATCAACCAATAGATCACTACCATACTAGTGACACGGGAAGAATCTGTATCTGTCAAATAGATTTGTTTAACTAGCCAAAGCATCACGAGCATGGGACATGCCTGCCTCATAGAAATTTTTTATATATTTTATTATACCATTTTTTGCAGGGATCCCACAGGACATGGTCACTCTTCGACCCAGTGCGGGGTGTCTCCAACTCCGAGCTACACGCAGGTCTCTCTCTCTCTCCACATGGTATAAATAAAAGAAAATATAATGTATTTCGGCTATACAGTTATTCCTAGACCTCACACATTAGGGGTCAACCGTTATCACTGTAAAACCAGAAAAGAAAATATGACATTATTTAATGTCAGACAGACAGATTTATAGGGCCGAGAGACATTAGAGACTATGAAGAATTTAAAAATATTTAAGGTCTGAAAGGAAAAATAAAATTGCGCATAGAAAGAACCGGTCAAATGCACCTTTGCACACAGAATTATTCAATAAGCACGCCTTTGCGCGGCTTTTCCTCCAAAAGTAGCACAGTCCTCGGAGTGGTGGAAGTCACTTTCTGGGACCACAAGGCACACTCTAGGACATTGATCCCACACTTGAGGTTGCCTAAGGACAACCGCCCAAGCCTCCTTAGCACCTCAAGGGAGCACACAATGGAATAAATGTGGCAGACAATGTAATCACCCTCCTCTCTTGGGTCACCATCCACAATGTACCAAGAGAGGGAAGGAGGATTTGAATTCTTCTATAAAAGGCCACCAAGAGATGAACAATATGGGAACACATTGTTATGCTGGCCAGAATTTCTCCAAGCAATACCAGTAGTGTGTAATTCGGATCAGAGATAGAGGGGACTCAGTTGTTGGCCGTCCAACAACTCCAGTCCACCATAGTAGAGAGAGAGAGGCTTTGCGCCAAGGTAGCTCGGAAGTAAAGACATCCTTATATCAGGACTTAGAACCCCTAGTTCTAAGGTCCCCTTGGCAAGCATTTCCTACCAGCACTCAATAAGAGGGGACGTAAGCGCCATCATTTGTATTATTGAAGTTGTTTGACTCTATTTAGAGCTTTTGTTTTATTTGTTTGAATTTTAGTTTAGTTTTTATGTTTTAATATACATGATATTCCTCTATCTAGTATGTTTATGTTTTAGCATGTTGCACTAACTTTCTTCACTTCATCTATTTTATGCCTGTGACCAATACCTTAAGAGGGAAAAACAACCCCTCTTTATCAAGTGTGATTTGGTACATTTGTGCACCAAACACACAAACACACCCTCAAAAATCTGGAAAATTTTCTCATTAGGTGTAAAGAAAAAAATCTCTCAGTAAGTCATGAAAAATGTTTTATAATGTTTATTGAATGAATTTTTTTATGCCACAATATTTTAGGGGATGGAATTAAAGTGGATGCATCTAAGGTAGAATTTATTTATAAATTGTCAATTCCTATATGTCAAAAGGATGTTAGAAGTTTTCTTGGATTTACTGGTTACTACAAATTTTTTGTAGAAAACTTTACAAAGATTTCCTCTCCACTTTTTAAATTACTTACAAAATACTGTGAGTTCACCTGGAATTCTGATTGTGATAAAGCTTTTGAAACATTGAAAGAAAATATTTATGAAGCACCTATTTTGAGAGGACCAAATTGGAAATTACCTTTTCACATCTCAATGGATGCCTCAGATGTAACTTTCAGAGTTGTGTTAGGATAAAAATATTTGACTCCTTATGTCCTTTAATAGACAAGTAAATTTTTGATTCCTATAGATTTAAATTATACCATAAATAATAAGAAGTTTTTAGCAGTTGTACATTCCATCAACAAATTCATACATTATATCACTGGTTATGAAACCTTCATTCACAGAGATAATTATGAAATTAGATATTTAATGAATAAATCAATTACTAATGGAAAAATTACAAGATGGTTATTATTGTTACAAGAATTCAATATGACTATTTTGGATCGACCTGGAAAACAAAACACAGTTGTTGATTTACTATCTAAAATCCAAAATGATAATAATGATATTCCTATAGAGGATGATTTTCCTGATGAATATCTTTTTGCAGTATCTATTAAATCGCCTTGGTTTTCATATATTGCTAATTATTTTTCTACAAGGAATTTACCATCATACTTATCTCCTCGTGAAAAGAGAAAGGTAATTCAAACTAGTGCATCTTACTTGTGAATAAATAAAGAATTATACAAAATAGGACGTGAATTAGTTATTCGAAGATGTGTCAGAGAAGATGAAGTACTAGAGATATTGGAAGATTGTCATGATGAACCATGTGGAGGACATTTTTTTGATAAAATAACTGCCTATAATCTCTTAGGATAATATTGGCCTTCTCTTTATAAGGATGCAAAAGAATATGTTAAGAGATGTCATAGTTGTCAAAGAGTGGGGAAACTTGTTCCTTCCGATGAAATTCCTTTACAACCTTAGGTACTTATAGAACCTTTTGAGAAATGGGCTCTGGATTTTGTTGGTCCAATTAATCCACCATCAAGACAAAAAGGGTACATTTTTGTTTACACTGATTATTTTACAAAATGGGTAGAAGCTAAAACACTTCTTTTTGCTACTGAGAATGTTGTAGTTTCATTTCTTTTCAAGGATATTTTCACTCTTTTTTATGTCCCAAGGCAAATTATGATAGATCAAGGTACTCAATTTACATCCAAGTTGGTACAGAAGATAATGGAGGAATACAAAATTAAGCATCAAAATTCGACTCCATATCATCCACAAGAAAATGGACAAGTTGAATCCACCAATAAAGTATTTGATGCAATTATTAACAATATTGTGCATCTACATAGAAAAGATTGGGCAAAAAAGCTTCCAAAAGCTTTGTGGACATACTGTACTACATGGAGAAACACCACACGACATACTCCTTATGAACTTATTTATGGGAATCAAGTCCTATTTCCTATTGATTTCTAGATAAATAATTTCAAGACAACAATCAAATTGGGTCTTGATCTATTAGAAGCACAAAACCTAAGAATGGAAAAATTGAATGAACTTGATGAGATAAGACAAGATGCTATTCATTGGACCAATATAGTTCAACAAAAAAGATACATATGGCATTATATGTTTATCAAAGAGAGAAAATTCCAGCCTGGTGATTGGGAATTACTTTTTGACTCAAAGTTTAAATATCTTCAAGGAAAATTTCAAAGTCATTCGCTTGGGCCTTATGAGATTGAAACCATATTTGATAATGGTGTGATCAGAATCAGAACCATTGATGAAGAAAAAGTAACCTTTCTTGTAAATGGTCATCGATTACGAATTTATCATAAGCCATTGACAAGGGAGGATTTTATTAAACATCTCCAAGACAAAAATGATTTGAAGGTGGTTAGGACACATTCTCCTTCCTCTGCAACTTAAATCGCAGAAGCCTTTATTTTCTATGTAAAAATAAATAAATAAATAACATATATATATATATATATATATAAACCAACATTGTTGGCATGTTTATACAAAAATTTAGGATGAAAACTAAGAACCCTTGGTACCCTAGATTTTATTTTTAAACCATATTCTAATCCCATTTTATTTGTTACCCATTTTTATTTTGGAAATAAGCAACTACGGAATTGATGAAAATCTGTAGCTTTAACAAAATTCTGCAGCTAACTTGACAGGATTCAATTAGGACAATTGAAGATCTTAGCACAAGAATAAATTGATCAAATTTGCAGCTAAAGGCATCCAAGAACAACCTACAAAAGACCAATCAAATCATTAGAATCATGGATTTAAGGTATGTAAATATTAAATTAAATGATAAAGGTAAGAAACATTAGATTATGAAATATAGACGTTGTTACCGCCACTTAGAGTAATCATTACTCATTAATATGACTTCAGTCTTAACTAACAAATATCTTTGTATTGTCAATCAACTATAAGCCCATCATAATTCGAATTCACCACTCCCCTTCGTTCGCCATTTCTTTTCATGCATAGCTATTCCGCTCCATTTAACCTTATTTCATTGACAAATCCACCCTCATTCATACTTTTTTCACCTCAAATCCCAAGCTCTTTTCACTCTATAACCCTATCAATTGAAGTAGTTGTGGGTGAAAACTTCTCTAGCATGGGGATTATTGTGAGGGCACAACCAAATGGAAAGAAATTTATGGAGGGTTATTCACAAGTCAAATAGATATTTTATCAAGAACAATGCTTGGAGTTCATAGAAAAACTCTATGACCATGAAAAATAAGTCACAAAGTCATTTTCCCGAGCGTTTGATGGATTTGAGGCAGAAATTGGAGATATGAAGATAGTGTTGACAAAATCCTTTATATCAGAGGTGATTGGACTGCCTAAGGTTGGCGAAATATGGTTAAAAAATAGGAATATTGAATGAAATGAATGGAAAATATATTTCAAAAATTCAGGTATGGACACTTCAGTATTTAAGAAAGGGATACCAGTTACAGCTCTGGAAAACAAATGGAGAAATTTGTTGTTTATTATTAAAAAATTATTACTTGTGAAGGAATATTTGGCAATATGTTTTTATATCATGCATGTTTTATGATGAATTTCCTTGAAGGAAATGAAATTAATTTTCCCTATTTCTTACTCCATAGTTTAATGAAAATGGATGGTAATACTCAGAGAAAGCAGTAGGGGAATTTTGAGGTCTAAAATGGGCCTCCTAGGAAAAATGTACAACCAAAATAAAATTTATAAGAACCAATAGGATTCATCATGATGATGTCAACCATGGGGGATGATTCACCATTTTTTAAGTAAAAGGGTAAAACAATTAAAAAAAATTAAATAATAAAACTACTTTTTCAACTCGTATTTTCAAATTATCTCCCAAATTATTTACTCAAATTTTGAGTGGGAGTACTCATTAGATGCAAAATTTAATTCCTCATCCAAGGAGTACCCATGACGTATACTTTTGATGGACTATGCTACACGAAAAATGAGAAATACATGAAAAAATGTGATTGCAATCACGTTTTTCAAGAATTTCTGATTTTTCATGTAGCAGGATTCATCAAAAGTATGCAACATGGGTACTACTTGGATTAAGAATTAAATTTTGCATCCAATGAGTACTCTCTCTCGAAATTTGAGTAAAAAATTTGGGAGATAAGTTGAAAATACGAGTTGAAAAAGTTGTTTTTTCTTTTTTCCCTCTAAAATTTGATGATGTAATCAAATATTATTTTATTATTTCCACTATTATTTTATAATTTCCTTAGGGGGCCATTTTAGACCTAAAAATTTCCCTAATGATACAATCATCAATAATACCATATATTATCATGGCCTGATAAAATTTTTGATTGAATCCCACCTCAAAATTTTAGGATATGATTGGGAAAGTTTCTTAGTTAGAAACCATTTCAAGGAGATAGAACATAAGCAACCTAGTTTCAAAACAAATAAAATTAGAAGAAGGTTATCTACAAACCCTAATTATGACCTACCTCCATAATAAGAGAAACTATCAGAAGATGAAACTCCTCATGCATGTGTATTATAGAATCTAAAAATTAAAAATGTTAGAAGAAATAATTCCAATGATAAAGAAGAAAGCACATCTAAAAGGAAAACAAAGGAAACAGAGCAATAGAAGATAGAGAAATGGAAAATTCCTATTTCTGAGTTATCTTCTAAGACCTCATCCACTATAAGGAGTGCAAGACTCAATAAAACAATGAAGTACCATCTCAACAATTCACATAATTTATCAATCTGTAGAAAGAAGAAGAGCCAAGGGCTCCATCGTCAACAATTTTGTCACCAATTTCTAGTACAATAAGAAGAACACCCAAAATTGACCCATTCCAATAGGAAATATATGACTATATAGAATCCTTGGAGAATAAAGCTACAGGAAATGCTATTGCATCCTCTTCCAACCAAGAAAATTAAATTCATTCTGATATTCCACAAGAACTTCCAATTGTAAATACCCTCAAGCAAGATATTTATAAATTGGAGACATTAAACATGCACTTAAAACAAGAGCATGAAACATTGAAATTATAGAATGAAATAAAAATAACTAAGAATGAAAACATTCTTCTACATCTTGGTTTGTGTATGAAAATAATAAGAAGTTGAAAGCAAAGAGAAAATCCCTTAAGAGAAAATTTGTAAGTCTAAAGTATAAAATTTTGATGAAGAAACCAAGGATGGAAGTCACCAAGAAGAAATCAACAAGGACAAATCTAGATGTTTGGGCTCAAGTATCTTAAGAGGTTTAGTAACAAAAAAGGGTTCACCAGTTTTGGAATTTTGAATTTTGAATGAGGACATGCAATGAACTCCATGTGGGGAAATTTTGAACCCCACAATTGCTTCTTTTTGACACGCTTTTGCACTCCATATCCTTCTTCCTAATCTTCATAATGTCATATTGGGCATCAAATTACAAGACTTATGATATGGCAGGTATACAATTGTCTTTTGTTTCATAAAATGATAATGTTCTTTGTTATTTAGTTTAATATTTACTTCAGCTACCGAATTGCAGTGATCAAGTAGCTAACAGTTGATTTTGCAGCTAAGTTCATGGTTTGATAGGTTCCAAGTTTCCAGCCGGATAATGGAACACATTTAGGTGGAAATTGATGAGCACAACGATTTCCTCCTATTCTTATGAGCCAGATCAATGAAAACAACATCCTAGAAACTCGGTCAAAGATGGAGTCAAACTCCTTATTCGGCGACTCAAGCGAGCGAGAATTGGATTTTATTCCTCAATATTGTTGCAATGATAGAAAATCATGAGAGAATTGCGCAATGTTATCTTTAAATAATTAATATAAGTTTCTATTGATAGGTATCAGGCGTATAGCTCTAAACAATTAAATGCGCAAGGGATTTATAAATATGCCTCTCAGCAGAGATAAACACACACAAAATTTTATGTTATTGATACTCTATTTTATAATTGAAATTTTGTTTTCTCAATGAGTATTAAAATTTGTGGTTAAGTTACAAGTTGAGAACATCACAACATTACCTTCTTCTTGTGGAGGGGCCCCTCGAGAGATTAAGGTATTTTTTTATTAATAGTTCATATTTTAGTTTATGTTTCTTGTAGATTTTATTATTAGTTTGATTGAGTATTTGTGTTCTAATTTCTCTTAGATATGAGTTTGAAATTGTTTTAATAACAAATTTTATTTCAGAGATTTCAGATGCACATGGATAGAATGGAGTTTAGCACTGTAAAGAGATAGATAGGGCTCTCCTTTGTGTAGTTAATCTTCCTTTTTGAAGTAGATCCATTTAAAGTGTGAAGTGTGGTTTCCCAACTGAGATTTATATTTATGCAAGTGTGTGATTTCAGAGTGATTTCCATTTATGCAAGTGTGTGTTTTATATTCGAGCAAGATTAATTTCCATTTGGGCAAGTTTGTGTTTTAATAAGCGAGAGTGATTTTATTTAAAATAAAGTGAATGAGTGATTTTATTTCAAGAAAAGTGTGAGTGTGAAGTTTTCTTTCAAGAAGCGTATGATTATTATTTTTAGAGATAACCTCTTTTTTGTAAGGGTGACTAATTTACTCACATAGCTTTAAAGAAACATGTGCATTTCGATAACTCAAATTAACTTAGAAATTTTGTGAGTGACAAAGACTCCTAGCACATACAGTGCACATACATTTCATCAATTTACTAGCCCTGGTTGATAACTCATGTAAGTAATTTAACATAAATTAAATTACCATACAGTCTTCCATTTGAATCTTTTTCAACATATCTCTTAGTTATTTCTGTTGAGAAATTAATATGCCTCCTGAATTTTGTAGAATTTGTAGCCCTAGGTGAAAGGTAAGTTCTCCAATAAATGAAATATTGAATTCAGACTTCATCTCTTCAACAAACCATTTTAGTCGATGATATTTATTGTTTTCAAACATAATATCATCCACATACACAACCACAATTATTAATTCATCTCCATCAGTCTTTATGTACATATTAATATCAGCTCCCTTGAAACCTTGTTTTTGAAGGTACTTGTCCAACCTATAGTACCATGCTCGTGGTGCTTGTGTAAGTCCATACAATGCCTTATTTAGCCTGCAAACATAGCTAGGATTATTTTATAATAAAAATCCTTTATTTTGTTCCATATAGACCTCTTCCTCAAGTTATTTGTTTAGAAAAGAATACTTTACGTCCATTTGGTATAATTTGAAATCATTATAAAAATCAAAAGGCAAAAAACATCATGATTTCCTCCATTCTCGCAACTGGTGAATTTTTTTTTCATAGTCAAGACCTTATACTTGCGATTAACCCTTGCATGACAGTCTGGATTTGTTTCTAAAATTTTACCATGTCCATTCATCTTGTTTTTGAATACCCATTTTGTGCCAATGACATTATTACCAACTAGTCTTGGTGTCAGTTCCTAAGTCTTGTTCTTTTCAATTGGGTATAACTCCTCATTCATAAAATTTATCCATTTGTTGTCTTTACTTGCCTCATAAAAGTTATTTGGTTCAATTTTTGATAACATAGTAATATGAACTTGGTCTAATTTCTCTATAATTTTCCTCCTTGTTTTTACTCCACTTTTATCTCCAATAATTTGAATTTCAGGATGATTCTTGTGTGTATGTCTTGAAGGACCTTTTGAATGAGTCTCTGTATTTTCTAATTATTCATTTTTTACTTCATTTTCTTTACTGCCATGATGACGATGATTTGGAGGATTGATAAAACATTTCTCTTATTATTATCAGGCAACTCTTCATCAAACTTTACCTCTATGCATTCCACAATATTATGTAGTCTTTTATTATAGAATTTGTATCCCTTACTTTTTGACGAATATCCCAAAAATATTCCCTCATCTGATCAAGCATCAAACTTTCCTAGCTTTTCATCATTATTTTTTATATAGAATTTACTCCTGAATACTTTAAAATGTTTGATTGAAGTTGGATTACCGTGCCAATGTTCATAAGGTGTCTTGTCATAGTTCGGTCTAAGATGTACCTTATTGAGAATATGTATTGTTGTATGTACGTCTTCTTCCCAATAGGTTTGAGGAATGTTTCTTTCTTGCATCATGGCTCTAGCCATTTGTTGAACAAATTTTCTTTGTCTCTCTACAACTCCATTCTATTGAGGTGTGTCTACAATAGTATATTACTGTTTTATGCCTAATTTTATCACACAATTATTCAAACTCATCTGAAGTAAATTCACCTCCTTTGTCTGCCCTTATGCACTTTATCTTCAACCCCATTTTATTTTCTATTAGTTCCTTAAATATTTTGAACTTATCAAATGATTTTTACTTGTTTCTAAGGAATGCAACCCATTTCAATATAGAATAGTCATCAATTATCAACATAAAATATATTTCTCCTCCCATTTCTTTTTTCCTAGGAGGTCCACACAAATCCATATGAAGTAGCTGCAAAGGATTACTACTTGATAATTTATCTTTGACTTTGAATGATTTCCATGTTTTTTTTCCCATTTGAGATGAATTTCAAGTAGTGTTTTGAGGCTTCTTTATTGTTGGTAGATCTTTACCCACTTTCTTCTTACTAAGATTGATGATGTGATCAAAATTTAGATTCCCTAATCTCCTATTCCAGCCAAGGTTCATCTTGTTTGTTGATGTAGCATTCTTCATTCTCTTCATTCAAAATGTATACATTACTCTTTGTTCGAACTCCTATAGCTAGAATACTCTTAGTAGTTGTTGACCTTATTCATAATCCTGAGCTCTAAAGAGAACATCACATTCACACATCTGACTTACACTCAACAAATTATGTTTTAGACCATCTACAAACAATACATCTTGAGCCTTTCATCTTCCTTTATTTAGACTAATTGTGCCCTTTCCCCTAATTATTCCTCCTTCAACATTGCCAAATGTGACATTTCCAGTTTTATTTTCATCCAAGGATACAAACTTGCATTTAGCTCCTATCATATGTCTAGAGTAGCCATTGTCCACATACAATTTACTAGTTTTATCTTGATCATATAGAACTAGGTCACACTTATCAAATTTATTTTCTTCCTTCTTCTTTCTCCACTACATGCATTCATTTGTTGTACAATTGTTCTGATATGGTAATATATTTTTCTTAAGCTAACATTCATATGACTTGTGGCAAAATTTATGACAGTAGAAGCATTAGTGATATCAAAGAAAGGAGAAAATGCATTTTTTTCTAGATTCATGTTTGTTTTGATATATGTAAATCTATTTTTAGCCTCACATATCTTAGAATACCTTAGATAATTTCTTCTGACTTAAGTTCTACAATCTATGGATTTATGTCCAAATTTTTTACAGCAGTAACAATACTCATAGAAAAAACTTCCATACCTGGTAGTGGATCACATTTGATGATATAACCATATTGACATTTGATAATCCGGTCTCCTAAAGAAGTATGGTTTACGATAGTTTGTTGTTTGATTGTCCATTCCTTTTGTCATTTTCACTTTTCCGGTAGTGCTTCTTTTTTTTTGTTCATTTGATGTTGTAGTGTTTCTCAAATGTTTTTTCTCATATTGATGTGAACTATCATTGTCTCCCTTGAAATCTTTTACAAAATTAATTGTCTTTTTGTCCTCTACCTTGGATTCACTGGATTCTCCTTCATAGCCTAACACATCCTTCATGAGTGCATACCTCTCATAATTTAACATCACATCCATTTTTGTATATCCTTTTATATGTTGAATATTCATGTTTAAATCAGTTTGTGTGTTTTCAATCCTCTTTTTCAGAATTACCACGTCTTCTTCCAATCTTTCACTTTCCTAAATTTTCTCTTTATTTGTTGCATCAAAATGTCTTCCACCTTCTTTACTTCTTCAAGTTCAACTTTAAACTTGATAATTTCTTCTAAATTTGATTCTTCTTTTACATATTTCAACAAAAAAAAAAAAAATACTTCTGTTCTTTTGTTTAAGCCTGTCTATTTCACCTAGGGCACTGATAAACTTCCCCTTAATATATACTTCACCTTGCTCTTATTATTCATATTCCTCACAATATTTTTCAAGTTCTTCTAAGGCCATATAAATGAATTCACTAGTTCCATCTTCACTAGAGGATTCATTAGAACTCTAAGATACACTGCTATCTTCTTGAGAATATAATATTTTTGTTTTAAACTTTTTCTCTTTCTACATTTTAGTAGAGATGGTCTTTTATTTCCCTCTAAGTTGATTTGATTATTTATTATAAGGAAATTTGGAGGCATAATTCCCCACTCTTCCACAAGTGAAACACTTAAATGGATTTTTTCCTTTGTATTTACATGTACCTTTCTTCAACCTTCTAATAAATTTTGCTTCTTCTTCATAAGAACCTTAACATGAACATTCCTTATCTTCTACAGACTTGTCTGCCTTGAAAGCTACATCTCTGGTGATTGAATTTCCTTTTGGAATTCTCATCTAAAATTATTTCAAGGAACCAAGAAGTTTATCCATGTTAAAAGTCTCAAAGTTTTTTGTTTCTTCTATTGTTTAAACCTTAGGATTGAACTTATAAGGTAATTACCTTAATATTTTTTGAACTATTACACTTTATTTGATTGTTTCTCCTAGACCCATCATGACATTAAAAAATTCATCAAATATTAAAAATAATTTAGCAATAGCTTCATCTCATTCATTTTTAAAGTCTCAAACTGCATTATATATACTTGTAATTTGGCCATCTTTACCGTTTTATTCCCTCCATGAACATTTTCTAGTTTAACCCAAATTTATTTAGCTTTTTGGAAATGCATTACTTTAATAAATCCAAACTCACTTAATCCACTCATAGGTGAATTCAAGATTTTGCATTAGTTGTAAATTATATTTTTTCATCTTTGTAACTAGTCGTTTCCTTTGGTTCTTCATACCCTACCATTACATCATCCCAAAATTCTACTCCAAGGGACATTAAATATGTCTTCATTCTCACTTTCCAGAGGGCATGTTTACCAGTAAAAAAGGGGGATTTATTTATTGAGAATCCTTCCTTGCTAGCCATTCTATTGACTTAGGACCTCCTTCCAGTTGCTAGACTGATACTAAAGGAACCTGGCTGTGATACCAATTAATATATATGTTTGGAAATTGTTGAGAGGGGGGCGTGAATCAGTAATTTTAAACTTCACGTTTTTCTCATCTTAAATGTATTATTATGAAACTAATGAATTATTTATATTCTCAATTATTAATGCAGGATTACTCTTGTAATTATTAAAGAGAGACATTTGTATATATACTTATTTAGAATTCTAGAAAATTCACACAACATTCAAGAAACAACACATGAAGACACCAGATATAAGTGGAAGCCCATAAGGGAGAAAACCACAAATGTTTTGCTAAAAGTGATGTGAAGGCAAGCTCCTACTTCCCAACATCATATTTTTGTAGCCTCCTACCTCAAGGAATCAAATTCCACAATTTTTTCTGAAGGCTACAACCCATAGGAGGCTCCTACCTCAACAAGCTACAATCTATTCTTTATCAAGCTGCAACTTGAAAGGAGACCACAATCTCCCAATCACTTGAATACAAGATCAAGTGTTCTAGTTACCTGATATTAATTTCTTCTCTCAAGTCTGGTGTTCATATTCTCTTCTTCTCTTCTTTAATTACGTTCCTCTTCTGTTGTTGTTCAAGAATCCCCTCATACAAACAACTTAGCGACAAAATGTTCCTTTCTCATTTAACAATGTATCTTTTATAAGAATATATTATTGATTGTTTGTATTCTATGCAGGAATACAAAATTAGTTGTCTCTTTATCTTCTAAATTTGTTCATAATATACCTCTTCATTTTCAAATTTGAAAATATGAAAATCAGATATTTGTAAAGAAAAATAGAGTTGAAATAATATAGCTCAACAATGATGATTACAAGAGACAAATCAAATTTGTATTAGCTACATCTTCCAAACTTGTACCGTACATTTTTCTATTTAATGAAAGCATATATTTTCCATCTTGCATCTCAATATATCATATTCCATTTTTACAACAAGAAAAACAATCAACATATTTATTAACAATAATCATCCTTCACATTAATTATCATATCCTTTTCATATCACATCACTTTCATCCTTTACATTCCAAGCAATATTTCAAAATAAATTAATCTTAACACAATCGAAAACAATCATTAGATTAATGACCTTACATGATTATTTGACATCAATGCCAACATTATCAAGAAGGGGTTGACTGTAAGATCTGCACGAGTGTTTAAACCATTGAAGACCACTTTTAAATGTATGATCATGCATACCTTTGCGATGGTATATATGGAGTGGCATGTAGTGCAATTGTTTGAGTTACATATTGCATGCTCTTGAAAAATATCATAGTGCATTATGATTGGTGTGTAAGTCACACTTATTCATCATTGTAGCTAAGATAGAAGTAAGGGCATATAGACAAGTAGCCAGTGTGCATGGGTGTCTAACCTTACCTATAATAGATTTTGTTTGAGGATGCAACTGGAAACGTGGAGTGATTGATGGAAAAATCGATTTCCATGCCTGTAGCGTTTGCCAGAGTATGAAAAATTTTTGGTGGTTGAGTATTGGTTGTTTGCTAATCATGTTTATTGCAACAAATAATAACCATAGAATTGTTGTATATGTGTACCCTTTATTATGAGTAAACTATGTAAAGTTGAGTGTAGAGTATGTGTTGGTGATATTTCGGTATTTTAGTGAGGTGTTCATGTTTGTACGACTATGTTATGTTGAGATGTTTGAGAGCCAGAGTTGGTGAGCTACTAAGGCTTGTGGAAGATGTTTTATGAGTGTGATGAATAATACTAAAGAATTAAAGTAAAATGTTGTTGGTTAAGTGTGTTTCCAGGGGTCACAATGTTGATGTAGCCTTTATGTAATCACTATGCATGTATAAATGAGTGTAACTTGTGATGTCTTTGGTTGAGGATGAGAGCTCACAGTTATATGGTTGAGTTTACTTCTTTGATTTATTTGTAGTGTTATGGTTGATACCTTGCCTTGTATTTTGAATAAATTTTGTAATAAGGTTAGGGAAGAATATAGTGTTAAGTGTTTTTTATTGGTGGTATGAACAAAGTATGATTATTGAGGGAACAGTCCCAATTTATGGAGTAGAGTATTGATTATTTTTTAGTAGTGTGATGTTGCATGTGGTGGCTTAATGATTATATTGGTATGATGTAGCATCTCTGCATTGCTATGTGCATTATATAGTTATAGTATAGGTATGTTGAATATTTATGTCATGCAAAGTTGAGTAGAGGTTGAGTCAAAGTCTTGAGTCGGATTTTGTACACAATCATCACCCTTGCTGTAAAATAATGGGATTTGAGCAGACTTCAGAAAACATCAAAAACACCTTTAATGACTTCGAAAGAAGTCAGTACTAGAAAAAATTTGAGAAATCACTTGCAATTTGTGTTTGTGGCTACAAAGCTTCCTCGGATCAAATAGTAAACCCAAACAACAAACCATTTTCAAAGGAGGTACATGATATCATATAGTTGGAGAAAATAATGGATTTCTAAGAGGAGAGGGAGGTAGGGAATTGTCTCTTTGAACTTGGATCTGATTTGAAGAACCTAAATATGACCACAAAAACATTCCTTAATCTGGAGAAGTTGGATTCATGCCTTTCTAAAGTGATCCAATCATATTTGAGGGTCCTAAATTGGGCACTCAAACCAATAATGCTTGATTTAATTGAAAAAATATTCTTGGATTACCCTTGTGAAGGAGTCAAAATTATAGTAGCCACCTATCTTAGTGAGATTATTAAAATAGCTTCACCTATGCTTCCCTATAATGATGAAATTATGAGAAAAAAATTCCAACTAATAGAAGAGAATATTAAGGATCTATGTAACATCTTGGGTATTACCATTGTGAACAGACTCAAGATGTTAGAAATAATGGTTGTGTTAGAAACAATGGAAACCATGAAACTACTGAGAGGGGGGATGAATCAGTAGTGTGGCCAAATTATACAATTTTTCACAAGTTATACTTTTCAACCACTTTAGAAACTATTCATGGATTAAAAACACAACACAATAATGTAAATACAACATCATAAAAAGATAAGCAACATATACACTAGACATCAATATTTAATTTATTACAAGATTCAAATTTATTACATCAGTGCTCCACAAGCTACTACTTGTAGGTTTATTAGCTACTACTGAAAGGAACTTCTATCCCTCCTCATTTATTAGCTACCATTTAAAGGGACTTCTACCCTTGCTAGCCAATCAGTCTCTATTTAAAGGGACTCTTGCCCCTACTCGTTTATTATCGCCCACTAGAAGGAGCTACTACCCCTGATCTGCAAGCTACCATTTGTTAGCCTTGTTGATACATCTTTCATCCATTTTCAAACTAGAACCAATAAGCCACTTATTTCACAATTAAATAAATCTTTCTCACTTCTACTTCTCACCAAATCCACCTTACAAACACCTTCAAAAATATTTGATTACTGATAAAATCACCTTCAACAATCTCTAATTACTGAAAAAATCATGCAGCAACAACACCAATACCAATCACCAATGAACGTTTTTGCATCTTTAAACACACCTTTATGATACCAATATTCGACTCTAATACAAATTTAATGCATACCACCATTATGCATCATGTTTCACCAACAAATCTTACCCACACAGTCACTCATTCACCACACAAGTTTGTTACTCGAAATCTTCCTTTAAAAAATTCTTGACTAAAATTTTTGGATTGATCTTTATTTAACTTGTTTTCTAATCTGCTACATGGATTTATTTATTTTTTTCCTTTTCCTTGTTCAATTTAGTCTTTTAATTCTACTCTTAAATTATCAATCTCTGATCTACAGTTTTGGGCTCAGTTTCTAAGTTAAACTGCCAATTTTAGAAATTATGGCATTTTATACAATTTGGTTGCAATTTTTCTAATTCTATCAAATATCCAAATTTGTCACAACTCCCAAATCTACCTCTTAACTACTGCCAACTCATTCAATAAATTAGTGCTCTGTTATCCATGCATTTTACATTTGTTTGTTATGTTTGGCTTTAACTGCCAAACTCCAAGATCTATTGTCTCAACTGTCCATGCAAATATATTGCATATTTTCTTATTCCAAAATAGTTTCCAAATAATCCATGCATGTGCCCAAGGCACTTTACTATAGGCTCAAAGCCTTTTTAATATGTCTCTGCCAAAATTTGTTGCCAAATAAAACTCTCGGTTCTTTTTAATTTTATTATAAAACACTACTAATCCCACCGAATTTACCTTAGCTCATTTCGTGTTGGCACTTTCCTGTTTTCCTGTCATAGGACTAGGTATTTGCAACCACTCACTAGGCCTTTCAGGTGCTTAGCCTATTTAATTCCTACATGGGACAAAATCATTTGTTAATGGCTTCATGCCATTGGTTTAATTTCTACTTGAAACAACCATGGAATGTCGCGAAGGCTAGAGCTCCCAAGCCCAATGATTTTTATTTTTCCTCTTTGTCATTCTGTTGTGCCCCTGGTCTATACTATGCCAAATGACCAAAGGTCAGGGCTTACGCTAGAGCTCTCTCTATCTCAACACATTATCTCTACACCCTCTTTATTACCCACCAAGGTCTATCTGTTGGGTTGACGTGTCCTGTGGGGATTTCCTGACACCTTTTTAATTGGTTGTCATTGTTCTATTTTCTATCCTCTATGTCCTAGTACCCACTACTTGTCGCTTTCACTTTGTGCACCATAATAAACTCAATGGGATCTCCCTTATAGGATGAGATATCCCATGGGGTCATCCATCTGAACTAGGAGTGAATGAAAAATCTCTTCAAGCTTACTCATCTCCTTGTCATCCTAATGGCCAGTCATCCTGCTAATTCTCTATTGTGTTATGCCAAAACCTTTTGAGCTCTTGTTAGTGAGATTACATCATGCTGACGTCAGACCTACCACATGTCCTCCTATGAGTGGTGACATGTGTCACTCAAATATGGGTCATTTAGCTGCCCAAAACACCAAATCTATCTTCCATTTGTCATGCTATGACGTCATCATTCTTTGTCGTCTAGGAAAATCGCATGTTGCTACCTATCTTGTCAGAGAGGAGAAAGAAAGGGTCCTGGAGGCCTTTATTTTTCAACAAATTCATTTTTTAATTAGAAAACCATTGGTTTCAAGAAACCGGTCTCGACACCACTCCTGTGTAGTTTTTGGTTCTTAGAGGAGAGGTCTTGGGTGAACCTTCGTTGTTGATCTATGTGATCGGCAGTCTGGGAAACCACCTCCCGTGACCACTAGGCCTATCTAAAGGGTTGTCTCAAGTGTTTTCGAAAAGGCGCCACATGGCATGGTGCTTTTCCAGTTAGCAGTATAATGTACTGAAACTAAATCAAACCTCCGAGCTAGCCCTCAACAGGTTAAGTTATCGGAGTGAGGGCCTTTGACAATATCATATTGGGTAGTTCTTTGATGTCGTGTCCCAGATCCAATCTCCTGGTGCATTGGATTTGGATGCCATTTTCAGACCTCTTGGGTGCACCCATCGGGCTACCTCCGCTAGGATGGCATCACCTGCTGGCATCATCCCAGTTTGTTTATCCTAGCACTTAAATTTTGCACCACATTTGAATCCTCTGAGGTAAACCTGCTAGGCTATTACCGTTGGGTGGGCTTCACCTACGACCAATGAAAAATGTTCCTAATTTTGTCCACGTCTGTGCATATCTTCACATAGAGGGTCCTCCAACCTTCTCATCGGGTTTGGAACTTGCGCCAAATTTGGCTATGTGTCAATGCTCATCCAACCACCTCTAACTATGCTACCTTTGATTTTGGGTCATAAAACTTTGAATAACTCTATCTCTCAATAAAGGAGGCCATTTTCAAACTTCTGAATACCAATGGAACTCTCTTTTAGATCTCTATCCATATGAGTGGGTTTCACCTACATCTGAGATGATTCACCCTCCAAGAACTTTATCCAAATTCTCTGCACCATTACTACTACCATGCTTATCTTCTTGTGACTTATCATTTTCCATGCTTTTCCTTTTCCAACAATATTTTCATGGCCTTTGACTTTGCCAACAATGTTTTCATTTGCCATCATTGACAACATATTTACCAATGCAGTTGCATTTTCCAATATTTTCCATTTCCTTTATGTTTTCCTTTTCCATCAATGACAACATATTTCTAACATGTTGGAGTCATGGGTAACCATGATTACCTTTGAAATATGGTGCAGTTTAGGTTGTTGGCCATTTGGAGGAAGGAAAATTTTTTGTCACTGATTTCTTACAAAAGCGGAAAGGTTGGTTAAGAACAAATTAAAATTGTTCAGGAGGAAGCTGACCAAGGAGGAACTAGGGAGGATGCAAAATAATGGAGAAGAAAAAGGTGATGAGGATCAAACATGCAACAAAAATGAATTGATGAGGAAATTTGTTTGTTTCATCTACAAGGGAGATTGTGGGCCTAACCACTCTTGTTTAAGTGACACAGATAAGGTGGCAAAGTTTGATCAAGAGGAGATTCCTTCTGACTTCCTGGATGAGGATTATCCTTTTATAGTTTATTTCATGGTTTCTTATGAGAATTCCTATGAGGAGAAAGAGAAGTCATGTGGAGTTCGGGACAACATTCTAGATATTCATTTCTATTCAAAGTATGGGTATGATGAGAAACAAATTTTTCCCATGAGTCAAGAAATTTGGGGAGGAGACAGTTAGGGAGATGATTCATTGGTGATGATTCAACATGAGAAACATATGGTGGGACGTGGGTCAGATCACGAGGATGATATGCATAGTGTGCGTGATTTCCCATTTCTAGAAAGTCACCTAGTGGCTCATATTGAGCCCATGATGGAGGAGGATGAGGAGCCTTTCTTTGGGCCAACCATTGGAAAGGAGAATACAGATGCATAAACAACCAATAGGGTTGCAGTACTTTCAGAAACTTGTCATCAGGAGGTGTTGGAACCTGAAAGGGTAATTTGGTAGAAGTATGGTAGGTTAGACGAGCGTGGAGTTTCTTGTCAAACGAGGCAAGATATTTTGGAGATGGTGGCGCATCCATATTTATGTCTACACATTGATGACGTGTATATAGATGCAATGTAAGCTAGAAAAGCTATGGAATTTTTAGGCATCAACCCTCTCTAGGACTACATAGAAAGGGCTTGTAGCACGACATGAACACTTTTCCCCATTATAGAGAGAGGGGCAGGATTTCCTAGATGGATCTTGTTGATTTCCCAAATAGAGAAACATAAGTTAAGCATGGACCAATGAAAGCATATAATATTTTTCCACAAGCGGGAGTTCATGCATTCGATCCTTCCCACGGAATGGATTGGTAAGAGATCATGAGTTGTTCTATTGGTGGAACAACATATATGGCCAGAAACAGAGCACAATCAGAACCCTTGGACATGGGTGATGATTAGCAATGGTGGTATTGGGATCCAAGTAGATTTATTGATGGAAGGTTGAGTCGGAGATGGGTTTGGGATCCAGGTGTTGTCGACAATTGTTGTCTACCCTAGAGACAGTCTAGAGCTGCCATAGACCAGTGCCTAGGACATCTTAGCATAGCAGGAGGCATATAATAAAGCTGGGTTGTCAATCCAAAGGCTCTCCTACTATCTCTTTTTAAACAAAGAAATTGATTTAAAATGGGACCAGCAATCACAGAAACTGTCACAGGGAAAGTAATGTTGCAGAGGCACAATGCAAAGCTCCAATATAAAAGCATCAGACAACTAAGAGACAATTTACTGCAAATAGGGCTGGTTCAAATAATATGTCACAGAACTCAAATATCAGAAGTGTATGGAGGGAAAGAAACACGAGAGGATACTAGTTAACTTTGGTCTGATACCCAGATACACAACAGAACCACATATGGGCTTATCATTCTAAGGATCCATACATGAAAATGGCGTTTTAAAAGCACCCTCCCAAAGCAACTAATATAGCAGAAAAGTGGATGAAATGAATATGAAACAGTATATCATGCCTGAGCCATATTTAAAGTGCTTGGCTGATTCAAGTATGGGCATCAACTAGGATGAATCCTTACCTAAAACCAGTGAGCCACTCGCATTCCAGTAACATGATACAAGAAGATGTATGAAATGGAATATTGTATTAAACACGTAAGAGAAGTTTACATACTGTGAGATATCAAAGACCAGAATCCTCTAAACAGACAGAACTCCTCCTCACTGAGACCCTACGGGCTCTGAGCCTCGATACAAAAGCTTTACAAAATGTATACAAAAATGCCTTTCACAGCACAATTTTCTGATAAAAGTTTGGAACCCTTACAATTTTTTTCTTCTCCCCTTTTATAGAGGAAGGAGGAGAGAAAACTCATAAAATAAGTAGGTGAAACAATTAACTATTTCATTGAAACAAAATGGTGAGAAAATGCCGACCCAAAGTGTTTGACGGCGTAAGAACGTTGTAAGTACTCTGTGGTTGCTCCATAACATAAATGCAGTAGGTGCAAATCTCTTCAGGGGTAAGGTATGAAGAATAAAATATATAACATTTTGTACTCTTCTGAGAGAAAAATCTGTTGAAGTAAAACCTGGAGGATATGATTTTTAGGTACTGGTACTTTCTGTCTTCTGAAGGCCAAATTGAAATTTAAATTCTTCAATTCCAGGTACTGCATTTCTTGGATATTTCATTGACGTTGTTTGCCATGATAATTAATATCTCCATCTGTAACATCAGCATCTTGAATTTCTCTGGAGGTTTCGACAGATTTTAACCCTTGCTCCATTTAATGTTGGTCATGTCATAGCGGCTCCTGGACCTTTCTTCGCAAATCTTGCTCCTGAAACAAGGTCCTGTCATGCGTTCTCGGCTTCTGTAATGGAGGCGGTCAAAATATGATAATTCTTCACCATTGTAAACCTGAAAAACCCACAAACATGTTAAATAAAACCTGGCACAATAGTGGTGAATGCTATCGTGATCACAGAACAGTGGTATAGGCTGGGAGAAATGACGAAAAGACGTAGGGTGATGAACAATGCGGATAAATAATAGAGGAGCGAAGGGTGGAAAGTGCAGCGGGGTGACGATGAATGAGCGAGGTGGAGACACACAGCATAGACACGTAAACGATGTATGGGAATGGTGGAGATGGACGCAAATGACACGTGGGCGTACGTGAGACTATACGGAAGGGGTGACGTGGAGGTGGACTCGGTCAACCAATGGGGTGTGCGAACAATCCTGGACCATACGATCAAAAACGGGATCAACAGTTAATATTGTGTCGGGCGACGGTGAGATGGTGGGCCACGGGCGATGTAGATGGGATTTAAAAGCTGCACAACTTTGGAGAACATGAGCCATTGGATCGAATGCCCAAGATCGGACGGCTTAAAATAATTTCGCTGCACGTCTTTGCACGGACGATAATGCGCGATGAGGAGCGGTTTTGAAATAGTGGCCCAGGACGCGTGGCATCGGCTGAATGGAATCGCTAGGATTTTGAGAATACCGCCTGCTGCCGAAAAGCTGTGCGAAATAAACAGGCCTGTTTTAGGGGTAAGGCGCGGCGGGGACCACCAGATAGGGACAAGATGCGGGTCGCTGATCTGTGTTTGATCTGACGGCTGAGAGCGCGCCCGATAGCCGTATACAGTAAGCGCCTTAGGAGTTGGCGTTTGGTCTCGGGGCCAGGTTGTATGGAAGGAATAGGTGCCGAGGTTAAGACCAAAGGGGCTGGGCCTGATATAATTTTAGGCACAGATTTTAGCCTTTTGTTCAATGTATTTCGTGGGCGGAAATGATAACGAGAGGTAGGATGGGAAGATTTTAGGCCACGAAAGGGGTTCAAAACGGATTTAAAAGGAACTGCAAGCCCAAAAACTAGAATGGAGGGGCTAATGGCCAAAAATTTAGATGAAGGGGCTAACATGTACAACATCGGCTCCATTTGGGGGATGACGCGTTCATAGTTGGACGCGTCGAGAACCTGCAGATCGCCTGATACTCTTTTGAAGGACCCTGCTACTTAGCTTCTCTGCATTTCTCTTCACAATTTGTCAGCACACACCCTTATTGAAATAAGAACTGAAACCAAAACTTATATACAATTATGGTACAACAGGCATTCCCTGCCTGAATCAGAATTGGAAATAGGGTTTCAGAAATTGTCCATTTACAGGGGCATCCAACACGTCGCCCTGTAAATTCTCCAATATAAATGTGTTATTACCTCCCCGTTCCACAATTTTGAAGGGACCAAACCACAATGGATCGTATTTTCCGTGCTTTCCTTTTTCAGCCCTTCGGATATCCCATCTGAGAACTAGATCTCCAACCTGCAATTTCCTATCTTTCGCATGCTGATCAAATATGCTTTTCATTCTTTCCTGATATTCAGCTAATCTCTGATTCACTTGGCCCCGTGTTTCCTCTAATTCCACCAATTGGTTGATTCTCCTGACCATATCATCTGGTTCTTCCTGACTTTCCTGCATGAAACGTGCCACTGGTAGGGCCAGCTGCACAGGAAACACGGCTGCTCATCCATACACCAGCTCATATGGAGATTTTCCAGTTTCTCTCTTGCTGGTTATTCTATTTGCCCATAGAGCAAATTTCAATTGGGAATTCCAATTCTTCTGATTCTCACTGATAGTCTTCTTCAAGGCCCTCACCAGGGTTTTGTTGGAAGATTCTGCCAAGCCATTCCCCTGTGGATAGTAAGCTGTGGCGTGCTTAAGTGCAATATTGTACTGTTGACAGAAATTCATAAATTTTGCAGATTTGAAGGCTTTTGCATTATCAGTCACTATTCTAGCAGGGCAGCCAAACCTGGATATGATGTTCTCTTCCATGAATTTTATGATAACAGTGTCAGTAGAATTTCTTGCAGGTATGGCTTCCACCCATTTTGTAAAGTAATCTGTGGCTGTTAATATCCATTTATGTTTCCCACTTGATGGGGGATGTATTTCTCCAATAAAATCTATTCCCCATTGTTGAAATGGCTCACTCACATGAACTAGAATCAAGGGCAGAGCTGCTAACTTTTGTTTCTCAGCAAATTTCTGACACTTATCACACGCTCTAACCCAAGCAAAAACATCTCCAAATAATTTTGGCCAGTAGAAACCAGCCTTCAAGATTTTATGAGCTGTGGTCCTCCAGCTGTAATGGCCTCCACAAATTCCCTCATGAAATTCCATAATTATACTTTCCACTTCATCCTCTGTGAGGCACAATAATAGGATACCCGAAGGATCTTTCCAATATAATTGGCCATTAGCAACTATGTACCTTTGTGATTTCAGCCTCAAAGCCCTGTATTTTGATTTATCACAGCTGGAAGGACAGCTAAGTGTCAAAAGATACTCTACTATTTCTTTATACCAAGGACTGGTGAGATATTTTATATGAACCTTCTAAGTAGCCATCTCCAGCCCTTGCTGTTCTTTTTCTTTCTCAGACTCTTCGTTTATTACCATGGAAAAATTTATGCCTAAAGCCTGATAATTTGATTCAGATAAAATCTTGTCTAGTCCCTGCCCTTTAATTAGCTTAGTAGGTCTGATGTCCAGATCATATTCCTATATTTTTGCGATCCATCTCCCTCTTTTCCCTTCACTGTCTCCCTGAATCAGAATGTCTTTAAAAGCGGCTGTGGGGACATATGCAGTAATATGAGATTGCAAAACATACATTCTGAAGGCTTTGAGGGACTTTACTAGGGAATATGCCTCCTTCTCCAATATATTATATTTCAGTTCAGCGTCATGGAGCACCTGGCTGAAAAAGGAAATAGGCTGCTCATATCCATCTTCATTTTTCTGCAATAACACTCCAGCTACTGTGTGGGGTGATGCAAAAGAAAAGATCATAAATGGTCTAGTATAATCAGGTCCAGCTAGCACAGGAGCTTCACTAAATGCGGCTTTAATTCTAGCAAAGGACTCCCATGATTCTTGTGACCATTTCACCTCATTATTCTTTTTCAGCATATCAGTTATATGCCTAACTATCTCAACATAGTTAGGGATGAATCCTCTCAGAAAATTTATTCGTCCTAAAAACACTTGCACTTCTTTTTTATTTCTGGGGAGAGGAATGTTATTTATCACCTCTACTCTTTTAGGATCTTTCCTTACTCCGTCCTTAGTCACAATGTGCCCTAAAATCTTGCCTTCCTCCAATGCAAATAAAGACTTTTGTGGATTAAGAGAAATACCATACCTTCTGCATTTTTCAAAAGTTCTTCGTAAATGCTCAATATGCTCAGCATCATTCTTTGAAAACACTGTTATATCATCAAGGTACACCACCAGAAATTTATCTTGCTCCCCAACGAAAGCTATGTCCATTGCCCTCTGAAAGGTAGCTCCTGCGTTAATCAGCCCAAAAGGCATCTTGGCATACATGAATGTTCCCCATGGTGTAGTGAAATCAGTCTTCTTCTGATCTTCTGGAAGTACAGCTACCTGATTGTAACCAGAGAAACCATCCATCATTAACATTCTAGAGGCTCCCACCACTTTCTGCAGGATGTGGTCCATCTTAGGCAGTGGATAATTATCTTTTAAAGATGCTCTATTTAAATTCCTGAAATCTACACACAGCCTTATTTCTCCGTTCTTCTTTCTGACAGGGACTAGATTAGCAACCCATTCTAAGTACCTTAATGGCACAATTATTTTGGCCTTTAGCAGCTTCTTGATTTATTTTTCAATGGAGGGGAGCAACAGAGGATTTATCTGTCTGAGCTTCTGCTTATAAGGTCTTGCATCTTCCCTCAAAGGAATTTTGTGCTGCATTATGTTGACATCAAAAATTTTAAGGTCCTAATAGGACCACGCAAATACATCTTTATAAGATTGAAATAATCTCAAGTATTTTTCTTTATATTCCTCTGGGACCTTCTTAGATAGCTTTACAATTTTAGGCTCAACATTGGTACCCAGATTCAGATCTTCCATTTTATTTTCTTCTACTACTTTATTCTGCTACAAAGGGACATCATTCTTGTCAAATAATCTTTCTAGAGGCACCAACCCTCTAGGTATGACATTCCCTTTTAATTGCAACACTTTAATTCCTGCCATTTTCTCTTCCCACTTATTTCTTGAGAAATTCTCAGCCTCATCTTCTTCACAATCATCTATATCCATATTGGAGAATTCTCCCACTGTCTCTAGGAATTTCTTCATCTGTTCATCATCTTCAAATACCTGCCAGTGCTTAATATTATCTGGGATTGATGGTTTGTAACGTACCTCCACTTCATATCTTAAGAGGGGGTTCTCAGGAGGATGAAATGTACTGGCAGCTACAACAATTGAATCTGCCATTCTATTTTGCTCTCGGGGCATGAACTGGATGTTAAATGCTGAGAAGAAATTTTCTACCATGTCCCACACTTCATTCCTGTATGCCCTCAGCCGGGGGTGTTTGGTTTGACACTGATTTCTGACTTGTCTGAACACCATCTCAGAATCTCCCAGAACTTTTAAACTCTGTATGCCCATGCTCCTAGCTTTTTGCAATCCTAACAGCAGTGCCTCATATTCAGCTACATTATTAGTAGCTTTGTATTCCAATTTAAAAGACAGTGTCACCCATTTTCCTATGGGGGAAATTAATAACACTCCTGCTCCATTACCTTCTCTTGAATTTGCTCCATCGAAATGTAGAGTCCATACTCCTGCTTCACGGTCTTCTAAAGGCTACTCAGTTTTGATTTGGCAGAAGGAAGTTTCATGAGAAAAACTTCGATCTTCTTCAAACATAAAACATGAAAAATCTCCTTCTTTGCTATAGACTGGTGAGTTTTCTGAGCTATCAGCCTTTGTAACCATCTTGATAAATCTGGTTTCTCTGTATAATCTCCTCTCATGGCCACCAAAAATAGGGATACTCGCATAGGTTCAATCCATCTTGAGTGACCCACCAATTTTTGTTCCCCAGGACCTTGACAACAGCATGCCAAAGCGAGCTGGGATGTCCGCTACCACAATGTCCATTACTACACTTTTTGCTGGGATTTGGGCTAGATTGACCACTAAATCTTTAATCATCCCCAAGCATTTAACACTTTTGGAATCAAATGAATATAGGTCTTTATATGGACGTGTGATTTGTAGACCTAGTTGTTCCATGACTAACAAAGGCATAAGATTATGGGAAGCCCCAGAATCTAACATACAATTGTGTAACAGCAGGTCATGAATAACTAGAGAAACATAGAAAGGAGGAGTAGAGGGGTCTATCTCCTCAACATGTGGGCCAAAAACTACCATGGGTCTTTCTTCTTGAAGATTAAGACTGTCTGGCATTGTTGGTGCTTTAGGAGGAAGTAATAAAGAAGTAACTTGAGATTGATATGCAGGTTGTTTCAACAGTTCAGTCAAAGGGACTGGGATTTTGACTTTCTCAAGTTCTTTTTGCAAATTAAAAGCAAGAGGGGGCTTTTCTATTACAACTTCTTTTGACTCTTTGTTTTCAGCTGAAGGTTTAACTTCTTTTAAAATAGACCCGACATTAGGAGGGGTGACTACTTTTGAAGAAGAAGGAGTTTGATCAATAGACTGCAAAGGTTTGTTCAGAGGACTCTTACCTTTATCTGTGGCTTTCTTCGTTGTTGACTCCTTTTGAGTAGGAGCTTCCTTCTGGGGAGGCTCTTCTTCATGATCTTGAATCCGAGTTCTCTTTCTGGAGGATCTGAGATCATATCTCCTATTGAAATGTGCTTGCATGAAATCATTAAACTGTTTGCAGTAGTGATCAATTTCTGCATCTTCTGTGTCTCTGATTTCTTCTTCTTCTTCTTGCAATGGGCATTCTATTTCATCACTATTTGAAAAGGCAAGATTCGCATCTTGCATTTCATATGCAACATCATCAGTGGAGTCATCTACTGGGCCTTCCAGGTATAATGGGTTTGGTACCTGATCCTGTTTCTCCTTGGCTTCCCTTGGAAATATTTGCAGGGGTGGCTTTCTATACTGAGGGTTGTAACCTCTGTTTGGAGCATTATAAAAATTCTTGGGGGCTGTATTCTTGGCCTCCAGTTCTAGCTTGACCATATTTTTAATCATCTTGCTTATTTCCTCCATTTTATCGGAATCCTTGTCCTGATTAGAAGAAGATACTTCTTCTTTGCCTCTTCTTCTGGTATCTTGTTCAGTTTTTCCTTTTAATTTTCCAGTAGAAGCAAAGTTTGCTTCTAATTCAAGAGCATCTGACTGAGCATCATCTAGGGTGGCAGGCTTTCTTTCCCTGAGAGAGAAACCAAAATCTGAGTCAAAAGCTGCTATGAAAACAACTTTAGCAGCATTCTGATGGGGCTTCATATCTGCAGGGAGGTTTAGATATAACTTATTGAATCTCTTATTAAACTCTGACACCCCTTCATTATGTTTCTTCTTGAGTGTATTGAATTCAGTGAGGCACTGTCTGTGATCTTTATTTTCTCCCCATTTTCTGAGAAAAGTATTTTCCATATCATCCCAAGTGGTTACTGAACGGTTTCCCAATGTCTTGAACCATTTTCTGGCTTCACCATCCAGAGACTGCACGAATAATCTTAAGACCACATCTAAATGTTCAACATTAAAGTTCTCTGCAAAAGAGCAGAAAGTCTCAAGATGTTTCTGAGCATCAATTTCATTTTCTCCAGTGAATCTGGGCAATACCTTCAAATAATCCTGTGGCATATCATTCAGCACTTGAGGTATTGCTAGGGGAGCATATTTATTCAGCAAGAAGGCAGGAACATTTTCCATTGGAGGAGGTGGGGGTTGTGCAACAATCTGGTGTACAAATGAAGGAAGAGGAGTAGGAGGAAGTGGAGTATGAATAACAATGGGGGTATACTGTACAACAGCCTGAGGCGTAGATGGAAACAATTCACGATTAACAGGGGCTACTTCTGTAACTTCTTTAACTTCTTCAGCCTCAGGGGTTGGGCAAAAGTTCTATTTGGTTCTGGCACTCCCCCTGGGTGGGGTATCCGAATAATATTCAAGGTTTCCCTCAGTGAAGTCGGGATTTCCTACTGGAATTTCTTGAGAAGAGGAAGACGGAAAATCTTCCTCGAAAAACTCAGGGATTTTAGCACAGGCTGATTTCCTCTCTTTCCAACTTCTTCTATGTATAATCTTCTTTGGGTCAGACACAGAGGGTATCTTCGATTTGGACGTGTCTGACCTTAAATGTGGCTTTCGGGGAGCCAGGACTACCGATATATTTATCAAATGAATAACAGTGTGGAGTTGCCAAGGTGAGAGATATGCAACTCTTCAACTCTCTGTGCTCACCTGATTAGAGAGTGAATAAATATTGTCGAGGCCCAGGGAAACTAATATTCTTAAATTCGTTCCCCAGCAACGGCTCTAGAAAGATGTTGTCGACAATTGTTGTCTGCCCTAGAGACAGTCTAGAGCTGCCATAGACCAGTGCCTAGGACATCTTAGCATAGCAGGAGGCATATAATAAAGCTGGGTTGTCAATCCAAAGTCTCTCCTACTATCTCTTGTTAAACAAAGAAATTGATTTAAAATGGGACCAGCAATCACAGAAATTGTCACAGGGAAAGTAATGTTGCAGAGGCACAATGCAAAGCTCCAAGATAAAAGCATCAGACATCTAAGAGACAATTTACTGCAAAGAGGGTCGGTTCAAATAATATGTCACAGAACTCAAATATTAGAAGTGTATGGAGGGAAAGAAACATGAGAGGATACTAGTTAACTTTGGTATGATACCCAGATACACAACAGAACCACATATGGGCTTATCATTCTAAGGAACCATACATGAAAATGGCGTTTTAAAAGCACCCTCCGAAAGCAACTAATATAGCAGAAAAGTGGATGAAATGAATATGAAACAGTATATCATGCCTGAGCCATATTTAAAGTTCTTGGCTGATTCAAGTATGGGCATCAACTAGGATGAATCCTTACCTAAAACCAGTGAGCCACTCGCATTCCAGTAACATGATACAAGAAGATGTATGAAATGGAATATTGTATTAAACACGTAAGAGAAGTTTACATACTGTGAGATATCAAAGACCAGAATCCTCTAAACAGACAGAACTCCTCCTCACTAAGACCCTACGGGCTCTGAGCCTCGATACAAACGATTTACAAAATGTATACAAAAATGCCTTTCACAGCACAATTTTCTGATAAAATTCTGGAACCCTTACAATGTTTTTCTTCTCCCCTTTTATAGAGGAAGGAGGAGAGAAAACTCATAAAAGAAGTAGGTGAAACAATTAACTATTTCATTGAAACAAAATGGTGAGAAAATTCCCGCCCAAAGTGTTTGACGGCGCAAGAACGCTGTAAGTACTCTGTGGTTGCTCCATAACATAAATGCAGTAGGTGAAAATATCTTCAGGGGTAAGGTATGAAGAATAAAATATATAACATTATGTAATCTTCTGAGAGAAAAATATGTTGAAGTAAAACCTGGAGGATATGATTTTTAGGTACTGGTACTTTCTGTCTTCTGAAGGCCAAATTGAAATTTAAATTCTTCAATGCCAGGTACTGCATTTCTTGGATCTTTCATTGACATTGTTTGCCATGATAATTAATATCTCCATCTGTAACATCAACATCTTGAATTTCTCTGGAGGTTTCAACAGATTTTAGCCCTTGCTCCATTTAATGTTGGTCATGTCATAGCGTCTCCCGGATCTTTCTTCGCAAATCTTGCTCCTGAAACAAGGTCCTGTCATGCGTTCTCGGCTTCTGTAATGGAGGCATTAAAATTATGATAATTCTTCACCATTGTAAACCTGCAAAACCCACAAACATGTTAAATAAAACCTGGCAAAATAGTGGTGAATGCTATCATGATCACAGAACGGTGGTATAGGCTAGGATAAATGACGAAAAGATACAGGGTGATGAACAATGCGGATAAATAATGGAGGAGCGAAGGGTGCAAAATGCAGCGGGGCGACGATGAATGAGCGAGGTGGAGACACACAACATAGACATGTAAACGATGTATGGGAATGGTGGAGATGGACGTGAATGACACGTGGGCGTACGAGAGACTATACGGAAGGGGTGACGTGGAGGTGGACTCGGTCCACCAACGGGGTGTGCGAACAATCTTGGACCATACGATCAAAAACGTGATCAACGATTAATATTGTGTCGGGCGGTGGTGATATGGTGGGCCACGGGCGATGTAGACGGGATTTAAAAGCTGCACAACTTTGGAGAACACGAGCCGTTGGATCGAACGCCCAAGATTGTACGGCTTAAAAGAATTTCGCTGCACGTCTTTGCCCTGACGATAATGCGTGATGAGGAGCGGTTTTGAAATAGTGGCCCGGGACGCGTGGCATTGGCTGAATGGAATCGCTGGGATTTTGAGAATACCGCCTGCTGCTGAAAATATGTGCGAAATAAACAGGCCGGTTTTAGGGGACAAGATGCGGGCCGTTGATCTGTGTTTGATCTGACGGCTGAGAGCGCGCCCGATAGCCGTATACAGTAAGCGCCTTAGGAGTTGGCGTTTGGTCTCGGGGCCAGGTTGTATGGAAGGAATAGGTGCCGAGGTTAAGACCAAAGGGGCTGGGCCTGATATAATTTTAGGCACAGATTTTAGCCTTTTGTTCAATGTATTTCGTGGGCAGAAATGATAACGAGAGGTAGGATGGGAAGATTTTAGGCCACGAAAGGGGTTCGAAACGGATTTAAAAGGAACTGCAAGCCCAAAAACTGGAATGGAGGGGCTAATGGCCAAAAATTTAGATGAAGGGGATAACATGTACAACACCAGGTATTGAGGAATCCATTCATGTTTGGTTAGCATGGAGACATGGTGTATCAGTTTGTAGAAGCCTCTGTTGTAGACATATACGAAATTATTAACGGTAAGAAATATTTGGGCAGGAGGATTTTGTTATGTAACCAGCTCCAAAAATAGAAGAAAAAGAGATATCAACGTCTTAGAAATAATCCACTTCAAGGGGGAAACCTCCAATACATTACATAAATAAATAATTCTTGGATGATATAATTTACAAAACCTCCTTTCTATATATAGGAGTCCATGGGGCCATAATGTAATCCTAGTGGGTCACAATGTAATCCTAGCCGACCTAACAATAATAATTTAAGGGCACAATAATAAAAAATGGGGGTTACATGGGTACAATAATAACAATAAGGGGGTTACACTAACAACAATAAGGGACTATACTAGTAATATAGGGACCTAACATGCCCCTCTCCTTCAAAAAAAGTGTTGTCCTCAACGCTTGAGTAGCTCTGGGTGCTTTCGTATAAAATTCTCATCCTCCCATGTAGAATCTTCAGTGGGTAAGTTCTTCCACTTGATGAGATACTCTGAAATTGATCGATTCCGTAGTTGTCGAGTTCTTGTTTCCATGACCGCTTCGGGTTCCAATATGATTTTTCCTTCCTCATCAAGTTCTGGCAATATTGTTTGAACTGGAAGATTTTCACCTATAACCTTCTTTAAGCATGAAACATGGAAAACTGGATGTACTCGCGAAGAAGCAGGAAGCTCCAATTTGTATGCCATAGTACCAATCTTTTGCAACACCTTGTAAGGGCCATAGTACTTTGGCGATAATTTATTATCCTTCTTAGCTTGCTTGAGGGACATTTGTTTGTATGGTTGTAGCCGTAAAAATACCCAATCTCCTACATCAAAACTTCTCTCGCTGCGATGTTGATCTCCCTGTTGTTTCATTCGATTTTGTGCCAAATTCGGGTTATCCTTTAAGAGTTGGAGAACTTCTTGCTGATGCTCGATGTGATCTTCCACTGCTTAAACCTTTGAATTTTCCCTTAAAGATGATGTGATCAATGGTGGATGATATCCATAAAGTGCCATAAATGGGGTCATTTTTGCTGCAGTAAGGAAGGAAGTGTTATACCACCATTCAGCGAGAGGTAACCACTTGACCCATTGTGTTTGTTTATCGGATACAAAACAACGAAGATATCCTTCCAAAAATTTATTTACTATCTCAGTTTGACCATCAGATTGAGGATGATAAGATGAGCTATGAGCTAATTGAGTACCCAAACAAGAAAATAACTCCGTCCAAATATTTCCAGTAAAAATGGGATCTTTGTCGCTCACAATAACCCTTGGGCTTCCATGTAGCTTTTGAATTTTTTCCATAAATGTAGTAGCAACTGTAGTTGCTTTAAATGGATGAGATAATGCACAAAACTGTGCATACTTGGTAATTATATATCTACCACCATGATGACACTCTTTCCTTCGGACTTAGGTAAACCTATGATAAAATCCATTGAAATCTCCTCCCAACGTTGACTTGGAATGGATAAAGGTTGTAGAAGTCTCGCGGTCTTAATTGTCTCAACTTTATTCTGCTGGCAAACCAAAAATTTTGCCACAAAATTTTGAATATCATATTTAAGGCCATCCCAAAAAAATTCTTTCTTCACCCTGTGGTAAGTTTTTAAAAATCCTGAGTGTCCTCCTAAAGGAGAAGTGTGCAATTCCATAAGAATATTTTGTTTTAGTTGGGAATTCTTACAAATATATAAGCGATCTTTGTACCATAAGGAATCATTTTTCCAACTAAATGTATCAGATGTACTAGGATCTTCCTGCAACTTTTGAATGAGTGTCCATACATCTTTGTCCTTCTTCCATTCATCTCTTGCTTCGGTTATCCAATCTGGTTGGATAATAGAAATAGCACAAAGAAATGCTTCCACCTCTTCATTCTTTCTTGAGAGTGCATCTGCAACAACATTAAGCTTTCCCTTTTTGTAGATTATTTCAAAGTCATAACCCAACATCTTTGTGACCCATTTTTGCTGCTCTTCTGAAGATAGTCTTTGTTCCAAAAAGTGTTTAAGACTATCATGATCAGTTTTTACCTTGATGTGTCTTCCCATTAGGTAAGTTCGCCATTTCTTTAGTGCATGTAGTATTGCTAACATTTCCTTCTCATAAATAGGTTTCTGTAAATACTTTCCTTTGATTGGGCGACTTTCAAAAGCAATGGGTCTTCCTTCCTGCATTAAAACTGCACCAATTCCATTTCCTGAGGCATCACATTCCACAATAAAGGTTTTTGTGAAGTCTGGTGTAGCTAAGACCGGTGCTAGGCACATTGCCTCTTTAAGACGTTCAAAGGCCTTAGTTGCTTCAGGAGTCCATGAAATCAATAATGTTGTTAGAGGTGCTGCTATTCTCCCATAATTCTTAACAAACTTGCGATAATACCCTGTTAACCCGAGAAATCCTCGCAACTGCTTTATGGTTGTGGGAACTTTTCATTCCTTAATGGCTTTAATTTTGTTAGGGTCCACTTTAACACCCTCGTGAGATACAATATGACCCAGATATTCCACCTCTTGTACTCCAAAGAAACATTTGGACTTTTTTGCATATAATTGTTTCTCCTGCAATAGTTTGAGCACCCTGTCAATATGTTCAACATGATCCTTCCAAGACCTGCTGTAGATTAGTATATCATCAAAAAATACTAGCACAAATTTTCTAAGGAAGGGTTTGAAAATGGAATTCATCAACCCTTGAAATGTAGAAGGTGCATTGGTAAGGCCAAAAGGCATGACCAAAAATTCATAATGACCCTCATGAGTTCGAAATGTTGTTTTTGGAATATCTTCAGTCTTGATTCTAATTTGATGATATCCTGAACGAAGATCCAACTTGGTAAAATAAATTGCTCCATGTAATTCATCCAATAATTCATCAATCACAGGAATGGAAAATTTGTCTTTAATGGTGAGCTTATTGAGCTCCCTATAATCCGGACACATTCGCCATGATCCATCCTTCTTGTTTACCAATACTACAGGAGCAGAGAAAGAACTTTGACTGGGTTGAATTATACCCGCCTCTAACATTTCTGCAATCATACGTTCAATTTCGCTCTTTTGGAAGTAAGGATATCTATAAGGCCGGATGTTTGGATGAACACTTCCTGGAATCAAATGAATAGCATGATCATGATCACGAATAGGTGGGAGTCCTTTGGGAGTTTCAAACACCTTGGAATGATTGTCCAAGACTTGTTGGAGATCTGCAGAAATAGATGATTTTGATGTTGGAACTACTAGTGAGCATAATTGTACAATTACGCCTCATTTTTATTTCTTTAGAAGCTTTTTCATGACATTAGAGCTTATTATCTTTCCCGGCTTCCCCACAATACTCCGTAATTCGACTTCCTTTCCTTCTGAAAAAAAATTCAAGAAAAGTTCTTGAAAATTAAAAGCTACCGTCCCCAAAGATTGTAACCATTGTACTCCTAGTACAACATCAACACCTCCCATAGGAATGGAAA
The DNA here is from genome assembly GCA_034641835.2 of Pinus albicaulis. Taxonomy (NCBI): domain Eukaryota; kingdom Viridiplantae; phylum Streptophyta; class Pinopsida; order Pinales; family Pinaceae; genus Pinus; species Pinus albicaulis. The sequence continues at coordinate 1,871,929,647 of CM076575.1, read as the reverse complement.
GCATTGGACTATTCAATACATATTCCCCCATGGTTGGCTTGATATTATGGCATTTTCCAGAGCAATTTATAGTTCCTCCATTTGCAACCATCACTTGACATTCTGGTGCTGGGTATAGGAAACAATTCAATTCCTTGGCTACCTTACAATGAATAAAATTATGGGTGCTACCTGAATCAATCAACATTATTACCTTTTTCTTCTTGATATGTCCTTCTGTCTTGAGAGTTTGAGGAGTGGTAATTCCTGCCAATGCATTACATGATATGGTCGGACTCATTTCTTCCTCTTCTAGGGTTGGTTCCTGGTGTATATCCTCTTCCTGTTCATTTTCTTCTTCCTCTTCACAATCTATGTAAAATAATTTCTTCTCAGCACACTTATGACCTTTAGTGTATTTGCTATCACAACTGTAGCAAAGCCCTTTTGCTCTTTTTTCTTCCAATTGTTGTGGTGCCAACCTTGTAGGTTGTGGAAATCTAGACGTAGCAACACTTCCTTCTTTATAGAATTGAGTGGTAGGCTTCCTTGTCGCCATAATTTTACATTCAACTTTTCTTGCCAACCTGAATGCCTTCTCCAATGAATCAGGTTCCAAAACACGAACTTCATCTTGGATGTTATCCTTTAGAGTACCTAAGAAGAGATCAATCCTGTGTTCCTCTGGAATATTAGTTACCCTTATATTCAATTTTTGGAAGTCCTCAATGTGCTGCCCCACTAAACCCTTTTGTTTGAGATTTATCGATTGGCTAAAGAAGGTGTTGCTCTTTGTATCCTCATAATGTGCTATCATTTCCTCCGTAAAAATTGACCAAGTGACAATTTTTTTACGAGAGCAAAGCCATCGATACCATACAAATGTATTTTTTTCTAAATGTAAAGTTGTGATGCGTACCTTTTGTGTGTTTTGCACATTATTGAGATCAAAATATTGCTCCATCTGTAGTATCCATGTTACAGGATCCTTTCCATCAAATTTCCTCATATCCATTTTTGGAATATGGTGGTTCTTCCCGCCAACATTAGAGTTTATTTAATCACGATTAACATTTATTTTGTTCTCATCATGAGGTTCTTCTACTATATTTTCACCATTAGGAAACATTTATTATATCAAATTTGTCAAACCTTCCATGTCTTCTTTTAAATCATTCTTCATGTTTTCCATATTGTCTTTCATGTCATCCATCTTAGCTTCCATGCCATCCGTCTTAGCTTCCACGGCTTTCTTCAAACCGTCCATCTTCGCTTCCACGCCTTTCTTCAAAACTTCATTTCATTTTTTGTTTCTCTTTGCGAGAGTGAAATTTGGTGCACTTGCTCTTGTAATTTTGATAGATCATGTTGCAATTCTTCATCTTCATGAGTCATCGTAGAGCCTTCTGAAGGCTTAATGGGTGTTGAATTATTTTTATGGGGCATATTTTAGAACCCAATACGGATATCTATTCTACAATATTCCCTTGGAATCAATTCAAATTGATTCTTCAAACAAGACTTATGCAATTCGGGAAAAAAAAATACACACCTTTTTCTTGCTTTTGAGGAGCTTGATATTGAAATTAGATTATCTATGTGATTGCAGCACTTGAATATTTGAATTTCGACACCAACGTAGCCCTCTGAATTCCCTTTCGAATTCCATAGGTATGACTTGATTTGGATTCTCCAAGACAAAGTTGTGTCCAATCTCCCACAATGACCTAATTATGGACTGGTTTAGTAGAGCGAACTTGTACGACTTTCCACGTGTCACTGTTTTGTCCTTCGGCTGTGAAATTGATAGCCAAGAAACTACAGTCTATGTACTTAGAGCCTTTTCTGACACTCCGTCAGGTGTAGAGAGTTGTGAATCTTTTCCCAAGTCTCTTTGAGATGAAATTCAGGAGCCTAAAAAAGCACTACTTTCCATAGATCATATATCTCCAAAAATATTGTAGACAAGCTTTGAAATTTTTTTGACCACGTTTCCTCGGGATTTCGACATAAATTGTTTCGAACATGAAAACAAGATTATAGCGAAAATGCCACAATGACCTATTTAGGCAACGAAACCCTAGAAATAAACTCCGATACCAAATGTTCTGTAACCGGCTCAAAAATAAGAAAGAAAAAGAAATATCAATGCTTTATAAATAAACACTTAGAAACCTCTAATACATTTATAAACAGAACATTCTTGGATGATACAATTTACAAAGCCTCACCTACTGTCCTCTTGGAGGTATGAGGCCATAATGTAATCCTAGTGAGCCTGATATGTAATCCTAGCCGACCTAACAATAATAATTTAAGGGCAAAATAATAACAAAATGGGGGTTACAAGGGTACAATAATAACAATAAGGGGGTTACACTAACAACAATAAGGGACTATACTAGTAATATAGGGACCTAACAGATTTGTAATGTCCCCATTTTTATTTCTCTCAATATTAACAGCCAGGTTGGATTTCTAGGTCACAAGAGCAGGATTATGTCATTAGCGCTACCAGGGGAGTTTTGAAGACATTTTATGGGATCTGACTATGTTTTCTTGGCATATTCATCACCTTGAGTATTTCTACACAACTTGTTTCAGTTTCCATTACTTTCTAAGAATTCTCATAAAACAGAGTTATTATTGAGCATAACTTAATTAACCACGCTTAAGGTGGCATTCAAGGAGGAATATTTGATAGAACACCTTAGTGTAATAGCTCGTTGGAATTAGAACAAGCATATATACAATATGGGATGTTGAGAAATGACTTCGAGGTCTCAGAGAGAGTATAGTGGGTTATTTACCATTTTCCGAGGTTAAAAATGAATTTAATTAGTCATTTAGTTAAAGGGGAAAATATTAGGGGAAAATGCTAAAAGTGACTTAAATAAATTAAAAAAACTTTTAAGATGAAGTCAAAGGGGGAAGTTCTAGAATAATCATAAAATAATAAAATAAAATAATAAAGTAAAATAATTCTAGAAGATTATAGATTTATCTATTGGGTCTTTAAAAGGAGGAGGATATCCTTTGGGACATCTTTGAGTTGAGTATTTTTCTTGTGGATAGGTTTGGAGAACTAGGAGTTCCCAACTTCATTTGTAGCCCTAAGGCGAAAACCCTCGAATGATTCAGTGACAGTGGGAAAAACCCCATCTCTCCCTATAACATGAAGAAGTGGATTTTCTAATAAAATTGGAATCAATTAAATTATTAATAAACAAAATTGTACAAAGGTTATTTATATAAAAATATTATTTTTATTTGCTTATTTTTTAGATAAATGAAACATAATAAATTACATTAAATTAATGAAAAAAATACATAAATGTATATAACTGAAATTTTTTTTTAGTTTATTATAAAAAATCTACATATATATATAATATAAAAATTATAAGAAAAATGGAATGCTTTTATTACATTCGATATTTCTTTTTAATGATGTTGTCCCAAATCAAACATGTTAATACTAAGTGTACTATGGCCTAGGTGAGTGGGGGCATTGGTCTCACGAGAGGACTTGGTCTCAAGGGAGTTCAAGTCCTTCCTAGGTGAGTGGGGACATTAGTCTCACAGGGGTTCAAAAAGGATTCAAAGTGATAAAAAAATGAATAAATATAATAATAAAAGTGAATAATGAAAAGAATAATTATTAAAAAAACAAAAATAAAACAAATATAGATGTGATTTTTTATATATTTTTCATAATTATTTTTACTAATTATAAAACATATCAAAAATATCTAAGAAGTAGAACCACATTGTAGAATATTACAAATGTATCATTATTTTATTATTGCAAAATAATTTAAAAAAACTTTATTATTTAATCAAATATTAATGAAAATTTTAATATTTTAATTTAATTATATTTTTTAAAATCATATAATTTTACTAAAATATTAAATAATATTATAAATAATGATGTTATCAATAAAAAAAAATAAAAATATAATTGAAACACTATGTATAAAATATTTTTAAGATCGAGATCGACCCAAATTTAATATATTCTTTCATATCTCAATTATCTATCTAGTTTTTACTTTAACAAATATCTTATTTCTACGGTATAGGAAATTTGGTGAGCATTTTTTTAATTAATATTAATTTTTATTTTTAATATGAAAAAATCGATTCGTTATTCGATAAAGAAATATATAATGAAATAAATTTGATGAAATGAAAGTGAATATCATTATAAATCACATTTTCACGCAATAAAATAATCTTATAATTATATAAAATATGTATATATTACATTCTAAACATGAAGCAAATGTGAATTTGAGTAAATTCGATAAGAAGAAAAAGGTGGTAGAATGTACACCTAAGTGAGAATGGTCATCTGTATATATTCATATTTTTATCATTGATATCTCTAAATCTATATAATAGTTATATGAAAATGAAAATGGTGTGGGTAAGTGTAAATATTTTTCTTCAAATTTGTTAAAAAGGACATGTATGCGTTTTAAACAAAAATAAGTATCATTGCATTAAATCTACGCTTGGTCACATCTAATACGTGGTTGATTACAAAGCTATTTTTGAGATCTATCTCAGAGACATTTTGGCTAAAGATCCATTACATACTATAGAACAATATCAGGTTGTTGACCCATTACATTTTCAGAATCGACACATAAATAAAGGGACACTAAATTGATTCAGAAGGATTACATAATTAGAAAGCGATAAAAAAAACTGCAGTACCAAGCATTATGCATGCCAGTTAATCACTTTTAGTTGTTGGCATGTTGAGGTCAATAACAGGCTTGCCAAGATCTTCCAAGAGTCGATCTTGATATGGAGGAGAATATTTACTGAGCTTGAGGTATGTTATAATAACCCTGAGATCATCCACCTCATCTTCCAATCTTGAAATATGGAGAGTCAAAATTTTGTTTATGTGCTCAATTTGTGCATGATACATATGGTGCAATCTTACATGCAGGTCGTAATCAACTTTTTGCATAGCTTCATGAGCAGAAATGCCATGGGAACAAGGACTATTGACAGAAAAAGAGTCATAATTAGAGTCAGAGTTCATACTGGTGAATAGGTTGGGGGGCTGAATGCAACAATCTTCATAAAAGAGGCGACCTGGCCACCTTGGAGATACAATAAGACAATTCCTGGAACTAGAAAGAGGAGGCTATTGCACAAATCCAACATAAAATTCCCCAAGAATGAAAAGAACCCTGCCAAACAAAGTAGCCTTTTCTCAGGTCCTGAACTCGGAGGAAAGCTGGTTGGTAGCCGAAAGACTTAAAATTAAGAGGATTTTTTCGAGCCAAATACGTCCATAAACTTTCTAAAGGTAAATATTTATAACTAGCTGCCACTATAGACTTTATTAATGCTAGAAAACTTGAGTTGAGGTTATGAGTATCAAAATTAAATCTTATTCTGCAGGGGTTTCCGACCATGCCCTACTTTCGACAAGTTACCAAATAAAACCCAGGAAGCCAAAAGTCACCTTCACAAAAGGGAGCCCTCAACCAATTGTGACTAATGATTTCAGGAATTGCCAAGGTTACTTGAGAGCCAGAGATACGTTTGTGCCAAACTTCCCATGAACTTGAGTGTCGAGCCTACAATTTCACTATCCAAAGAATGAGAGTGTGGTACTCGAAATGGGGCTCTTCGCGGAGTTTCCAGCAAATTTCACACCTCGATATTATAGAGAAATTAAAAGGAAGAGCTTTCACCAAATAGGCGAGCCACAAAGGTTGTGGAGAATACACAAAGTTGGTTCGGGAGAGAATGGGGATAGATCCCGACTGGAGGAAAATTTAACACCCATCTTCCTATGCATCCACATGATTCTAATCATTATTCCATTAATGTCATATGTTCAACTATTAGAGAGATTTATCATGTTTATGGGCGAAGGTAAATTCCAAGGCCTTGGAAGATTAAAGTCGCAATTGCAACCATGCAAAGAGGAGGGACCTTCTAGTGCATGGCGGTGGAGAACGTGAGATTCCACATCAAGGAAGTCGCTTGCACATTCAGATAGACCAACTGCTATGTCTTCATGAAATTTATTAAGTAAATAAAATATGGCACAATGGATGGGAAAGGGAATGGGAATGGGAATGGAAGGAGGGAAGGGTAGTTAATGGGATAGGAAAGGGAATATGGGATTATAACTAGGGTACACAAATTCCTATAGAAGGTCCTCGGAAGAAACCATGAGATCAAAGTTATATCTTATTAGCGGATTGGGTTGGAAAAATTCAAATTATTGATTTCAAGTTTTCTCCCTCTCATAGAGAAAGCTTTATTTTCTTGAGATTCAAAATCCATGTTGTGGATTCTAAGAATATGAAATAGCCCTTTAGAATTGAATGATGCAATCAGATCTCTTATTCTGTGAAGTATCAGGGCTAGGGAATTGTCCTTAGGGATGCCCTCCTTGATGAGATATTGGATTGTGACCAGTATAATATATTGAATGCCCTTGCCAATAGCAATGTGAATTCCTTAAAGAAGACCATACATCTTAGTATGATTATTGGTTTTTCTTCCGAGGCCCCATACATACTTGGTTTTAATTAATCCACCAAAATTGAGTAATATCCCTCCCCCTCGTGGAACTTTTAAAACGAACATGTATTTTAACTATATATTACTATATTAAATATAGTATAATTAAAACTTGAACCAAATTATATATATATATATATATATATATATATATAATCTTTGAGAGAGATTTATAACAAAGTTTGAATTTATTATAAAGATATATTCATTTGTTCAAATAACTCTAGATTTACCAAGCACCAATAGGGTTTAAATATATCTAGATGCAAATTTCTTTTCAAGTGCAAAACATGAGGAAATGTTTGCACTTAGAGAGGTTTAATTGCTATCATCGCTTGATATATTCTAAGTTACCCTAGATCTATGGTGGTTCTTTATTTATATATTTCATTGATATAATTTCTATGGAATATCCATAGAATATTTTAAGTAGTAGTGAATATAGACTATTTACATAAATTAAATTAAAATAAAATACTTTTTTTTTGTGAAATGAGTAATGGTTTTTGGGTATGTGGCATTGATAAGCCATGGTATTGTAACAAAGTTTGTTTACAAGTTAATAATATCCATGGTTAAGAATCTTGTTATATTGTAAGTATCAAGTTTTTATATTCTTATTAATTAAATTTAAATATGGTTACAAAATCATTATTTTAATTTATATGGTAAAATGAATCTAAATTTATAGCTACTATTTATACATATATGTATGTGTGTGTGTGTGAGAGAGATTTTGTTTTATCTAAATAATTGTGTGAAATTTATTAATAAAAACAAAATTAAAATATAACAAATTCAATTCTATTTTTTTTTTATTACTTTTAACTTTTTACAAAAATTTAAATGTTTACACTCATTTAATAATAAGATTAAACTCTAACATGTATTTCCATCATATATATAAAAGAGGGAGAGAAAAAATTAAAAATCAATTTAAGTAACTATATATATAATATCTAGTAAGTCATATATTTATAGTTCAATCTAGAACCACCACAAATATAAATACAACCTTCTCTGGGGTAGATTAATTAGTGATGAAAGTGAAAATGAAAGATTATGTATAAGGATGTTCAATATTCAAATTTGTAAATTCTCATATTTATAAATTATAATAATATTTTGTTTTAATAAAATAAATAAATAAATTTATATAAAAAAAATAGTTATATAAATAATATATATGAGAGATATGTGATTATGACAATCTTTCACCACAAAGGGATAATTGAAGGAATTATGTTTGGTAATTACGAACTTTTTCTAAATATATACATATGCTTGTTTAAAGGACAATATGTTCAGTAAATATGAACTCTTTCCAAAAATTTAGGGAAGAGGTATACTTTTTTTGTAAAGGCAAAGCATCATTTTAGTTTGTACATTTTATTTAAGGTATTTTATTTTAAGGGATTAATTTATATGAACGAACTTTCATGAGCTTTCTAATGAAATAGGTAGTTGGGCAGTTCCTAAAACACCATGAGTGGAAAGGATATGCCATCTCTGTGAGAATATGAACATTGAGGATGAAAATCACTTTCTCTTAAAGTGCCCTAAGTACACCCACATTAGATCTCAGTTTCATAATATTTGTTGCAATACTGACCTTCCTAGCCTTTTAACATGTCAAAAACATAGTGAACTCGGGATGCTTCTCTCCAAGCTCTTTGAGCATATGAGTACAATTTTAAAACAAACTAAATAATTCATTTCTTTAAGTCTGATAGACCAAAGTTTGGTCTGAGTGGACGTTAATCATCATCATCATCATCAATTGATCTCATATTAGAAACTATTTTTAATATAATTAAAACTTTGTTGGAAAAATGAAATGAAAGATTGAATGGTTCTCTGAAATTGAATAATAACAAATTGACTAACACCTAGGGAAATTTTCCTACCCAATTAGGAAAAAATAATTGTTTTTAATTAATGGAATGCATTTTTTCATTTTTCTTTTCTTAATAAAAACGAGAAAGAGTATTTTAATTATATAATTATATGGTTGGCTCATGTCAAATACATATGGCATTGCATAGCTAATTTATCAAAAGTTTCCAATTATTTTCTGCTTTTCAATAGGAATACATGATTTTCATAAAGATAATATATTTGAGCAACAAAAAAATGGGTTTTGTAAGTGAATAGCTTACAATACTACCCCAACAACACAAAAATTGTAACACATAATGCTATTAGATATATTTTTTAATAGACTTCATCTACCATTAAGGAATTATAACAAGCCTAATTTTGAGATTAGCATTTAATTCACCTATCTTCGATTTTCATTTCATCCACCTATCTTAAATTTACACCCCTTGCTAGAATACATGTCTACTTCTATATTGAAGTAGTTTAGAACATAGAAATATGTTATCTTCTGCAAATTTCCTTATTCTTTTCATGATATTTTCCATATATTTCGCCTTTGGGAAGGAGGCTTTGACCAAATGATCCAGGAATAGGAGAGAATCTTCCATACAGTAAGTAGTATGTCCACCTGATGTTCTTTGTCTAACCAAAGTCACTAGAATATACCATATATCTCTTCTTGATTATTTGTGATATAACTAAGAATAGATTTTCTTGATTATTTGTGATATAACTAAGAATAGATTTTCTTGATTATTTGTGATATGACCCAAGACTCCATGAGTATGGCCAACCAGCTAATTGCTGAATTTTAGGGGTCATTTTATTTTTGTATTTGGGAAATCTCTATATAAATGAGTATTTTGCATGGTTTTGAAATTGTATATTATGAATAACAAGTTATTGCAGTTTCATATATAGAAACTATTGCTTTGAGAGGATCTCTACAATCGAGTGTAGGGGAGATGTGCAGGAATAATCATTTAATTCTTGGCTAAGTTAAAAATAAAATGTTAAAAGTAATAAAATTAAATTGATCATATTGGAATTTTGTTTTGCAAGGAAACTTAGTCCATCCAACTCAAGTTAGAAATTATGCTCTAGCAAAATTTGAATAATCAATTATAACTTACATTGGTCAATGATAAAATAATAGTGATCAATCTAGAAATAATCCTATTAAATTTGATTTCAAAGGAACTAATAAATTGAGATGTGAAGTGGATAAGTAAATTGCTTGCTCATGCCAAAGAACTTGCATAAATTTTGGTGGATAGTAACCACTAGTAAGTCTACACATTTACAATTTTACTCTAAGTGTCCAGGAAATCATAAATAATGGTGGGGAAGTAATTATTGTTAAGTATATTTATTTACATTTTATTCTTATCCATTTTTTTGAAAAGACTTTCTTAAATTATGGCGTGAAGTAATTGATGGAAAATATGTTATTTACTTAAGTATAAGTTATCCTCAAACATTTTATTTTTGAATGGTTTTCTTGCAAAGCTTAAGAATAAAAACTCGCCACTGAAATATCTAAAAATAATGTGTGAATATTGCAACAATATCCATAAATTATGGCACAGAATATATAAGGTCATTATCCACATTACATTATATTGTGTATTTTTTTAATAATATTGAAAAATAATTATTTATTTTTCAAATTTAAACATTATAATTTGCATTGGTTAGTGTTAAACTAATAGTGATGAAGAGACAAATGGATTGTTACAGTCATGCCTTGGCAAGGATTAATAATGGGGGAATAATAATGGAATAATAATGATTCCATGACCATATTTAAATTTAATTAGTAAGCACATAAAAACTTTATATTTATAATAAAATTATAATATAACAAGGTTTTTAACCATGAATATTCACCACCACTTGGCCATGGATATTATTACCTTGTAATTAGGTTTTGTTACAATACAATGGGCCAATACGATGGCTTATAAATATCACATGTCCAAAAACCATAACTCATTTCACAATAAAATATTAAAATTTAAAATATGTTAGACCTTAAATATATCATTCATTACATAGAGTGACAATTTTCTATGAAATGGATGGAGAGAGAGAGATGGGGAGGAGAGAGAGAGGTGTGAGAGAGAGGGAGACAGGGGAATGAAGAGAGAGGGGATGGGAGGGAAAGAAGGAGAGAGGAAGGGAGAGAGAGATGGGGTTGGAGGGGGAGAGAGAGGGAGGGGAGAACAAAGACATAAAGAGATAGAGGTAGAGAGAGAGGAAATGACAAGGGAGAGATGGAGAGATAGTGAGGGAGAGAGGAGAGGAGGGATGAAAGAGAGAAAGAGAGGAGAGAGAGAGGGAGGGGAGGGGAGGGGAGGAGAGGGAGGGAGGCATAGAGATGGAAGGGGGATATATAGGAGGAGAGAGGGAGGAAGGTAGTGACAAAGTTGGAGCGTAGAGTGTAACCACCCCTGCCACATTTTCCCAGTTTCACTAGCTTTCCAGGGTAAACATGAGACGAGAGTTACTATGACATGAAACAACCTCCTAGACCCATTTAAGGAAGTGAGTTTGATAAAATGACCATATACTAACATCCTACAAGGGCTATGGGTCACTCAAAGGTTTAAAAACCACCCCAAGTGGAAAAAAACTAAGCTAGACCCCTATTTCTTTGTCTTGGGCCCACAACTGCACCCACAACAAGGCTTCCAACTACATGCACAACCATGAATCCATGTGCTTGTATCCCAATTTGTCCAATTTTGAGCATGCGTTCTCGGGATCAGTGCCACCTTTTTAGGCCTACCTCGAGACCACTGCCCATAATTCCTTAATACTTCCGAGGATCTTTTTTAACATGGAAACAAAGCTCACCGTTAAATATCAACTCAAAAACTTCAATTAGACTACCTAGAATATAACAAAACTTTCATAAAACAAATGGAAAACATGTAAGCTATAGGTCATAAATTCATATATGATCATAAAAGGCTGAGATTAATATGAGAATCATCGAGAAGGCCCTATTCCCTATCCACATAGATTCAATAACACTTATTAGTCCATATATTCATCAATTGATCAATAGCTAAACAATTCATGAAAAGAGCCATAGAAGAAACACATCATATGAACAACATACAATCAGAAAATAACTAACATATAAGCCATGGAAACCCAACCATAATATCACCAACATATTTCCAATAAATATACATTGATAAAAATAGAAGAATATCAACCAAGTCAAGGAATTCCGTGGGCTGAAACAAATCTCTCTTTCATCCAATCACCCCCACACCATATTCCGAGCGTGAATGTGGGATCTCATGGAATAAACCAAACAAACCAAAACCTGAGATTCTAGAGGCCAAACCACCTCAACCCTCAACCAGTGATTCCACCTCATGGTTAGACATCACTAACACTAACCAGATTGGTCTCTACCCAAGTTGTCCATATCTCTCAGACCTAGTAACTCAACCCATAACCTTCCAAGGTTCCAAATCATTTTTCCATCCCAACTCCAAGGACAAATAAACCAATCCACCAAGGGCTCCAATTTGTTTTTACCAACCTAGGCTCTAGGAATAGTAACTCAACCCAATTTGTTCTAGGGCTTCAAGAGAATTTGTTCCAACACATAACTGTAAGGAATTATGAGAACCAATCAGAAAAAAATCAAGTGTAAAAGCCCACAACACCATGGCTACCCAAGAAATGACAAGGCGGGGCTGAAACTAATGTCAATCTAAGAAATAATCCATGCCAATGACATAACATAACCATATAATAACATGCATATACCATGCATCCATAAATCAACAAGGAAATAATACATGCAAAATATTACCTGCAAAGAAATCCAACGATATTTTTATCCACTTATTCCCTTGAATTTTCCTACTCTCCTTTTCCTTCTTTATCGAAATCTAATGTATGCCAAAGTGCTCCACGAATTCTCCAAGAAAAATCTAAGTGTGCAAGAGTATGAGAGAGTGAGATAATAGATGAGAGATCCAAGTTAAAACTAACAAAAAGGTTATGAATTGATCCTCAAAATCCTTTTTATCATAGAGGCCTCTACTTTATTCATTTTCCTTCATTTTTCCTTCAATATCCCTCTCATGCAAATTTGTGACATTTCATCTCCCTTTTCTCCTAATTTCCTTTATTTTCATAAACAAATGTCAATTATTTCCTCTTTGCCTTCGCAAATTCCTTTTCCAATTTCCATAGTCATTGATTAATCACTAGTGATACGTCATCACTATTTTTTTCCCAACATTCATCTTGGAATACGTGTCCCATGACCTTGGTATTATATATATATTATTTACATAGGAAATCAATGAGGGTTTATTACAAACCCCTCCCCTTAGGGGAACATTGTCCTCATTGTTCAATGACACTTATAAACCAGCAAAACACATGCTTCCCATGGAGCTTTATAACACATCTCAATGTATCATTTACATCATATCCATATGTTGAAGAAATAACCATCACACCATGAACACCATACCACTTATTAGAGATTTATAACACAACTTGATGTGATATTTACATACATGTGCATATATAGCCATAAAAAAAACACAACATCAAAGCATATATCAAAATACATCTACTCAACTAGAGAATAGAGAGTGATACATAGCCTAAATCTAATCGACCATCTCCCACGTAGCCTCATCGAGCCCAAAGTGCTTCCACTGCACTTTAACTTGCTTGAGCTCGATTCTGGAGAATGAGCATCATTTTCTACAAAATGCACTGAGGTTCTGGATGGAATTCTCCTTCTGGTTCCACCTGAAATACATACCAGTCAATCATCTGCATACAAAGTTAGCCTTTAGTACAACTTGGAATCTTTGTCTGAAGAAAACTTATTAGGAATACCATGTAATCTCACTATCTCCCTGATGAAGACCTGAGCTACCTCACTAGTTGAATTTGTAGATTTCACTGGAATGAAGTGAGATACCTTAGTCAACCTATCAACCACAACCATAATAAAATCAGGGAAAATTTTAGGGGCTAATATTCGCAGGTGGGTTAATTTTCTATACTTTTTCAAAAAAAAATATTCGCCAATTTCCATTTTTTCTAAAAATAATTCGCCCAAGTTTTATAGTATGAAATTATTTTACCTTAAAAATCGCCAAGACATTATATATTCTAATATAGTATAATCATAAATTTATATATTTTAATAAAAATATCATCAAACATTTTATAAATTTTTTACTAGAGATTACTAAGATTCACCAAGGTTTCTAAACTTTCAAATGGATGTCCATCCTAAAAATTTTCCCTAAATAAAATCATGTTTTTTAGATGTCCTCGGGAAACCTGTAATGAATTCCATGGAAATGACATCCCATTTTCACTTTGAACTCAGAATCAGCTGAAATAAACCACTAAGACGCTTACACTCTGATTTTACCTGTTGAAAATCCAAACATGTCGCAACAAATGCAACCACCTATTTCTTTAAATTCGGCCAATGGTATAAATTCTTAAATTCGGCCAATTTTTTGACCATGTATGACCATGGTTGAGTTTGTTTTACCATGATTGATTACAATGATTACAATGGTTGAACAAGGTTTCCCATAGGCTACTATGATTGGCCAAGGCTGACCATAGACTACTATTGTTGACCAAGGATGACCATAGCCTATTATGGTTAATCATAGGATACTATGGTTGAATATTGTTAACTAAGGTTTGTATTGTTGAGCATGAGTGATAATGATTAACTATGTTGGCAATGTTTCACCATGTATGGTCATGGTTGAGTTTGTTTTATGTTAAAACATGTTTTCTTATTAACATTAATCAATAAAATTAATAAGAAATTAAATTCGGCTGAAGTTGAATATCGTTGACTATCAAACATGGTCATAACACAATGAATCCCATTAGTAAACCAATCTATTTTAAACCATATTAATATTTATATTATTAAACATTTTTAAACATTTACTATGGTGTGCATGGTTTAAGTATGGGTGAACATGATTGTATAATTTTACTATGGTTGACCATAGTTTTGTATGATAGAATATGGCTATCTACATTGATAATGAAAAAATATAGTTGACCATGTCTTATCACGGTGAACTATGTTGACCATGTTAGACCATATTAATCATTGTTAGCAATGTTGAGCATAGGTTGACTGTCACTTTTAAAAGTTGATTATGGTGGCTATAGTTGACCATGAATGACCATGATTGACCATGGTTGACCTTGGTTTCCCATCATTGAACATGACTTGCCATGGTATAACATATTTGGCCATGGTTGTCCATAGTTTTCTATGATAGATTATGGCTCCACAATTTGGAAATGGCAGACCACATTCAATCATATTATCAACCGAAGGGACTAACATTATAAATCCTTGGGATTACTATTATAAACCCAAAATATTAATAATGTCAATGGCTTATTAAACCCTAACATTATAAACCCAATGGAATAATATTAAATCCTAGGGTTAGTATTATAAACCAAAGCATTATGAACCCTAGGGTAAGTATTATAAACCATAAGATTAATATTATAAACACAATGGATTAACATTATAAATCCTTGGGTCTAATATTATAAATCCAAAATATTAACAAACCCAAGGGTTTATTAAACCCTAATATTATAAACCCAAGGGAATAATATTAAACCCTAGGGTTAGTATTATAAACCGTGGGATTAATATTATAAACCCACGAGATTAATATAATAAATCCTTGAGATTAATATTATAAACTCAAAATGTTAATTAACCCAAGGGTTTATTGATATTAGAAGCTCAAGGTATTAATAAACCCAAGCCTTTGTTAGTATTATAAACCCAAGAGATTAATAAAGCATGAGGATTATTAATATTACTAATATTATAAATCTAATAAGTTGATATTATAAACACAAGGGATCAATAAACATAAATAATTATCAATATTAGAAACTCAAAAAATTAATCCACCAAAGGGATTTATATTATAAACCAAAGGGATCAATAAACATAAATGATTATCAATATTATAAACTCAAATAATTAATCCGCCAAAGAGATCAATATTATAAACCAAATGGATCAAAACAACCCAAGGGATCCATATTATAAATGCTTGAGATTAATATTATAAACTCAAAAGATTAATAAACCCAAGGGTTTATTAAACCCTAAGATTATAAACCCAATGGAATATTATTAAGGTCTTATTAGTATTATAAACCCTAGGATTAATATTATAAACCCAAGGGATTTACATTATAAATCATTTGGATTAATAGTATACACCCAAAATATTAATAAACCCTAGAGTTTATTAAACCCTAACATTATAAAACCAATGGAATATTATTAAACCCTAGGGTTAGTATTATAAAGAATAGTCATGATTAATTACTATTATTATTATTATTATTATTGTAGGGTTTCTAATATTGAGTTTATAATATTATAAAACCTAATATTATAAAGATATGAACACTAAAATTTAGAGAAACTTAATATTATAAAGCCTAAATATATAAAATCATAGAATAACCTAAAATTATATATACAAAATAATAATAAAACATAGTTGGTTAATAAATACTTTTACCATTAAGTATATTAATTCTATCAAATATATTAATATTGACATTATCAATATTAATCAATATTAATAATATTAATAAAAAATTAATCAATATTATTAAAAATAATACTATTAATCAATATTAATACTATTATTAATATTAACATCAATATTAATTGATATTAATAATAATCAATTTAAAATCATGGAAATTATTTATTAATATTAATCAATTAAAATTAAAAATAATAATACTAATATTAGAATATTAATTATTAATGTTATTAATATTAGTATTATTATTTTATTATAAAATTAAAGAAATTATAAAACTAATTAAAAAACTATCAAAAACTAATATTATTATAAAGTTAATAACCTTATTATTAATATTATAAAAGCCTTAATAAAACACTATATTATTATAAAGAAAATATTATTTTTACTACATTAATTAAAAATTAATAATAATAATAATAGTAGATTAAATTGGCCAGAATTTGGGGAAAAAAAATTAAGAAATCTTCCAGTAGCGGTGTTTGAATTATGTTTTGATGGTGGAAATGGACGCAACATTGTCAAAAACCTCAAAGGCACCCATAATATTGAAGTTTGATAGCTATAACATGGATTTCAAAAATATCAAAGGCACCCAAAATATTGAAGTTTGATAGCTATAACCTCGATTTACAAAAATCACGGCTAGATTTTCTTAAAATCTTACCAGAATTTCCATGATTTTCAGGGGAAAAACACTCTAATTAAATTAGAGCAAACTCAATAAAATAAATAAATACAAATTTAATGATAAAATTTATCTTATTATATAAAAAACCTAATAATGAAAAAAACAAACTATATAATATCAAAAGATTAAAAAGCTATACTATCATAATTACATTAAAATGTAAATAGAGAATTATACAATTATGGTGGCAATAATTCAAAAGTCAACCTCCACACCATGTTTTAGTGGGCATTGCCAATATTTAAATTTTCAATATAACACCTACCTTAGATTAAGGGGCACACAACCAATTTTCAATATACTTTTAATTTCAATATATTATATAAGTAAAACCTCTTTAAAATTTAAATTCAAATCAAGAGGCCACAAAAGTAACTCAAGTTTCAATATATTTTTATTTTATTTGATATTTATCTTCATTTTTCTCTAATCTTAATATGTGATGATAAATAAAAAGCACACTAAAATTTTAATGATGATTTCCTAAAAATATATTTTAAATAAGATTTAAACATTTAATTTAATTTAATTTAATTTTGATAAGAAATGAAATTATGAATTTGATTTTCATTCATGATATAGTAGTGGTGATCACTAAAATATACTAGCATCTTTCAATTCGGCACTCTAATTACTAATGCGTTTTGGCCAATGAGGTTGTTTTGACATTTTTAAAACACAATATTATCTCTATGAGATGTATATGAATATTACTTGTCATGCGGAGCTGGCGAGCTATAGGAGAGATGACGCTAAATAAAAGATACATACGAATGGTAGAAGCTGGATACATGTAACTAGGGGGTAGACACATGGAAAAGGTAATAATGTGACGGCTTATGTAACTAGGGGTAGATACATGGAAAAGGTAATAATGTAACGGCTTCTCTCCGCTGAAACCAAAAGCTATTCATTGAAGTTATAAAATTCAAGCATTGCTAAAAAGCAATAAATTTCCAAGAAATTAAAGCATCTTTCAGCAGAATTCCATTCATGGGTATTCATGGGTATAAGGAAAATTAATTGATTTATTCAAAATATAGGGCGTTAAATTAAGTGGAACATTGAAGCAAGAAACTCGACAAGAGAGAGTTTAATTCATCGTAAAACTCCAAGGATCGAGGAGAAGTCTTAAGATCATGAAAGCTGAACAGCTAAATTCCTGGCTCAAAAACAATGAACTCAAAGGAAATAATGAAATTCTTGTTTCACTGTTGATTTCTAGCGATCTCCTCCTCTGCTACGAAAACACATCGGTATAAGCCAATTAGACAAGGATACTAAATTAACAGAATCGATAGACAGAACAGAAGATGAGTACAGTCGATTATGACAGAAGAGGGCTTTAGTAGTTTCCTGGCTGCGTCTATTATTGGTGGTTTTGTAGCCTATGGTGTTCTCGCGTTGGTCATGAATAATTTGTTTTGATGATCCTGGTTGTGACGAATTTGTTTTGATGATGTCAAACATGATATAAAACCAGTTGGTAAATGCAAATGCGATGCAACCGTAAATCTGATGGACAGATCAATGAAATAGAGTGAGTGAGAATGCAAGAAGTTTCAATCAGATTTCTGAAGTTATTCATTAGATTTTAAATTATGATGAATATGCCTTCCTCCGTCAATATAGTCTGTAAATTTTTTATTTTTTTAATTAATAGAAAAAAAAAAGTTGTGAAAAGCTCATTCCAGTATAGGAAATTTACAGGAAACAACAATTATGGAACGCTCAATATAGGAAGCCCATTTCAAGATAGGGACGCCCATCCGGGCATTAGTGGTGAGACTGAGAACAGATAAATCAATAAATAAATTACCTATCAACAGTGGGAGCAGAAGTAAATTAATACAAAAAAATTAACTGCACATTATTAAAATACTAAAGTTAAATGAGTGAATAAATAATTTTTCCTCTCCAGAATTTGAATTGAACTCTCTGTAGCACTTAAACTTATTTGTTTTGCAACATATGGTACCCATAAAATTATACAACTTCTACGGTTAACAAGTTAGGCTACAACATTCAAAAATTCAATATTTGACATTCACCATCAATAATAAACACCCGACTCATAAGTGGTCCACATTATATTCTCGATTTTTACTCCAAAAGCATCTCCATTATCAACTTGTCCTATAATAGATTGAAAGGCGGATAGTTGTCAACCGTAGATCCCGTCTAGATCCTGGTTACCGCTCGTAAATTACCGAAGCCAAAAAAATCTGCTCAAAAAGAAAACTAATCTGCAATCGACATATAGATCGGAATACAAAATAACTTTCTGCTCGACATAAAGATCGTAGTGCAAGATAACCTTCTACTCAGCATAAGGATCGGAATACAAAATTGAATAACATTCTCCTGTTGGAACCGATATCATTCCAATGACAGTAAATCGAGGTAGAGTGATCTGTATGAGAACGGGCTGCATATCTCTTTCAACATTTTCAACTTCCCTTCCAACACTTTGGCCTTTGCCCACTCGTTTTCCTCTAACCATTCCTCTACACTGCTTAGCATTTGCTCTATAAACTCCAACCCTCTCATGTTCATTGCTCCCTTGGCTTTCGCCTCTTTCAATCTACTTGTCATGTTGTATATGTAACTTTCCAACTTGGATTTGGCAGTGCGATCCCTTTTGGTTTCTTCATCTTCCCTTCTGAACCGCTCTGCGTCACGCACCATCCTCTCTATCTCCGCTTTGCTCAGCCGACCACACTCGTTAGCTATAACAATGTGATTACTTACGCCGCTACCCTCCTCCCGGGCTGACACTTTCAGAATTCCATCCACGTCTACTTCAAACACCACTTTAAGCTTTGGCACTCCACATCTAGCTGCTGGAATTCCACGCAAGGAAAATTCACCCAGAAAATTGTTGTCTGCTGTCATAGTTCTCTCACCTTCATAAACTGAAAAACATACATTCACTTGATTGTCCAACGCTGTAGTAAAATTTCCCTCCCTTCGAGTGGGAATAGGAGTATTTCTGGGAACTACTACATCCATAACACCCCTCTTACATGAAACTCCCAGACTCAAAGGCGTGACGTCCATAAGGACCAAATGAACGCCTTCTTTGTTTATGGACGCCGCCTGAAGTGCAGCACCATATGCAACAGCTTCATCGGGATTGATACTGTTGCAGAGTTGCTTTCCCCGGAAGAATTGCCGCAGTAATTCCTGTACCTTCGGAATTCGTGTTGAACCACCCACTAACACTACATGGTCAATCTGTTCTTTGGTCATCGTAGCGTCTTCCAGACACTTTTCGACCATTTCCATGCACTTTCCGAACAATTCATCGTTGAGTGCTTCGAACTTGGCCCTTCCAATCTTCAGGTGAAAGTCTATTCCTTGGTAGAGAGAGTCAATATCAATCACAGTTTCCACAGCAGAAGACAGACTTCTTTTTGCCCTCTCACATTCTGAGCGGAGTCTCCGAAGAGCTTTTGCACTTGTACTCAAATCCATTTTGTGTTTTCTCTTGAACTCTTGAACACAATAATTGAGCACCCTATTGTCAAAATCTTCACCCCCCAGATGCATGTCCCCTCCAACAGCCTTTACCACAAATTGGCTATTCTGAAGAGTGAGAACAGAAACATCGAATGTACCTCCACCCAAGTCGAAAACCAGGATTGTCTTCTTATCATTGGACAAGTAAAGGTCAGTGTCAAACCCGTAAGCCATAGCTCCCGCTGTCGGTTCGTTAATGATTCTCATGACGTTAAGTCCAGCAATAAGAGCAGCATCTTTAGTAGCTTTTCTCTGAGAATCGCTGAAATAGGCGGGCACAGTGATGACAGCATCCTTGACATCAGAGCCAAGATATGTTTCAGCAATGGTTTTCATTTTCACTAAAACCATAGCAGATATCTCTTCGGCTGTA
Source organism: Pinus albicaulis (assembly GCA_034641835.2). Lineage (NCBI taxonomy): Eukaryota > Viridiplantae > Streptophyta > Pinopsida > Pinales > Pinaceae > Pinus > Pinus albicaulis. The sequence continues at coordinate 1,871,909,000 of CM076575.1, read as the reverse complement.
AACTCCTTCCTCTCGCCTCTGTAATCAACTTGGATAAGAGGATTTCCATTGTGTCCAGAGACTACAGTGAATGGCCATAGTTTCATGTCGCTCTGCACACAGTGATCGTTGAATCGCCTTCCAATGAGTCTTTTGACATCGAAGACTGTATTGTGAGGATTTATGGCGCTCTGATACTTGGCACCTTCCCCAACGAGCCTCTCAGATGGGGTAAACGCAACGACAGAAGGAGTGGTTCTGTTTCCCTGATCATTGACAATGATCGCAACTCTGTCGTGTTGCCATACTGCAACGCAGCTGTAAGTTGTTCCAAGATCGATGCCAATAGCCTTCCCTTTGCCTCTAACATCCATCGCGACGGTAGAAAGCACGAACCACCGGAAGCGTAGACACCCAATAAAGAATCAAGACTCTGTGCATATAGAAGAGTGGGGCAGGCAATTTAAACCAAAAGAAGCCAGCTACACTAGAGATGCAATAATGAAAATTAAGTAGATATGACATGTAGTGTGCTATGCGGCGATTTCATGACCGTAGAAGTGGAACGTAGTTTATTTCCTACTGTTGAAGCAATAGACAATGTTATGGCTAAAAACTATACCATTTAAACCGTTTTAAAGTTGCCTTTAATTTTCTTCCGTATGTTATCCTGCCTTTATTTTTATTTTGGGTTTTCTGTAACAAAATATCCAGTTAGTTTACATTAACTAACTAAATACCATGGAAATGAAAGGTGCTAGAGGCCACAAGTAGCGTTATAACGAAAAGCTATGCTGACAATTTAAAGCGTTCCTTTAATATTGTTCCGGATACTCTCTCGCTAAAAATATATAATAATTATCACTTTATAGCTATAACGGATCTTGCAATAATGAATCCTATCTCTCACATGCCCCCCAACATCGTTGATTTATCCGATCTAAAATTATCTCAGTTTAAATGCCCGTCGCCGGATCTAAAATATTCACGGTTTTAATGACGGTCACTGTCCAAAATTATTGCTAGTTAAATGCCCGGCACATCTGTGATTGTGACGCTTCTTGCCAAATAAAACAATATATAAACATTCCCCAGTTGTTAACTGTACAAAGTTGGAGTTTATTTCACATTTAATTAAATTTGTTTAATTAAAGAAAACCCTAATTTATTGTTTTTGCATACGCACAGGAGGAATTTCAGAACTGAAATAGTTTAATAAGTTTCATTATCGTATCAACTTGTTAACCATATTTTTATAGGCAATTTATCAAATTAAAGATGGGTGGCTCCATTACATATATTGATATTTACGTTTATGGGTGTATTTATTTTAGAATAAGGCTGGGAGGATTTATATTCTTTATTAAATAGGTAATTAAAATTAATAAAATAAACTAAAGTAAATATATTTACATTGATAGCTATATCTATATTTTGGATTAGAGATAATGAAATTTATATTTATTAAATAGTTAGTTAGGATTTGAGATTGAAGAAATATTGGATGGAAAATTTTCGAGTCGTTTTTCAATTTAAAAGTACGACTAAAAGTTTTTAAACTGTTTTCTTCAGGTTTTTAAATTGTTATCTTTTGGAACCGATTCCCACGTTTCCACTGGTGCATTTTCTTTTCTAAGTAGCCAGTTCATCTTACGATACTCCGCTTCCATATTTTGTATTTTATTTTGGAATCGATCTTTAGTCCCTCCATTTCAATGTGGTGAGGTTCAACCGCAGGTTTAATCTGTAACTCACTCACTCAATGCAGAGGCAATTATACTAATTAACTCCTATATGGATGCAATGTATGACAAGTTGAGGTGAGGTGAGTCGGGTTTAATTTAATGTGAGTTTGCATGAACATGTTATTCAAAGGTGAGTCAATTCTAGTTAAAGTATGTATGATTTCATATTTAGTTAGTGTGGTTTTAATATATTTGTGGTTAGGTCATGGTGAGATGTATGAGACCATAAGAGCCAAGAGTAGCAGTTAAATGAATGTGTATGTGAGAAAGTTTAAGGAATAGAAGATTATTTTGTGTGAATTGTACGTTTTTTTTTTTCACCAAATTTCATAATGCTTTTGACTTATTCAAATGCATTTTCATGATTGTTTAAAAGCATAAGCAATACTCAATCCATCATACCATACATACACTACTACACCAAGGACATTTTTAAGACATTTGTTTAAGACAAAAGTAATTTTTTGTCTTAAAAATTCACTTTTTATTTTAGTTATTTATATTAAAATTTAGTATCAATTTACTCAAATAAAAGTAGTATGACCAAAAAGTAGTTTGAGACAAAACTTTATGTTTAAGACAAAAACAATTTGAGACAAAAATATTTTCAGACAAAACTTTATATTTAAGACAAAAATATGTTAAGACAAAACTTTATATTTAAGACAAAAATATTTTAATACAAAGCTTTATATTTACTACAAAAGCAATTTGAGACAAAAAATATTTTAATATAAAACTTTATATTTAAGAAAATGACAACTTAAGATAATGACAATTAAAACAAAACCCATTTAAGACAGTTAGCAATTAAAACAAAACCATTAGTATTATGGAAGTTTGCACTGAAATTCTATGAATGGATAGTGGATAATTATATTTTTAATTTTTGAATATATATATATATATATATATATATATATATATATATATATATATATAAACCATAGGAAATGTAATTATGTCAATTTTATTTCTTTTATATTATATTTTTTCTTTTTCATTAAACCACATTCTAAAAATATAATAAATAAATAGATAAAAAAATATCTTTTTTTGGTTGGCCACTCAAAGTGATTTAAGTTTGAATCTCATGTTTTTACATAATACTTCATAACAAGGTGATTTTCTTACATTCCATGAACTAAAATTGTTTATTTTTTTAAATATGTGAAAATTTTTAAATTACTTCAACTAAAACTTTGATATAAATTCACAAGGAATTAGATACAATATAAAGATAAAAAAAAATTATATATTTTCTCAATTGTTTTCCATATCTGCATTTTAAAACTTCATTTTTTTTCTTTCAAAATGAAAAATCAAAATTTTGATTCTTGCATATGTCTTATAGTCACATCTCTATTTTATTTTCACTATTGAACAAATATATCAAATAGATAAATAACAATAATTTAATTATTTCTTAGATAAAAATTTATTATTTAATTTTTTTATTGTAAAAAAACTTATATATATATATATATATATACACACACAAAATCTAGCTTAATATTTTTTATATTAATTTATTATTAGGTATTGAGATGTTGGTAAAGATTTTCATTTGTAATTAGAAAACCATGAATGCATTATTAAGAAACCAAGTAATATTAGGGATTGATATGATTTCAAACTAGGAAAAAACGATTATATGACGTATCTTCTTCACTTAATAGAGAGATATGTAAAGAAATTATGAAGGAGGTTGAAAGAGTACTTCTAGCATAAACTTTAATTTAACTTAAAAAGCCATTGTCATGCCCCTATAATCACCCATATCAGAGGCTTACTTAATGCACCGAGATGACCCATCACTATAGGTTTGTGGTGCATCTGACTCATTTCATCTCATCGATTTTCTCAATCTGAAACTATGTGATTATATACTACACCTCACTTTTTATATTTCACGGTCATTAAAATTCATAAGTTTAACACTTATTGAAGTATGTAGATAATAATTCCATACAATTATGCTTTAAGTGAACCAATATGCAAATGATATGAATGAAAGTAATCTTATAGAATCAACAACCTAACTGGCCTAACAATTGTCAAATATTCAAATTTGTTACAATCAAGTGAACTCTAGTCTCGTATAACAATTTCAATTATAAGAGCACACAATTCATACAAACCTATCACCAATTTTCCTATTTCATTTACAATCATCGATCACAACTTTGTCATAGATCAAAACTATTTCTCTTGATAGAAATTTTAAGCATGCATGCAATGTATGAAGAGTTAAATTAACTAAAGGAAAGCAAGTTAAGTCTAATATTAGAAGTCAAATGAGTCAAAGTTAAAAAGGTAATGCCTTGTCAAGAAAAGCGAAGTGAAGGAAAAGAAAATGTTGATTTATGTTAAAGTGAATTTCGAAAAGTTTAGTTAAAGCATCAAGTCATAGTTTGCATGAAGAAAAGAAAGTTAGAGTTTGCATGATTCCATATTTAGAAAGTTTAGTGCTTATATACTCATGTTTGTGTCACTGTAATGTGAAGTAAGAAGAGAGAATAATGACAAATCGGTGGATGTATATGAGAGAATAATTAATGAATAGAACTTATTTATTCAAGAAGAAGCTTGTGTACTAATTTGTCTTGTGTTTGCATGTTTATCTTTGCATCTAAATAACAACTGGTATTAGAGAAAGGTTTAGCAAGGTTTCAAAGAACCAAACAAGTTAAGAAGGTCATGAGCTACTTCGACTAAGAGCCTCGGCTATTGTGAGTAGTCTACAAATCGAAGCTTTCATCCATTGGTCCATAAGTAGAAAATTGAGCTTGTTGAGAATTTGTAAACCCAAGTACTAAAATATTAGGGTGTGTAGTCTATAGAGCCACCACCATATCAAGAGGAAATATCCACCACCACTGACCAAAGAGGGAGTCTCCACCGTAAGTTGTAGCCATGATCCTCCATAAGAATATACATATAATAGCTTTACAAACTTCCTAGTAGTTCTTGGGAGCCACCGTTAAAGTGAAGGTTAAAATGTTTATTTTTAAAGATAACCAAATGTATGTGACGTTAATTTCTAGAAGGCTAACACAATAAGGAAAGAATGTAGAAGACAAAAGAAAGACTACAACCATGGGTCACAAAGTAAGAATGAAGTAAACTAAGAAAATAAATTGAGAGGAAGAGCCAAAGTATTTTGAAGATCTCATAGAGGTTCTCTCCACAATCGAGGCATCTAAAAGACAAGTAGAAAAAGTAGAAAAATTTGAGGATGAATGGATTAGGATAAATCTGGTAACACTTCCAAAATTTACTTGTAAAAAATTTAATTTTTGGGAACTGTCAAAATGAAAAAATTTCTTCGCTGTAAAGAGTTGATTGAGTGTCAGTATAATAACCCATATGATGAAGTATGTGATTACTTAGTATTTTATCTTATAAAAGATGCATTGGATGAGAAGTCCTTGTGCAAGGTAGCAAAAGCTACATCTTCCTAGGAAGCATGGAAGACCCTCGAAGTAGAATTTAGTATAAATGAAAATGACATAAAGCAACACATTATGTTATAGTCTGTTGAAGAATCAATAGAAAGTTGACTGCAGTTCTAAGATTAAATGAGAAATACTCTAGGATGAAAATAGAGCCTGGATAATCCCACTCAAATGTTAAAATGATGCTCATAAAGACTATAAAATTGATACCCATCATGCAGACATGCATATGGATGAAGAAGACACATAAAAGATTGCAGAGTGAGAGGTTGAAGCCCCTACATGTGAGGTAGAGTAAGAACATATAAATGCTTGAGAACCCCATTGTAACATGGATGGTGAAGATGATGATGAATCCCACTCTGATGATATACATGTTGATGGTGACTGAAAAGTGAGTAGTGAATTGGTGAATCCAACAATAGTCCTTGTTGATGATGGTGAAGCTTCCAATAAAGAAATGAATAACATGTATGATCTAGTTGGTATGGTCATATTTTATGATGACTTCTTTGCATCAGAGTTTGAAGCATTTAAGTTTGAGAATAACAAAGACAATTTTTCATATGAAGTAATGGTGTGTAGGGCTAAATTTGCATCTCTCATGAATCCAACAACAAATGATGAATTTGGTGAAGTTGAAATTGTTAATGAGCACATGCATGTTCAAATATATCACCACAAAGTGGATGAAAATTATGTTGATGAAATTTGTGGTCTGTTTTTTGAAACAAGGATTGATTGTGGAAATATGGAAAGTGCCATGTTTGATGAAGAATTGGAGGTTGAAGCTACCACTATAGTAACAAGTTGTAACATCCCTGGTCAAAAATCCATGTAAAATTTAATAAAGGTAAAATAAGACCTTGGCCATGGGACACGTATTCCAAGTTTAATATTGGGTGAAAACATCCTAGTGGGTTTTCATTTCGATTGATTAATGGTTATGGAAATTGGAAAAGGAAATAGCAAAGGCTTTGAAAAGGCATGAGGCATTTATTGGCATTTTATTTATGAAAATAATGGAAAAAAGGAGAAAAGAAAGGTGAAAGTTCACAGGTTGCATGTGAGGAAGAAAATGAAGGAAAATAATGGAAAAATGAAGAAATTAGAGGCCTCGTTGATAAAAAGGCTTATGAGGATGAGTTTGTAGCTTTTGCCCAAACTTTTTTTAGTTCAGTTTTGGAGCTCTCATTCTATTCTCTCTCTCCTACTCTTGGACACTTTGAGTTTTCTTAGAGCACTCTTGGAGGAGTGTGGCATACTTGGGATTTGGATCAAGAAGGAAAAATAAAAGAAGGAAATCGCAAGAGGACAACGAGATAAATAGTTATAACGGGTTTTTCTTGCAGGTACTCAGTTTCATGTATGGTTATCTTACTAGTTTTGGCATGCATGACATATGCATGTGGTTATTTGGTTATAATTTGTCATTGACATGGGGGATTGCATGGATTGAAAGTGGTTTCTCCTAGCCTTTCTATTTCCTGAATAGCCATGGTGTTGTGGGTTTTACTATTGTTTTCTGGTTGGTTTTCTTGTGGCTTTAGTTATGGGTTGATTTATTGGCTCCTAGAAGCCTTGGTTGGACAAATGATCTGGAAGCCCTTGGTGGGTTGAGTTACTAGTCCTGGAAGCCCTGGTTTGACAAATGCTCTGGAAGCTCGACAACAATTGAGGGTTGAGTTACTAGTCCTGGAAACCCTGGTTGGAACAAACGCATTGGAGCCATGGACAACTTGGGTAGAGACCAATATGGTGATGGTTAGTGATGTTCGACCATGAGGTGGAATCGCCGATTGAGGGTGGAGGTGGTTTGGCCTTTGGAAGCCCTGGTTTGGTTTTGATTGATTTGTTCTATGAGATCCCACATTCATGCTTGGAATGTGGCATGGGAGTGACTGGTTGAAAGAAATATTTGGTTCAGCCTAGCCTATGGTCGGGTGGTTCATGGAAGTCCCATACCTGGTCAACCTATGCAATCATCAATAATAACTCTTTATCCTTGGTATTTTATGGGTAAATATACTTGTTTATATGTGGCTTATATCGTTGTTATATCCTTAATATTTCTAATGGTTATATGTTGGTTATCATTGAGTTTTATGATAGTGATCTAATGTATGGCTCTCATCATTTTTAGTTAATCATTGGATGTACAATGACTATATGGATTAATAGATGGTAATGCAGTTATTGTGATGAGGCATCAATGCTTCTTAGTGATTCTCCAATAATTGTGAGACCCTTGTGCTCATGTTTTTTGTTTTAACCTGTAGAATGCATATTTGTGACGTGTTTGGAGAAATGGCTGTCATGGCTAGTAGGGATCCACTCAAGTCCTTGTTAAAGTATTTACATTATTATAATTTTATTGATGTTACTTTTAATTTCTAGAAGTTTCATGGAGTTCTGGATAGTGGCCTGATTCCTGGCCCTAAAAAAGTGGCTCAGAATCCGGAGCCGTTTGCATAAAACTACCTGGAAAAGTCCCTAGGTGCAGGCATGCCTTGTTGTTGGAGCGACTGGAGGTTCTAAGTCGCATGCATGCCCATGTCAAGGAAGAGATTAAGGCTTTGATGCAGGAAAATGTCAGTTTGTCTCAAGGGTTAGTCACCTAGAGGGGTTGGATGGCTCCAGTCACCTGGATGGGTTGGATGGCTCCTCGGGGTTTCATTGCGAGTGCAGAAGGTTAGGTTGGTTGTGTTCTGTCGGTTCCACTTCCTTTACTAATATATAGGGATTTGAATCATATCATAGTAACTCTTCGTCACATGTTTTCCTCGGTTGGCCGGTTACTTGGGTAGATGTGGGAGGAGGGTGTTATAGACTGGTATCATAGCATTGTTCTGTTCTCCTTGGGTGATTTCTGGTTTCTATTTCCCTTGGATAAATGTGTTGTCATATCTACATGTCAGTTGCATAGAGGTCCTTGTGCTTGTTGTTATCACCAAATTGATCATGATAGGTTTCTCATCAATCAACTTAATGTAACTCTTTCAAACCACTTTTAACTGAAGATTAGCCTCTTCAGTTTGAGAGGGATCTCTTAAAGGGGACTTATGATTTTCAATGGAAATACTATTATATGGCTAACTCTATTAACTTTGAATTAATTTTGATTTATTGTAGGTTGAAAAATGAAAGACTTGCTACCATTAGGAAATGGGGTCAACATCAGTAAACTCAATGACAATAATTCTTCTTATGGAAGTTGAGGCAAATAGAGGTTTCAATAAAATATGGTACATACACACAACATAGGAAAAACACAACAATTTAACCTCTAAAGGAAATCAGAGCATGTTACCATGAGTTCTAAGTAATTAGAGATAAAAATCACTGCAGATGATTAAACATGAAATATGTAGAGCAAAAAAAACATTGAACACCTCATTCGAATCCCAGTCTAGAAGTAAAATATCACTGTATATTACTAAAAGAGAAAAATACATTACAGAGTAGCAATTTGATACAATATTCTCCAACCCTTTGATATTCGATGCTCTGTCTATAAATAGACTCTTTTACACTGAAAATGATCTGCCCAGCTGGCTAGATCCTCGAACTATAACTTTGACACCTAACATAACTGAAAACTACTTTCTTGGAATAGAAAAAGACAACTAACCTTTAAAGACTGACATTCCTAATAGGACTCTACTTCATATTTACTACATTTAGTTTCTCAACAGTGATATAGTTACATGATAAGTATCACATGCTCTAGGAACATTCACCATCACTAACATATTTAATGTACCTCATAAATTTAGGAAACACAATCCTACTTTTCAGGAAAATATAAAATCCACTTTAATCTTGGTCTTCATGCTGAGCTGAGTTAAATCTTGAGTTGGGATAGGTAGCCTCTATGTTGAGTAGTGAGTCTATCACAGGATAAGCCTTTAAGCCAGGTTGGATGACTCCTGTATAGCTAATTTGATCTCTTACATGTGTGTTTATTATTCTAAAACCTTAAAAATCTCTCTTGCTACATGAAATAGTGGTTTGGCAGTTTAGGGTGGTTTAATGTAGTGGTTGTCTTTCACCATCTTTTGCCACCTCCATAGGTGAAAAATAACCTAAATAAATATCTCGTAAATCAACCTCCCTCATTACAGCAGGTGATTTTAGTGAATCAGAGGCATTAGACACTAACACATTAATGTGAGGAGTTTTCCACATGTTGTGGCTAGGAGGCTTCGAAAACATTTGAGTTGTAACAGCTAGGTGTCAATACCTCAGCTGACTGTATTACTTAGACTAGTTAGAGTTGTAGGAGTCGAACAGTTTCATTTAGTTGAATTATTATAATTAGACCTTTTGATTTCTAGAATGGTCCTCTCAGAGGAACCGAAGAGCCATATGTTATGTATATAAATTGTAATTCCTTGGATGAATAAAAGTAGAGAGGGAAGAGGAGAGTAGAGAGGGGATTTCTGCAATAAACCTCTGTGTGTGAACAATTGTTTCAAGTTAAATGATTTCAAGACCTATTACCCATTGGATTGACTCGAATCTTTATCTATGAAGAGAACTAACAATTGTGAAAGCGGGTGAATTACGCCACATTTACAGCAGAGTTAGACTATAGTCTTAGTAGATTCTGCATTCCCCGATCTATTGATTCCCTCAAATTTGTTCGAACAGGCTCTGTCGAATAAATATCCACTCGTAGAAGAAGTCTGTGTAAACCCTGGTCGTTGAACTCTGTTAAATGGTAATAGAAATCTCGCTTAATGAAGAAAATTACGTTTGTTCGTTGTTAATTGGAAATTCCTAACCGGGGTCAGAACTTGAGTTAACAAACGGAGAATATACGAAGGAGAACGCAACCCCGACGTGAACCTTGGTTAGTCACTGTTCAAAACCCATGAGTGGATTTACGAAGGCGGATTTCCCATATTGCACCGCTTTTGGTGAGTAAGCGATATTTCCTGGTTGGGGATCGATTCCATAGAGTGTTCGACACGTGGCGAGGTGGACCCACGGAAAACCGTTGTCATAGCGCGCCATCGCACGTTAAAGTTCGACCCAGGTTGCCGAGCGATATCGTGGTACGTCGTCGATCTGGAGGGGAGCCATCGGACGGTAGTCGCATGAGGAAGATGCGAGGAAGATAACCAGGTACAGTGCGTGAATTTGATTGGACCACTAATATATATGTGGGGCTGGGCCAAAGGCCTATTGTAACGTTGGTTGGTTATAAAATGTCGGGTTGTTAATATAAGGTTGATGGGTAAATTAGCAAGGTTGTGAGTCATCTTTATTTATCAAGTTATAAAATTTGATAATAACTAGAAAAAAAGTGTGATAGTCAAGCAGGTTTGACAAGGAGGACAATAGGACCAGCTCAGTGACCATCTTTCTTAAGGGTCCAAATTAGAGTTTGTTAACGTCACTTGTGATGTCAAAACCATTTCCAGTTGTCTTTGCGAAAGCTAACATGGCAGAATGGATTGGTGAAGTGCTCGCGAAGGTGTGTTGTAACCTTGAAGTGTTGGGGATGTTGGAATCTGGTGGCCAGGAATGGAGGCCATGGGCGAAACGATAGCGATCCTAAAGACATCGATGAGACTTAGAAAGAAATTTCAGAGAAAATGTTGAGATTCCTCCGAGATGAGACTCCTTAAAGCTGTTCTAGTGCATAATTCATGTGAAATTTAAAGTGTGGGATTATCAGAGGAAGTCATCTGAAGGAACTGGTGGATTGGATAAATGAAATGAATAAGTGCTTCGATTATGAAGAAATAAGTGAAGATAAAAAGGTCAAGTTTGTCGTGACAAAGCTGAAGGGACATGCTGCACTTTGGTGGGATGGAGTGCAGGCAGAAAGGAGGAGAGTTGGCAAGCAACCTATCAAAAGCTGGACCAGAATGATGGCTAAATTAAAAGGTAAATTATTGCCTAGTGATTATCACCTGACATTCTATAAGCAAATGCAGAACCTGAGACAAAGGTTGCTGACAGTAAAAGAATACACAGAGGAATTCTACAGAGTAAGCATAAGGGCTGGGAAATTCCAAGACACACCAGAGAAGACTGCCAGATATGTAAATGGTCTCAGACTGGAGATCCAAGATGAGATAGGTATTTTGTCTTCTAAGACAGTGGAAGAGGCCTACCAGATGGCCTTGAAAGCAGAGGAGAAACTCCTAAGAAAACAGTCTGCTAAGAAGAGAGGTACTTTCTGTGGGAAGGGAAGTCAGGGTGGTAGAGGAAAGCCTGCTACACCCAGGGATGGAGCTAACAGTAGCTCACCTCAGAATGCATCCACAGAGGATGATGCAAGGGGAAGAAGGGGTTCTTACAGAGGAAAAGGAAGAGGAGGCAGAGACAAAGGCAGAGGTAGAGAGTTGAGGTGTTATAGATGTCAGCAAGTGGGACATAAGCACTATGAGTGTCCAGAGAATGTGGGTGTTGGACCAAGAAATTTTGTTGTTGCCCAGGCTGGAGAAGAGGTAGAAATTGAAGAAGAAATTCTTCCAGAGAGGGGAGAGTCCTTGGTGGTAAATAAGGTCCTGTTGAAGCAAGCTAAAGAGGTCACTGAACCTGCACAAAGGAAGACTTTGTTTAGGAGCATATGCAAAGTCCAAGGGAAATGCTACCAACTAGTCATTGATAGTGGCAGCGCAAACAATCTGGTTTCCACTGAAGTGATAGATAAGTTGAAGTTGAAGATAAGGGAGCATCCAACTCCCTACAGGGTGCCCTGGCTGCACAAAGGGCACCAGCTGGTTGTAAAAGAGCAATGTGAGATAGAGCTGCAAATGGGCAAATATAAAGATAAGGTCCTGTGTGATGTAATTCCCATGGATGTATGTCATATATGTAGGTTTTAACCCTGAACAGAAATTATCTACACACGAATCTTATAACAGAAAATAAACAATAGCGAGAGCATAAAACATAAAACAGATAAACATAGAGATTTTCCCCTGGATCCCAAATTGGGACGACCAACTTGATTTTTCATTATATTCCTTTTGTGTTACAACACATATATACATGCCAAAGTACACATACCCCAATCCATTAACCCTGGATTAGAACATAACCGTAGTTCCCTTGACCGGATCTACAAAATATCAGGGGTCGAAAACCATCGTACCCCAAAACCATGTGCAAACTCATGCACAAAACATGGGTGGGTCCGCATATGAGTGGGACCGCATACCAAAAAAAATTTTGCCGAGGCGCTGGCCCGGCGCAACGTACAGCGCGTGGAGCTAGTCATGGAAAGAATATAACACATACCCAACAATATACTGCTGGGTAGACCTTGGCAGTTTGACAGAGCAGCAGTGCATGATGGCAAGAAGAACACTTACAAGTTCTTCAAGGATGGGGTACATCATACATTGATACCCATGGAAGAAGGAGAGCCATCCAGCAGAGTGATCGATCCAAAGACCTTGTTGCTGAGCGGGAAGGAATATCTACAGCAGATAGAAGAAGAAGAGGTAAGCTTTGCTTTAGTTTGCAAACCTAAAGGTAGTTCTTACTTCTACAAAGATTTCTGATTTGCCAATAGAAATCCAAGAAATGTTAGATGATTATTGTGACATTATTGTGGATGATTTACCTGATGAGCTGCCACCTGTGACATTAGGGGAATTTTGAGGTCTAAAATGGGCCTCCTAAGGAAATTATAAAATAATAGTGGAAAAAATCAAATAAGATTTGATGACATCATCAAATTTTAAAGGGAAAAATGGAAAAACTACTTTTTCAACTCATATTTTCAACTTATCTCCCAAACTTTTTACTCAAATTTCGAGCGGGAGTACTCGTTGGATGCGAAATTTAATTCCCAATCCAAGGAGTACCCATGTTGCATACTTTTGATGGGTCCTACTACACGAAAAATGAGAAATACATAAAAAAACGTGATTACAATCACGTTTTTTATGTATTTCTCATTTTTCGTGTAGTAGAGTTCATAGAAAGTATGAATCATGGGTACTCCTTGGATGAGGAATTAAATTTCGCATCCAATGAGTACTCCCGCTCGAAATTTGAGTAAAAATTTTGGGAGATAAGTTGAAAATACGAGTTGAAAAAGTAGTTTTATTATTTTATTATTTTTTAATATTTTTACCCTTTTATTTAAAAAATGGTGAATCATCCCCCATGGCTGACATCATCATCTTGAATCCTATTGGTTATTATAAAGTTTATTTTACAAGGCTTTTTAGGAGGTCTATTTTAGACCCCAAAATTCCCGTAATTTAAGATCACTATCGTATAGATTTTATCCCTCGGGTTCAAATCGCCAGCGAATTCCCCTTGCCATCGATTTCAAAGAAAATGAGGAAATCAGGAGACAAGTACAGGAATTGGTGGACAAGGGGTTGATCAGAGAAAGTTTGAGTCCATGTGCAGTACCAACAATATTAAGCCCAAAGAAAGATGGAGGTTGGAGGATGTGTACTGATTCCAGAGAAATTAATAAAATAAAAATCAGGTACAGATTCCCTTTGCCCAGAATTGAGGATTTAATGGATTGTTTGAGTGGTGCTAAATATTTCTCAAAGATAGATTTAAAGAGTGGATACCATCAGATTAGAATAAGAGAGGGTGATGAGTGGAAAACTGCCTTTAAAACAAATGAAGGACTGTATGAATGGATGGTAATGCCTTTTGGGTTGTCGAATGCACCTAGCACTTTTATGAGACTTATGAATGAGGTATTGAAAGAATTCATTAGTAAATTTGTGATAGTGTATCTGGATGATATATTAGTTTTCAGCAGAACTAAAGAAGAACATTTAAGACATCTTAATCATGTATTGAAGAAGCTACACCAAGAGAAATTGCTGATAAATTTGAAGAAATGCTCATTCATGAAGGAAGAGTTGGTGTATTTGGGGTTTGTTGTTTCTGCAGAAGGATTGAAGATGGACCCAGAAAAGGTTAAGGCAATTGTGGAGTGGCCTTCACCCAGGAATTTTTTTGAGGTAAGAAGTTTCCATGGACTTGCTAGTTTTTACAGAAAGTTTATAAGAAACTTCAGTAAGATTAATGCACCCATAATTGAGACCATAAAGAAGAGCAAACAACCATTTAAGTGGACTGCTGAAGCAGAGAGAAATTTTAAAGTTTTGAAGCAAAAGATAACAGAGAAGCCTGTTTTAATTCTGCCTGATTTCACCAAACCATTTCAAGTAAAATGTGATGCCAGTGGGGAGGCCATTGGAGCTGTTTTGAGTCAGGATGATAGGCCTGTAGCCTATTTTAGTGAGAAGTTGAATGACACCAGGAGAAATTATTCCTCTTATGAGAAGGAGTTCTATGCAATTGTTCAAGCACTGAAGAAGTGGAGACATTATTTGATGTCCAGTGAATTTGTATTATATTCTGACAATCATGCTTTGCAGTATATTGTACAGCAGCCCAAGTTGAAACATAAGCATGCTAAATGGGTTGAGTATCTCCAAAGTTTTAATTTTGTTTTGAAACATATAAGTGGCCAAGCCAATAAAGTAGTTGATGCTTTGAGTAGGAGGCACATGCTTGTTCAAGAAACTAATTTTGAAGTTGTAGGATTTGATTTTCTCAAAGAATTGTATAAAACAAATCCAGATTTTAAAGAAGCATTTGAGGCATGTAGTAACCTTGTTTTAACAGATAGAAGCCAGTGGCTGGATTATTTCCCGCAGGAGGACTTGTTATTCAAAAGAAGCCAACTGTGTGTACCAAGATGTTCCATGAGGGAAAATTTGATCAAAGAGAAGCGTAGTGGTGGACTTGCTGGACACTTTGGTACTGATAAGACTTATGAGCAGCTGAGTCACTTCTATTACTGGCCCAATATGAGAGCAGAAGTGGAAAAGTTTGTGAAGAATTGCAAAATCCGTCAGTATGCTAAAGGAAGGAGCCAGAATGCAGGATTGTACACTCCCTTGCCTATTCCAGACAGGCCTTGGGACATGGTGAGTATGGATTTTGTTCTAGGACTTCCCAAGACTCAGAGAGGGAATGATGTAGTCTTTGTTGTAGTGGACAGATTCTCCAAAATGACACATTTTATTCGATGCTATAAAACTAGTGATGCCACCAATGTTTCTAACTTGTTTTTCAAAGAAGTTGTTAGGTTGCATGGGTTGCCCAAGAGTATTGTTTCAGACAGAGACACCAGATTTGTGGGTCACTTTTGGAGGACATTGTGGAAGAAACTTGGTCCCAAACTGAGTTTCAACTCAACTTATCATCCCCATACTGATGGGCAAACTGAGGTAGTGAATAGGAGTCTGGGAAATTTGTTGAGAAATCTTGCAGGAGAGCATCCCAAGCAGTGGGATCATATTTTTCCCCAGGCAGAATATGCATATAATGACTCACCAAACAGGAGCACAGGGAAGAGTCCATTTCATATTGTTTATGGAATGCACCCCAGAGGAATATCAGAGTTAAGAAACTTGGGAAAGGAAGAACTGAGGAGTGCAGATAGTGAGGAATTTGCTTCAGAGATCTAGACCATACATGAACAAGTGAAACAACAACTACAAGGCAGCAGCATCAGATACAAAAGCAGAGCAGACTTGAGTAGAAAAGAAGTTCATTTTGAAGTAGGAGATTTGGTTTTGGCACACTTGAGGACGGAGAGATTCCCAAAGAAGCAGTATAACAAATTGAAGTTCAAAAAGATTGGGCCATGCAATATACTTAGGAAGTTTTTTGCAAATGCTTATGAGATTGAATTACCTCCTGATGTCGGAATATCTCCCATTTTTAATGTTGCAGATTTGTACAAGTATGAAGATGATGGTGCAGAAGAAAGAGCGGTAGACAAGGGACAGATTGAGTGGAAAGAGCAGCCACCTCCAGCACAACCATTGCAACCAGAGAAGATATTGGACAAGAGAGTGTTCAAAAGGACCAGAGGACAAGAGTACTTTCAGTACTTAATCAAATGGAAGGACAAACCAGAGGAAGATGCCACTTGGATGACCGAAGAAATGTAACAGAAAATAGGAAGATCAGTGGAAGAACTCATGGACAGGAGCCCATGAAGAAGATTTCCCTCAGGAGTTCGATGCAAGGGCATTAGACACTAACCAGCAATGTAGGAGGTTTGTCCACATGTTGTGGCTAGTAGTGGTTGAAAATATTTGAATTGTAACAGCTAGGTGTCAATACCTCAGTTGACTATATCATTTAGATCAGTTAGAAGTCGAATAGTTCAGTTAGTCTATCTGTCATATTTCAGTTAGTTGAATTATTGTAATTAGGCTGTTGATTTTCTAAAACGGTCCTCACAGAGGAACCGAATAGAAAAATGTTCATGTATATAAATGTAATCCCTCGAATGTATTAGGAAAAAAAAGAGAGCAGAGGAGAAGAAGGAAGAGATATTTCTGCAATAAACTCTGTGTGTTAACAATTGTTTCCAGTTAAATGATTTCAAGGCCTATTTTCCATTGGATTGACTCGAACCTTTATCTGTGAAGAGATTGTTTAATTTTGAAGCGATTGAATTCTGTGCATTTACCGAGTTCAACTATCGTGTAGATTCCGCATTCCCCGGTCTATTGATTCCCTAAAATTTGTTCGAACATGCTCTGTCGAATAAATCTCCACTCGTAGAAGAAGTCTGCATAAACCCTGGTCGTTGAACTCTGTTAAATGGTAATAGAAATCCCGCTTAATGAAGAAAATTACGTTTGTTCGTTGTTAATTGGAAATTCCTAACCGGGGTCAGAACCTAAGTTAACAAACGAAGAATATACGAAGGAGAACGCAACCCCGACATGAACCTTGGTTAGTCACTGTTCAAAACCCACGAGTGGATTTACGAAGGCGGATTGCCCATATCGCACCACTTTTGGTGAGTAAGCGGTATTTCCTGGTTGGCGAGCGATTCCATAGAGTGTTCGACACGTGGCGAGGTGGACCTACGGAAAACCGTTGTCATAGCACACCATCACACGTTAACGTTCGACCCAGGTTTCCGAGCGATATCGTGGTATGTCGTCGATCTGGAGGGGAGCCATCGGACGGTAGTCGCATGAGGAAGATGCGCGGAAGATAACCAGGTATGGTGCGTGAATTTGATTGGATCACTGATATATATGTAGGGTCGGGCCGAAGGCCTATTGTAACGTTGGTTGGTTATAAAATGTTGGGCTATTAATATAAGGTTCAGAGATATAATTAAATTAGCAAAGGTTGTGGATAATGTTATTTATCAAATTCCGCGAATTTGATAAATAACCTCCGAGGAAGAAAGGTAGACCACGTGGAGTCAAAGAACGGGGTTTGACAAGGAAAACACTGACAGGACCACGACTACAGTGACCATCTCTCCTTAAGGGTCCAAATTCAGTTTTGTTGCGTCAGAGGAAAAACAGCAACTTCATAAATTTCGTAGCGTTTTTTGGCCTTCAAGCCTGGAGCATGCTATGAAACTGCCTAAAAAGGCATAATTTGCAGATTTTATGATTTTCTTTAAAATTTGATCTTCTGAGTCAAAATTTAAGTCCTTTTCAAGCTATGAACCTCATAAAAAATGTTTCAACTCAACTCTTCAGTATTTGGGAGTTCCATATTCATTCACAATAGGTTGACCTTTTGGTTCTTCAACCCCTTTCATTCTCAACCCTTTCTTCTCCAGCTCCTCTTGAATCAAGTTCAATTGTTCCTAAAGGTATTCCACTTGATATTTTAATGATCTATTTTTAGTTTGCAAGTGTAATTTCATTTTCCTGGTATGTTTGACCATAAGTCTTAAGGGACAGGTCCTTTTTAGCAGTATTTTGGCATGATCCATAGACTTTGAAACACTTGAGAGTTTATTGTCCCGTTTTTTTATCATCTGGTCAAATTCAGCGTTTTCATACCTATTCTTTTCTGCCTCTAACTTCAACTCAAGTATATCTTCACCTTCTTCCTTCAGCTTTTCTTTAAGGAGTTTTGTTTCTAATTTTTCAATTATCTTCTCCTTTCCCTTTCTCTGCCTGATGACAACTTCTTCTTCTTCTAGAGATAAATCTATGATGTTCAATGGCTGCATAACATCACTAACTTTCTCTGTCTTTTTGCTCTCCATGGCCTTCTTTGCAAATCTGGTCATTGGCTTCCTTGGCTTAAATATAAAACCAACATCTTCTCCTACAAAATCCAATTTCTTTACAGTCTTACCTTTCTTCAGTTTCCTTCCATCACCTTCAATGTCTTCTACTTGCACTATTGGGGACTCCTCCATATCAATTGCATGAAGGACATATTCTATATTTCCTTTGGCCAATGCCTGACTCCTATTTATCCTCTTACTTCTTTGTTTGCTAATTTTATGTTTCTGTTTTGCAGGTGTTGGCTGAGGGATATCAGTTTCTTGTAGAGGTTCATCTCCTATGTCCATTGGTTCTGCAGGGGAATGTCTTCTTTCTCCTTCAACATATTCTATTGCAGCGTGTGATGTAGTAGTTCTAGGTTTTATCATTTTCTTTTGAGTCACTACATCTATTTCATACCCACTCATAAACAAAAATTAAGTCCAATCTCTGTTTAACCTTTTCAACTCTTCCATCACTAACAGTTTTATCAGACAATGGTGAAATAATGATGTCTCATTACCTTCTGACTTGACTTGAACTCTATCTGACAATTTTTACCAAACTCTTGTATAAAAATAAGGGTAAGTCAAGTGATTTCTTACCTACAAAGTGCAGAAGGAGTCTGATATGGTAAGATTAAACCATGTGTAATCTTCCCTTGTAGGTGAAATATTTTTGGATCACTAGCAACAACTTTGCATAATTTTCCTTCATATAACTCTTGGGGATATCATTGGTCAAATCAACTCCTTTGCACTTCTACTTGAGAAACTCCTCACAACCCTGCATTGTAAACTTTGTGCCTTTAAACCATTCTTCATCACCTCTAGGTATTTTTGTAGCTTGTGATATGATCTCTAGTGATACTCTAAGATTCAGAATCCCAAATTTTGATGTTGTCCTATAAAATTGGTAGCAAAGTCCTTTGAAACCTGTTCATGGAAACCCTACAATTTCTGGCAAAATTGTAGGCAGCCCATCCTCGTGAAAACTTCCATAGCAGTGGGATCTTCATTAAGCAGTTTCAAATCCATGGTTTCATACCTGAGAAAATGACCACCCTTGTTTGTTTTCTTTTTTGAAGCGATGGATTCTTTATAGTCTTCGCTGCCTCGCTTGTTGGTGACACCTACAGAACTTAATTCGACAACAACCTGTTTGGTGTGATGAAGCAACTCTCCAAGAATTTATTCACATGTAAGGATTACATAGTAATATGAAAAAGGGAAGGCTTGGGGTAATGTTTAAAAGGTTAATTGATAACTAGGATTTTGATAATAACACATATGACCATACAAGATAATCATTATAACAAATATGGCTATGAATGTTTGAAAATCATCATAACGAACTATAGTGACCTTACCCTTTACTTGCCTTATCAGAAACTGACACCTCAGACACGTTGAGACCTTTTGCTAAAAAAAACCAGTTTCGTAACAAAGACAGTTTGGCTACTTATAGATTCGCTACAGAACTGTTAGGTAGTTTCGTAGCAAAATCTGTTGATTTCTTTTGTAATTTGCCACGAAATTCTGAAAAACTGACAAGTGTGAACTTTCGTGATTAAATGCATGGGAATGACAACTTATATGATGTGAGGTTGATTTGATTGAAATGATATGGCTACAGGTGAGCTTTAAAATTAATGTAGACATCATCAAATGCAAAAAAAAATCAGACATCTCATAAAAATGACTTAGGAGACCACATCAATTTTGGTGAATGACCTGCATGACCCTATCAATGAGAGTTTTAAAAGTTAATGAGTGATAACATTTGTGATCTATGTGTTTGTTTCTTATGCATGGAATTGGTCATGCTTGTAGTGGTGTCGTAAGGCGACCACACACGTTGGTGATAACAATGTGATTACTTACCCTACTACCCTCCTCCTGCGCTCACACTTTCAGAATTCCATCCACGTCCACTTCAAACACTGCTTTAAGCCTTGGCACTCCACATCTTGCTGCTGGAATTCCATGCAAGGAAAATTGACCCAGAAAATTTTTGTCTGAGGTCATAACTCTCTCACCTTCATACACACCAAAAGACATGTTTTTCTGATTGTCAAACGTTGTGGTAAAATTTTGCTCCCTTCGAGTGGGAATGGGAGTATTTCTAGGAATGGATACAGACATAACACTTCCATTGACTTCTGTTCCAAGAATCAAAGGCGTGACGTCCATAAGGACTAAGTGGACACCTTCTTTGTTCATGGCCGCCGCCTGAAATGCGGCACCGTATGCAATAGCTTCATCGAGATTGATACTGCTGCAGAGTTGCTTTCCTCGGAAGAATTGACGCAGAAATTCTTGTACCTTTGGAATTCGTGTTGAACCACCCACTAAGACTACACGGTCAATCTCGTCTTTGATCATCGTAGCATCATCAAGACACTTCTTGACCATTTCCATGCACTTTTCGAACAATTCAACATTGAGTGCTTCGAACTTGGCCCTTGCAATCTTTATGTGAAAGTCTATTCCTTGGTAGAAAGAGTCAATTTAAATCACAGTTTCCACAGCAGAAGACAGACTTCTTTTTGCCCTCTCACATTCTGACCGGAGTCTCCGAAGAGCTTTTGCACTTGTACTCAAATCCATTTTTTGTTTTCTCTTGAACTCCTTAACACAATAATTGTCAAAATCTTCACCTCCTAGATGCATGTCCCCTCCAATAGCCTTTACCACAAATTGGCTATTCTGAAGAGTGAGAACAGAAACATCGAAGGTACCTCCACCCAAGTCAAAAACCAGGATTGTCTTCTTATCATTGGACAAGTAAAGGTCAGTGTCAAACCCATAAGCCATAGCTCTCGCTGTCGATTCGTTAATGATTCTCATGAATTTAAGTCCAACAATAAGAGCAGCATCTTTAGTAGCTTTTCTCTGAGAATCACAGAAATAGGCGGGCACAATGATCACAACATCCTTGACATTAGAGCCAAGATATGTTTTAGTTATGGTCTTCATTTTGACTAAAACCATATATAATATATCTCTTTAGCTGTAAACTCCTTCCTCTCACCTTTGTAATCAACTTGGATAAGAGGATTGCCATTACGTCCAGTGACTAGAGTGAATGGCCATAGTTTCATGTCGCTCTGTACACAGTGATCGCTGAATTGCGTTCCAATGAGTCTTTTGACATTGAAAACTGTATTGTGAGGATTTATGGCGCTCTGATACTTGGCACCTTCCCCAACGAGCCTCTCAGATGGGGTAAATGCAACGACATAAGGAGTGGTTTTGTTTCCCTGATCATTGACAGTGATCGCAACTCTATCATGTTGCCATACTGCAACGCAGTTGTAGGTTGTTCCAAGATTGATGACAATAGCCTATCCTTTGCCTTTCGCATCCATCTCGCTTGTAATAATCAGAATGTTACCAACCACCAGATGGGAAGTCACCAAATAAGGAAATCAAAACTCTGTGCATACACTAGAGTGGGAAAGGCAATTTAAACCCCCGACCAGGAACAAAGAGCAGCTAGTGAGTATGGAAATACAATAATGAAAATTAATTAGAAGGCAAACCTAAACTACATATCCGGTGCCCATAATCTTTTAGATATGACATGAAGTGACCCAACGAGAAGTGATAGCTTTTTCAATGCAACAACTTACAACCAATTTAAACCAAAAAAGCCAACGAATGTAGCAAAGAATATTAATTAGAGGGCAACCCTAATCTTCATATGCAGTGCCCACAATCTTTGAGATATGACATGAAGTGACCACAAGGAGGCGGTAGTTTGATCCGCTGGGATTTCATGACCATTGAAGTGCAACTTGGTTTATAACTTTACTGTTGAAGCACTAGGGTAATACAATTTAAAGCGTTTTTAAACACGCCTTCAAAAATTATGAATCCTATCTCTCACATGTACCAATATCGTTGATTTATCTGATCTAAAATTATCATTGTTTAAATGCCCGTCACCGAATGTCGAATAGTACGACTATTTAAATGCCCGACACATCTGCTATTGTGTGGCTTCTTCCCAAAGAAAGTATGTCTAAAGAGGAACGTTCCTTTTTTTGGTTTTTACAAAATTTGAGTTTCTTTGGGATCTAATTAAAATTGTTTTGATGTAATTATTAACATAATTAAACAAAACCCAAATTTGATTGCTATGCCATATGTATGCTAGGAATTTCAAATTAATATAGTTTAACGAATTGGATTCTCATAACTACATGGATATCCGTTTATTAAAAATATTTAATAAAATGGACATAGTATTTTAGAATCATTATTTATAAAAAGTTATTAAAGATTATGATAAAAAAAATTCAAAATTTAAATTTCAATCTCTTTAACAAAACATTTTTATTATAATTGATATAATAAAAAAAAAAACACATTTTTTCTCTATTTATTTATCAATTCAACAACTCCAAATATTTAACACTCATTTGACACACTACCACTTCAAATTCTTGGGTTGCAATTCTAGTAGCAACGGAGATTTGTTTTCTTTGCCTTTCACAACAACATTTTATTTATTTGTTTATTTATGATTAGAGAGTGAGTTAGTTTTAATGTTGATTTTGATATAAATAATTTAATTTCAATTTCAATAAAATTAGAATTTTGAATTTTGAATGGGGAGAGGTTCCTCTATATAAATATTAATTCTCACCTTGTTACTAAGGTTAGTTTTGAAATCATTTGGTAACGTGACAAAGGAATTCAAAAGGCGTGAATTTAAATGGGAAATAGTAGATGGAAAAAAACAAACACCACTATCAAATTATGACCAAATCCAATAGGCATGTGTTCCTTACCTATGGGATTTGTAGGTCAAAAAGTCGTGTCTGAGGCATTGCATAGTGGTTTCAAAGATTCATGCCTTCCAGTAAACAATTTTTTTTATTTGTCTTGCACTAACATGAGAGCATTCCTTGTAAGTTTTCTCTTGAGTGATGTGGAGTCTGGGATCGCCTTGGAACAATGAAGTTTGAACTATTTTTGGTAGAGGTGGGTTGAATCTTTTATCGTTTCTCGACCCTACGAGATTTTTGGTTTCCGTTTTTGTAACAGGTGGTGGTAGATCTGTGGATGTTATTGTTGTTGCTGCTGCAAGTAAAGTGGGTTCTTGGGGTGCTGTTGCAGCGGGGTCTTGTGGGGTACAATTTTGGTAAAGTTTTGTATATGTTTTGTTGTGCATGCTACACAAAAGAGTCAAAGGGGCTTTGGGGCGGGTCAAAGTCCCTAATCAATGTAATGGGTTTTAAGGAAAAACCATGGGTCTCAAACCATGGTTTGAGACCATAGTATCTATTTGCTAAGTTAGTATAAATATGTAAAGGCTGAGTCATGAAGATATATCTTTTGTACAATGTCTTGTTATGGTTATTTCTTAAGGATTTCATTCCAAGTCTGGGTTTTTGGGTAGAAAGGCTCCTATTGGCTGTGTGCACGGCGACCTAAGTCCTAGCTGTGTGTGGACTCTGCTGGTTGTGTGCACGGATGGATAGGGTATATTGAAGGACTGAATGTATTAGGAAAGTTCTATCTCCTAATAAATAATATTATTCTGGCGAACTGGAAACTATTATGATTGTTGTTATTTAACTTTTAACTTCTTTGAGATCGAAAGTTGTATGTGATTGCATATTTACTAATGCTATGGTTAAATGCATCTGCATGAGTAAAGTATATTATGCATGAATATCAGCTGATGAATAAGTGTGATTGATGTATATCTGTCGAATACATATTGAGGTATTTTGTGATAATCTGCGACGAATTTGATCTGTTGTTCTATTAATGCGTGCACCTGTATAGTTCTGTTATAAGTCTGTTTAGGGTTACCACATTAAATTCTTCCTTAGGGTAAAGAAACCTAGTTCCAGCACCCCCCGATACTGGTTCGGGTGAGACTTTGATATGTGCAAGCAGATCACTACCGAAAGGGCCAGTAGTTGGAGGGTTTGTTGGTTGCACAATAAATCTGAACGTAGGTTAGGACCCCTGAAGCCAACAAATGGTTCTGTTGCTGGGATCGAGATCACTTTGATGGAGAATTAATGTTGTGGCATCCTACACAAAACAAATTACAAGAGTGACTTGATAAAAATATCCTTGAATTCGTGATCCAAGAGAATAGAAGTTCTAAATTAATTACCAAAGATTGGGTTCAAAAGTACATTTATACAGAGGTGCACGAGATATTCTTTGCTTCCTTTGTGACAGAGTTGCTTGAATGTTTGTCTTGATTGAATGAATTTAATACTTACGCAAAGGATGAGGAAGTCACTCAGTGGACTCCAAAATTGGTACAAAAATTATAAAATACTAGCAATACGATTACCCATGTGATATATCATTGAATCAATCGTGTTCAGGGAGGATTTGCAGCTGAGTTTTCTACTGGTCAGTTTGTATCTTATCTAAAACTGAAAGAAGGTTTTCAAGGGTCCCAGAGGTAAGTTCCTGTGCTCTTTGAAGTTGTGGCTTGAGATGCTATTGTGTGAACAAGGTAGTCT
Organism: Pinus albicaulis; assembly: GCA_034641835.2. Taxonomy (NCBI): domain Eukaryota; kingdom Viridiplantae; phylum Streptophyta; class Pinopsida; order Pinales; family Pinaceae; genus Pinus; species Pinus albicaulis. The sequence continues at coordinate 1,871,884,258 of CM076575.1, read as the reverse complement.
GTGCGAGCATATCGCGTGAATGTCCTGAAGAGGCCCAACTACACGCAATGGAAGAACTTACCACGTAGATATAGAAGAAGGGTTTATTTACAATCCTCTCAAGGGTAGATCTGATAATGACGAAGTATCAGAGACTAGTATCTCTGGTGAATCTACACACTCTAAAGAAGAAGAAGTCTCACAAGATCAAAATAATTAGGGAGTGTTAACCATAGTTCAGATCCCATCCACTCCACTTTTGAACTCATCTCATAAGTCATCCACTCTACCTCCACCTCCACCTCCACCACCAGGTGTAGATATGGTCATGTCTATGAAGTTTCCTACTTTCAGATGTATTGGAAATGAATATACAAAAAAATTCTGGTTTGTCACTGATGCTATATGGAGAGCACAACAGGTGAAAAATGATGATGTTAAGAAAGCGCAGTTAGCCACTACTCTCCAAGATCGTGCAATGGACTGGTATATAAGGTATGTATTAGTGAATCCTAATTCCACTATTACCGATTTGAAATCTGTGCTAAAAGAACAATTTAAGAGGTCGAAGTCATTCTCAAAATGTGTCACTGAGTTAAAAGAGATTCGTCAAGATTTTAATGAATCTGTCTAGGATGCAAACCAAATATTAAAGTGCACTATCATAGACGATGGATTCATTATTGATGATACCCAACACAATGGATGGTTCATTACTATGTTTCTCCCACATGTGCGCCAGCCCTTGAGTTAGTAGAAGATTTATACGCAGGCTGAGGCCACAGAAAATTGCAATGAAACTAGAAGTTGCACCTGTACCCACTGTGATCGGAACCTAGCAAATTCAGATTTAGCTAGAAGTAATGAATTTTGGAATTCAGAATCTATGCAAAGATAAGGGAAAGGATTTGTGCACATATGTATGGTGCATACAATGTAAATTTGTCAGGTATCATAAGGATCGATGCCCTATATTCAATGATTATCTGCAAGTTGGAGGACCTAGCCCACTGAAAAGCCCGGATAGGCAAAGTGGGACACCTGCATTATGGTGTGCTAATTGTTAGTCTATGGGTTTGCACGTGACTGATTACCATCCAATAATTGCAAAATATATGCCTAATCTAAAGAATTGTTTTTGCAAGTTATGCTCGTCACTGGGAAATGATGAACAACATTGTCACAATTTTGATTTGATGATGGATAAAGCTGAGATGTACATAATGTAGTTTGAACCTACCTCACCAGCATCCCCATCTGGACGTGGTGGATTCCACACTAGAGGATGAGGACAAGGAGGAGGATGAGTTGGTCGAGGAAGGGGACAACTCATCTGCTACAATTGTGGGGATGTTGGTCATTAAGCGCACGACTATCCAAATCTAGCAGACAATATTACAAGTACTGTAGCCAGTTTGATCATGTAATTTAAGATTGTCATGTTTTAATTGCTAAGATGCAGGAGAAGAAAACACAGACTCTGACACAGAACATTCAGATGGTAAGGGTGGAGCTGCATGTGAATGTTGTCACTAGGAGTGCTGCAGCCACTGGCGAGGATAAAGGAAATAAGTTGGATACTGATCTTTGGATCCGAAAAGAGCCTAAGAAAAAATATGAAGTCAGTTTACGATGTGAGAAACACACCTTTCTAGAATCAAAGAAGGGGTTTGCAGAAGCAAGCACAGCAACATTAGGTAGACCTATGGATGTGACCAGAGTAGATGAAGAAATAAATCCATTTTTACAATCTTGCATCAAACTATTGCGCAACAATAAGGTAGTGGATAATATTCAAGCATTAATAGATAAATGCGTGGAAAAATAACAACCTCAGATGAAACAGAAAGTTGTCAAGGATATCTATAAGAACAAAATAAGAACTAGACAAGAGATGTGCTTAACTACTCAGATCGATGTCTATGAGATGGATCACGTCATTCTGGCAGTGCATGGGAGAGCCTAAGTTGGAGTGGTATTCTATTCAGCTGCGCATGATGAATCAATAGAAAATCATCCCATTAGTAAGACTCTCACATGTTGTAGTAGATATTGAAGGAGTTAAAGTGCTTGCAGATTTCGAAGTCATGCAGATTGTGGATGATACTGATCCTTATCCTGTGTTGGTGGGCCTGGATTGGGCTATTGATATGGATGGCATCATAAATATTAATAGGAGAAGTATGGTATTTGAGAAGAATGGAACCAGATTTGTAGTTCCCTTAGATCCTGCCAAAGGTGAAAGATATACAGATCTGGTGCACACAGATGATGATGTTGACCATATCTATAAGTTGATTGCGTTAGATGATGATTGTATCAACCTGAAAACTAATGGAAGGCTTAATAGGGAAAAATATAATTTATGCTTCTCAGATTCAGATGAGTAACTAAAGAACTGGCAGAACCGGCTAAATGAAGTATATGCGTTGTGCTGCAACCGAGTGACGAGATCACTTCATTGCATATAATCAAAGGTATGAGAATTACCGTATTATGATGGTTTAACTAATGTGAACATGTTTTTAGGAGAGATTGAAAGGATTGTTCTGGAAGCACAAAGATTCCATGCATTGGATATAGCGTTGCCCTCTACCCTTGCGCGATGGTGGGAGACTCACAAAGGAAACTTGGGTAACTGGGAAGAATACACTCGAAGGATGAGACTGCTATTTGGGTGTCCAACTACCAGAATGGAAGATATTTATTCTGGAAAATATGATCCACGAAGACATCTGGCCAAATGGACTGAAGTATGGGGCGTAGAGCTAAGACCAAAATGGGTGCACATGTTCATCCATACTTTTGGGAAGGTGCCTATTTATTGGTACCTGGAAATGGAGTTGCGCTAAGGAACCAATGAATGATTTGTGTTGATCGAAAGTTTCATTTTTACCTTTAGCTTTGAAAGTGGATTCGATTGCTTGGGAAAAGTGTTGCAAAGTATTCAGGAATTTATCTTTGATACAACAAAGCCGAATGTAGAGTGCGCCTCACCAGCATGGGTGCGCAGATGAGGGATATTGTCAATTGCATAAATTTGACAGGAATGAATAAAATCCAAGGAATATCACAATCCCTGAATCTGAAGGACAACACGCAGTGGCTGCACCTTCAATTACATCACAAGATGTCACAAAGCCTTTGAAGATTCGACAAGTGAACATTGGATCTAAAGAACAACCAAAGTTAGCGAAGATTGGAGATTACTGGGATGATTATATAGTGGGAAAGGTTGTTGAGCTGTTGACTGAATATGAAGATCTGTTTCCTACAAATTTTTCTGAGTTGAAAGGGATAATTGGAGATCTTGGGGTCATGAATATCACTTTAAAAATAGATGTGTTACCTGTGAAGCAGTGCCAGTATAGATTGAATCCAAAATATAAGAAGAAAGTTAAGGAAGAATTAGATAAAATGGTTGTTGTATGCATTATAGAACGAATAGAAGAATCTAATTGGGTAAGTCCCATGGTAGTGTAGGATTAGAAGACTAAAGGAGAAATAAGGATTTGTGTGGACCTGCTCAAACTAAATGATGCCTACGTTCATGATCTGTTTTCGACCCAATTTTCTGATGAGATCATCGACAATTTCGGAGGACAACAACCTTATTCATTTACAGATGGGTTCTCAGGATATCATCAGATCAAAATTGCACCAGAAGATAGGAGTAAGACAACTTTTGCAACCGAATGGGGATCTTTTCAGTATGCAGTCATGCCATTTGGGTTGAATAATGCACCTATTATCTTCTCGTGTGTAGTAGTGGCTGCATTCAAAGAATACATCCACAAGTTCTTGGAAGTCTACTTTGACGATTTGACTATCTTTAGGTTGTTGAGGAAACATGTATCAAGATCTACTTAATTTGAATAAGTGCATATTTTTCCTGTCATTCAAAATATTGTTGCGTCATATTTTCTGCCAGCAATGATTTATGGTGGATCACATGAAGATCACAATGATTGTTAATCTAGAAGTTCTTGCCAATTTCAAAAAGTTGTGCTCAATTTTGGGGCATACTAGATATTATTGGAAGTTCATCCAAGGGTATGTGTTGATCACTGTGCCCATGGAAAAGTTACTCAAGAAGGATGTGTCATTCTGTTGAGATGAAGAATGTCAAAAGAGTTTTGAATTGCTGAAAGAGAAGATGGTCACTATGACCATATTGGTCTTTCCAAATCGGTCGAAGGTAGTCCATGTACATGTTGATGCCTCCTGCATTGTGCTGGGAGCTATTTTAGCGTAGCCAGGAGCTGGGGATATCGATCACCCTATTTCATTTGCAAGTAGGAATCTATCAAACCTAGAGCGTAATTATTCAACTACAGAGAGAGAAGGATTGGCTCATGGTTTATGCACTGCAGAAATTCTGTCACCACCTATTAGGAGGCCACTTTAAAATTTTTACTAACCATATGATTTTAAGTACCTGGTCAATAAGCCTGTGTTGGGGGGGGGCAAGATCTGTAGGTGGTTGATGTTGTTCCAGGAGTATGATTTTGAAGTTATTGTGAAGCCAGGGAGACTGAATGCTAGGTTGGACCATTTGTTGCACATTGAGGATGGAGAAGAGCTGAATAGCTTGGAACATGGGTTACCATATGCACATTTATTTGCTATAAATATGGTCGATGATAATTTCCATGATATCATACACTTCTTGACTATTGGACATGCGCCCGAGGAATATGCATTGCAACATAAGAAAGAGTTGGTGGTGTGCGTAGCTGACTTTACTCTCATTTCTAGTCTACTATATAAGATGGTTGCAGATGAGGTCCTACGAAGATATGTATTGAAATTTGAGAGACAAGATATCTTAGCTAAAGCTCATGGAGGGGTTGTTATAATTCACTATGCAGGGAAAGCAACCATGCAGAAGATTCTACAAGTTGGTTTATGGTGGCCCACGATGCACAATGATGCGTATGTGCATTGCCGCACATGTGTTGTATGCCAAAGGACAGGAAATCCATCATGCATAGATGAGATTCCCTTGCACCCACATATGTAATTACAAACTTTTGACAAATCGGCCATTGATTTTGTTGGACTTATTAACCGTCAATTCAAGAAGGCAGGTGCACGTTACATAATCACTGCGAGATATTATGTGATCAAATGGGCTGAAGCTAAGCCTGTGAAGGATTTTAGTGCAGAAACAGTTGCACACTTCATCTTTGAGAACATTTTGACTGGGTTTGGATGCCCTAAGATTCTGATGAGTGATCGACGTATGCACTTTGTGAATGAAACCATTTAGGCTCTAACAGAATAATTTTGGATTAATCAACAGAATAGTACTCCATATGACCCACAGGCGAATGGTGAGTGGAATATTTCAATAAGATATTGGAGACTATGCTCACTAAGGTTTGCAATGCTAACTAGAATGATTGGGATGTGTGCATACCTACGATTCTTTGGGCATATCGAACCACATGCAAGAAGTTGACAGGGAAGACACTGTTCAAAATGGTGTATGGGCAAGAAGTTGTTATGCCAATGGAGTACATTGTTCCAAGTCTGCGCATTGCAGAATTCACAAATATGGCAAAATAGGATATTATGGGAGAACGATTGTTGCAGTTGGTCACGCTAGAAGAGGATAAATTCATTGCAGGTTTCCATTAGCAAGTGCAAAAGGCGCGTGAAAAGGCTTGGCATGACAGGCATATTAGACATAAGGTCTTTAAGGAAGAGGACTTGGTATTGTTGTATGAAAGAAGGTTTACGCACCACCCAAGGAATTTCAAGATGCATTTTCTAGGACCATATATTGTTAAGGAAATAACTGACGGAGGTGCGGTACATCGGGCTACGTTGAGCAGAGAAAATGTTCCTGGATATGTCAACGAAATTCGATTGAATCCTTATGAGGATGACCCTCTCCCTGCATGCACCAAATGAATATGTGGCTAGATAATTCAATCTGCATAGAAGGGATGGCAGATGCACAATTATGTGTGACAAGTGTGTGATAGCTGCGTGCGGAGGTTGATTGGGTCACAGAGGTGCCAAAATATAGTCATTGGAATAGTAAATCTAGACAGGATAGTATTCTTACCATTTGGAGGAGCATCTAAGTTGCATTAAATGAGGAGAGCATGCCAGCTTTGGAGCCATTTTATCATTTATGGGGCTACAGTAATGCACCAGAGACCACTTAAGACACACCTAAGCTATAATTATGACCATAGGGGTCGCATTAATTCCCTTTGCATGATGTGTGATTTATGCGAATTGAGCTCTCTTATTTCTAAAGTATGTCTGAAGTCTATTTCTGGTATCGATTCGCTGTTTGAGGAGGAGCTACGCCATAGAGGTTTAGGTTACTTAATATTTCCCAGTATGAAAACCACTAAGCCAGGATAAGAACCCGATGTGCAAGCCACTGAGACCCTTGCACCAGCTAAAACCAAGAAGGGACAAAACTCAAGGTCCTAGAAATCACCTCGAGAGAAAACCCCTAAGTTACGCTCCACTACAGAAGAGTGTCAAAAGAATCACATGGCATAGTTACCAGAGACAGTAATGGTGGAATATGTGGTAGAGATTGATAATCCCATCAAGTGGTTGCCTTCCTATGTCACACCGTTCAAGGCTCCGGTGAAGATCCTGAAGGATCTAGATAAATTATTTTCATACATCAACATTCCTTTGCTACTGGAGAACATACAAGTTGAGGACGACATGTTCGCCAAAATTATGCTGTTGAAAATGGAGGACTAGGACCTCGCCGATAAGGAGACATTTCCAGAGATCACACCCTAGAGGTAATGAGACCATGTTCCTTATGACAGTGGAGTAGTTTGCGTTGAGCCGAAGCCGTAGGCGCTGGGCCTACACAAATCTGGGTTGTTAAACTTATTGTAGATTTTGTATTTCGGGCGCAACCCAATCAATGACATTTGTGTGCATCAGTTTCTCGCACTCATCCATGACGATTGTTTATGGCTAGGAGAGTGCATTCCCACTAGCACATTTGGCACAATTTCTAACGGCCAAAATGTCTCTCTTGCGACACATAGGCATCCCAAGAGTGACACTTTGAGGCGGGATAAAACGTGGTTAGCTTTAGAGTCGCAATTTCGACACTTCAATAAAGTGTCGGAAGAGCGACACTTTTTCCTATGTTTCCAGATGTCCGTCGCTCTTTTGAAGTTATCTAAAAGTGTTGTTTTATCGATGTTAAACAACGCATTGCTCTACCGACATTAGACAAAGCGTCGCTTTACCGACGTTAGACAAAGCGTCACTCTACCGACGTTAGACAAAACATCGCTCTACCGAAATTAGATAAAGCATCGCTCTACTGACGTTAGATAAAGCGTCGCTTTAGCGAAAGTTGGAAAAGTTTCATTATCGACGCTCTTCCATCGAAAAGAAATTTAAAAAAAATAGCCACATGTCGCCATAGCGACGAGTCAAAACATCTCTCTTCTGACGAAAGGAAATTTAAAAAAACTAAATGTCACTCTTCCGACGGAAACAAAGTGTCTCTCTTCCGACAGCAACAAATTTAAAAAAAAAATACGTGTCACTCTTCCGACGGAAACGAAGTGTTGCTCTTCTGATGGAAACAAAAAAATATTTAATAAAAAATTATTTTAATAAATCTCTCTCTCGCACATGAACCCTCAATAGCACATAAACTAGAATGGTAGAAGACCATTTAAGGTAATTGATGTGGAATTTTTATGGCTCGGCATCTACATTCTTTTAAAAATGGGTTCAATAGCTCTTGGTTTAGCTCGGTGTTTGACATTTTTCAGTGGGAAACCCTGGTTCTCTCCTTTGGCCTCTAGGCATCCTCCTTCACCATTTCAGGAGTTTAAGGAGAACCTCCTTTGGTTTTCAAGGAAAACAATCTTTAGCTGACAAGCAGAGTGGTTTAATTTTCCACCTTTGGCATTCTGGCATGTTCCCTATCCACTTGGGCATCATCCTCATGAGTCTCACGTCTAGCTTCCTACTCTCTGTCTGCATTTTGTAGTATCTCAACATGATTCAAAGTCTGTTTGTTATACATGTATTCTGGTAATGGGGGTGCCCTGTTTCTATTTTGGGTCTTTCCATTGCACCTTCATCTCTAAGATGGGCCCTAAAGCATCATGAGGATACACTAGATAAACACGACAACTCAGTTCATTCACTTTAGGATAAACTGATTGATCAGGGATCTACTCCTAGATCCTATGTGGAAGTCATTATGGGTACCCTGCTAAAACAAAAGAACATTTCAGCTCTTGAAGCACATTTTCTAGAATTTACGCCTACCGGTTTGGAAGGCTCATGAAGTATCTACAAAATATCCACACCCTCACCTATATGTTGGATTGCACTGTCTTTTTGGCTTGTAAACTGAAGAACAACACTAACCTTGATATACCTTTTTGCTGTGAGCTCTGTTTCAACCTTTATTGATACAAATCATCCAGTTATGGTTTTAAAAAAACAATGAATTGAAAAGGATAAATAAGTATGTCATGAGAAAGATCATAAAACAGAAACCAAGAATAGGAATATCAACTAAAAAATAGTAGTTCATAAAACACCAAATATAAAACAATAATCAGAATCTTATTTGAATTCTTTTTCTTACTAAGGAACATCTCCATATTTGAGTTATAGCCCGAAGTTCTACGATGTACTGAACAAGAGAAGGGAAGTATATACCATAAGAAAGCTTCAAAGACAATATAAGATTTGATAAAGACAATTTCATTGATGTCAAACAAATGGCCACAGAAGTAGATTAGTGGGTCTAAAATGTACAACAAGTTGAATTACAATGTGGGAGTGCATAAACAATTCCTAGGTCACTGAAAAAAAAATGATTAAAAACTAAGTGTAGCAAAGAGCTATAAACTATTAGTCTAGGAAAAGGACATAAGATATTGTAACTACAATGATACAATAAGAATGCTAGCAAATACAGATTTTGGTTCTCATCACGTGTGAGAGAGAGAGAGATAGAGAGACAGAGAGAGAATGTGTGTGTGTCAAACCTGCAGTTGTTCATGTCCAAGGGGGAGGGAATGAACCCAAAACCAAATAATAATAAAAACAAATTTTGACACATTTCAAAATAATGACTGAAATAAACAGTAACCCATGAAATAGAAATATACAATAATAATCAACTAGTTGAGTTTTTATTCTCACTTCGGAACAATCTTCACATTGGGGTCTACTCCACGGTTTTCCAACCTGTATAAAACCAAATAATACTAAAATGGCAAGATATTTTTATCCTATCATGCCTACGCCTTTCTCTTCTTGCATCTTAGATCTCATTAAAAGTGTGGAAAGAAATACAGAAAAATCTGACACATACCTCTTGAATATCTCCAACATAAATCCGATCACCATAAGTGTGAATAGACACAATCGTACTGGGAAAGAGCTTATTCTCACATTTCAGCAGCAATTTCTTTTTTCCCGAGTCATATATTCTTAGCACCTGTCCAATCCCCAACTAAAAAGCTATGGTGGGGCCAACCACATCGCAAGTTAAACAAAATATATTGTGGGTGCTTCAAACGGTAAGTAAAAAAATGTGCGATGCGATATATCGCAAGTCAGTGATCATAAGTGTTAAGGTTTTGTCGCGATGCAAAAAGTTATAATATGAGAAATGCGATGGATGGTGGGGGAAAATGTGACGTGTCAGGGAGAATGGCCCCGCTTTAATTGCAATCAGGGAAATGGGAAGGCAAAGGTAAAACAATGATATATCGATGAAAAGGTAAAGTAGAAGTATAAAGTAGAAAGGTGGAAAAAGGGTAGGGTTTAATTATTTTAAGGGAAATGAAATGGAAAGGAAGTGTGACGGTTGAATGGGTCCCACTTCATCGCATATTGCATTTCGATGACATTAACATTTACCCTTGTGCCCATCCTGAAAAAATTGCGATCTGTCATTTCAATTGAATCTTCACCATTGATCGTTGCTCAGATCCAATGGTCCTCCTTGCTCCCTTGATGTGGTTTTCTGATTTTTTTTCTTTGGTTGCCTATAGAATACTTTCCCCGCATTCACGAATTGACCTGCTTTAGCTTTTACGACTCTTCCTTTGTTGTTTTCTACCTTAACTGCTTCTCTGCTGCTTATCTTCCTCTCTTTTATTCTTTTCTTACTGCATTATTTCCTTATCAGCAAAATTTTCCCCTTCTACTGAACTGAAAGGCACATAGATTCTTTTGAAGCTCTTGACAGTTAGGATTTCCCATTTTTCCTAAAAATAAATTATATCCATGGAATATTATTTTGAGTATGCAAGACTTGAGAAAATAATTAGTCACCTAGTGATACTGTGAAATACAAGAGTCTAATAGTTTCTCCAGCTGGGGATGGCAGCTCCTTCAGGAGGCATCATCAACACCGCAGACTAGTGGCCTGATCCATTGTGTTGATCTCACAACTTGTATCTTGATATGTCCAAAAAATTGGTGATTGGAAACTAGTTGATTTTTCCTCCTGAATTTGATCGATAAGAATAGACCACATTCTAGGCCAACCAGCTTATAAGAATACTAAAATCTGAACTGAAACTACAATTGAACTTATCCACTGCAATCCATCAATCTGAACATACTACTGCACCTTGAAAACTTGAATGGTGAAACCAGAACTAAGTTGAAACTAAAGTCTGAAACATACTGATATGAAAATGAAAGCAATCTAAAACTAAAATTTAAAAGATGCTCAGTGTGCTGAGATTATTTTCACACCTACCTACCCTAATCTAACTTGGAGATGATATATACACTAAGTGAACTCCTTTATCCAATGCAACCCATCAAGTAAATGACTACATGATTGATTCTTGTTCACCTTTTTGAGTATGCTGAAAAAACAAAAGGGCCACTCCCATTTTACTTGCCTTTGAACAAAATTGCTCAAACTTTTCCTTAAACTCTGCAAAAAACCATTCATGGCATAGCATACTCCTTCTTTAGATGATTCTAAGAAACCAGCAAAAGGATCTTGGAACAATACCTGGCCCTGAGGATTTAAATAACAGACTTCATCTAGGGTTGCTTCTTGTTCCGCTTTGTCATGCTCAAGATCGTTCCGAAAGAGAATATCTACATATTATTCATGGTCATATAACATGGCATCCTCATTATATACCACTATGTTGTCCTCAAGCAAACCTGATATGTCTTGACTGAGTTGGTTGAATTCTGTTGGAAGGTCATCATTTTGATGAATAGGAGCACTTTCTGGCAATAGACCTTCTTGAGAAGGTAGAAAAAAATCAATATCAATCTGTTCTTCTGTTTCTTCATGAGGAAATGTTTTAGTACATAAATCAACAGAAGAAAAAATATACATAATCACTTCATTACATAAAAATTTATAGGTTGGATGCATGCTTAGAATTTGATTGATTTCTTCTTCAGTTAAAGGAGGAGGGAGTCTTTGTTTTCTTTGGATTGAACAACAATTGTTTTCTTTCTCTTGTGAATACTAATCATGAGGCTGAATGTATTCTTTAGCCTCACACAAAAGAGCAAACGAATTATCATTTTTCCCCACAAAGAGATCTTGTGGATCTTCTTTCATTTCCTGATTGCTTTCATTTTCAACTAACTTCTCTTGGTTGTCATGACAGCTAACTTGAGAATGAAATTCATGAATTGCTTCTAAGAAATCCTAAGGATGCCAATTTCCTAAATCTTCATCAATATTTACAAGGTATTGTATGAGATCCTCAGATTGATCACAACAATTTTCAGCTAATGATAAAGACGAAGAATTTTCTTTATAATGCTCATAAAACACCTTGTGGAAATATTTTAAAGAAAACAAACTACTAGGGTTCATACCTTCACACCATTCCCTTGATTTCCCTTCTAATGTTACCATGAACATCTTCATGAGGAAATCCTCATGCCATTCGACTTTCAACCTCCATGAGTGTATATGAAATTTAATGAGATGTAACAAAGCATCATCAACCTTCTCATCTTGAAAAATAGGAAGATTTTTGTCCCAATTTACCCAAGGCATTTTGTGTGGGAATCCAGGAATGTGATCTATGTTCATTGGAGCATACATGCGTCGTATTCTTGGATCCATCTTGTTAATTAGTCAGAGAGTGGGGTCACTGTATATTCACAACCAATCTAGATTCTTCTACCAGTGGAGTCTTTAGGTCAACTGAAAACTGTGGAGTCGCTAAGTGGATGGTTTCAACTTTCTTGTGTCCGGCTGTTGTCCACCATCAACAACCAGATACCAATCTTGGAACATACTTGAATCATAAAATATTTTGACTGGGGTTTCTGAGTTCTAATGAAATACTAAGCTTCTTAAATAAGTTTCCCCAGTATAGTCGCCTTTATGTTAGCCCTCCGTAATTTATAAGATTGGAAGGAACAAATGACATAGGACAACATCAAACCACTTTGGAGTTCAGGACCCAGCCTTCTTAGACTCAAAGAGGGCTCTCTCTATTTTTTATGATTTAAATTGATAATTATAAATGCTAATATTAGGCTAGTTATAGAAATTACGAGGGTTGTTTGTTTGATTGATTGTGTGGTTGGATAGATAGGGTTGTGATACTTAATCCATTGGGCTATGGAGTCATAAAGGCTAAATTGTGCATCAAATTTTCAAGAGCATTCACAAGGCAAGCTAACTATGCAGATTGGATCTTACTGATAGTGTGAATATGAAATGGGAGAAAGTAGTGAGTTCAGTAATAAATAAAGAGCAATTAAGAATTATTTAACTAAACTTCAGAGGAAAACATTAAGATAACAAACATAGACATAATTAAGGTGCTCTCTCAGCAAATCTTGATCTAAATTTTCTATTTTGCAATCAGAGAAATTGATGCACAACATGAAAAGACAGAGGAAACCATTAACACAGAGGAAATAACATCACCATTAACATATGTCAAGAATCCTGTGAACATTCTCTTATTATTGATGCCCAACTCAAACAATTACAGTGCTCCAATACAATGATCATCTATGACGCAGAATCTGACAAGGTCCAATCCTTGAAAATGAAAATTCAAGCATTATTTAACTAAAACTCGAGTCGGTTGCACTAATCTACTTTGGAAAAAATCATTAATTACAAACAAACTAAAATTAGACAAGTGTGGCCATGCAAGGCCCGAGCAAAGAAAATATCTGACAAAACACCGCCTGTAGAATTAATTTTGGTAGCTCATCAATAATGAAAAACTCAGGCGGCTCTTCGTGAACCCAAAAAGTGGCTTAGAGGCAGCTGATATAGTTGCGAAGAGGCAACGAATGGTGGCTCCGAAATCTGGCCCTACTTTTCAAGAAATTGGCGTTGGGTAATTAAATCTGGTGTAGTGCTTTCCCCTTTTCATTGAATAGTGACTATGTCGATGAGCTTGCTGCCCTTTCCATTTCTGCTATTATAACATAACAATTTTGTAAAACGCCTTGCTTGACTCGACCCTTGTTGTATTTTTGCTACCTGAGTCATTTCTGCCGTGTTTAACCCTTTTTAAAACAAAAAAACGTAAAAACTCATATACCTAGATTTGAAATTCTGTAGATTTTAGTTATGAACTTCATCACATCCATAGAAATATCGCAGATCGCAATATTTATAGTTTATGATAAGAGAAAAGGAATCGACGACGCGATGCAGGTAAGGTGGGACCAACCACATCGCAAGTCGCAAGTCATAAGGTTTTGTTATAAGCAGTGGAAGGTAAACTTTAAAACACACGAAGTGCAAAGTGCAGGGAGAGAGAATGATGTGGCAGGTAAGGTGGGACAGACCGCATCGCAAATCGCAAATCTTAGGTTTTGTTATGAGCGGGTTAAATACTAAAACTTGCAAAGTGCGATATGCCATTGGGACCCACCCGCATCGCAAATCACAAATCTTAGGTTTTATCGCATATCGCAGAGTTTTAGAGTTTGGGAAATGTGGTAAAGGCTAAAATAAGCGAAGTGAAATTTGAGCCAACAAAGGATGATGTGGCATGGTGGAGATGGAGCCCACTGCATCAACGAAGTTTATAAATTGGAGAAAGGTTTTTTCGGTAAGTGTATGAGGTTTCCTACTATAGGATATGTATTGCAAGCGACCAGAAGTGGGGGGCAGAGCTGCTGTGGTGGGGCCAACCGCATTGCAAGTTTAAACAAATTACATTGTGGGGGCTTCAAATCGTAAGTTAAAAAATGTGTGATGCGATATATCGCAAATCGACGATCGCAAGTGTTAAGGGTTTGTTGTGATGCGAAAAGTTATAATCTGCCAAATGCGATGGATGGTGGGGGAAAATATGACGTATCAGGGAGAATGACCCCACTTTAATCGCAATCGGGGAAATGGGAAGGCAAAGGTAAAACAATGATATAGCGATGAAAAGGTAAAGTGGAAATATAAATTGGAAAGGTGAAAAAAGGGTAAGGTTTAATGATTTTAAGGGAAATGAAATGGAAAGGAAGTGTGGCGGGTGAATGGTTCCCACTTCATCGCATATCACATTTCAATAAATTTAACATTTACCCATGCGCCCATCCTGAAAAACTTGCGATTTGTGATTGTGATTGAATCTCTGTCATTAATCATTGCTCAGATCCAATGGTCCTCCCTTCTCCCTTGCTGTGTTTTGCCGACTTTGTTTCTTTGGTTGCTCATAGAATACTTGATCTGCATTCATGACTTGACCCGCTTTAGCATTCAAGACTCTACCTTTGCTATTTTCTGCCTTAACTGCTTCTTTGTTTCTTCTCTGCCTCTCTTTTATGCTTTTATTACTACATTATTTCATTATCAGCAACATTTTCCCCTTCTACTGAAATGAAAGGCACATAGATTCTTTTGAAGCTCTTGACAGTCAAGATTTCTCGTTTTTCCTAAAAATAAATGATAGCCATGGAATATTATTTTCAATATGAAATACCTGAGAAAATAATCAGTTTCCTAGTGCTACTATGAAATACAGGAGTCTACCACCAACTTCACCTAGTCTTCATCTGACGTTGTCGTTGGTTTAGCACCCGGATCTATCGTGATCCATTGATATTTATCCACGAGCAGGTCCTCCATCTTGAACTTCCACAACTGAAAAACTCTGACCATGAAATTTCTCGATCCTTATATTTCCATTGCTCTCCTTCTTATTTCACTGCAAGGATCGATCCCGCAGATCTCCCACTAGACAAGGTCTACCACAGGCCTAAGAAAAAAAAAACCTCAGTAGAAAAGGCATCCCCTTGAAGCCGAAACATCTCTAATACCAAATGTGGGGTTTAACCCTATACATAAATGATCTGCAAATGAATTCTTAAAAAAAACATAAAATAAACAATAGAGAGAGCATAAAACATAAAACAGGTATACACAAATATTTTTCCCTCAGATCCCAAATCGGGACTACCAGCTTGATTTTTCATTATGTTCCTTTTAGTGTTACAACACATATATATACATGCCGAAGTATTAATAAACCCCAATCCATTAACCTTGGATTAGAACATAATCGTATTTCCCTTCACTGTATCTACAAAATACTAAGGGCTAAAAACCATCATTCCCCAAAACTATGTGCAAACCCATGCAAAAAACCATAGGCAGGTCCACCCACCTAAAATAGGGTCCAAAATGTTTTTCCTGGGGTGCTACCCCAGACCCTGTGCAGGGGATTACCTGCCCCTTGTAAACCCATGGACAGGGGGGGTTGTCACCCCCCTGTGATCCCCTTGCTATGCCTGGCGAAACGAACAGGGGGGATGTCGCCCCCCCTATGACCCTCCCCACACATGGGACTATTCATGGAAAGAATACAACACATACCCAACAGAGGCCACACATAAGAGTTATGCAGTGATGGTGGTATGAGAGAGGCCCGAAGAACAAATGGAGGTGAGGGTACTTGTGTATGGGACACAACCTGGTGGAGGACGCAGAGATGTGGCCGATGTGTATATGGACATAGGGAGGATAAATCCTTACACTCGTCTATCTCAATTCTTAGTAATTCAAAACATAAACTATCTCTGCAGTTTTGACTAAATTCCACACCCAAAAAAATGATTCTTGAGTAATCACAACACATACTAAATGTTTATAAAGAGAACAATCATGTAACAAAAGATACCACAAATATGGATAAGATACCATAGAATGGAGAAGATTGTGTATAATTTTTTGTCAAGGGAAATGTTATTTTTCCCAGTTTATGCATTGACTTCTTAACACTTAAAAAATATAGATTATAAAGGAGTCACAATCGAGTAGCGTAGAGAAACTTAAATCTTGTTGACAGTTAAGTAGGAAGTGCAACAATGTTTATTTAGAAATAGGCATGCACACAATAACGAAAGTTATTATAAGTAGGAAGGTATAACTGACAATCAAAGAGAGGGGCCACAAAACTAGTGGCTCGGATTGGAGCAGGACAATTATTTGCCTGCTTTGATACCATGTCAGATGCACACATGGAAAAGACATAATAAAAAAGATAATAATGAGATTACTATATTATTCACAATGATATACATTTATATTACATTGGTGTGACTCTTGGATTTAATATTCCAAGGTCTCTTGGACTCCCTTTGACTCTTTTCTTTCCACACCAACCCTTAGAGGATTAGGTGTCCAATAAAATAAAATAAATTGCAATGTCATAGATTTCTCTTCTAATTTCAACTTATCACTACCTTCCATGCATTATATCTAAACATTTCCAATATATTGTCTATCACATATCCTAGATTTGATCTTATGCATATATTCTTATACAAAAAAAACATATTCTATCAAATAAATAAATCTTAGACTTTCTGTGAACCTTCATTCTCTTTAATATGATATTGAAAGTCCTATATTACTTAATACAAAAACAAAATATTCCAATGGATAAAATGTTTATCATCTACTTCATATATTAATAGACCCAGAATGAAGGAATATGCCTTTAAAATAAGCTAAAAATAAGATCAAACACTGATCGATGTTGCAACCCTCCTTAGCTAGCCCATCTACCACATAGTTAGTTCCCTATATATGTCTTAGAATGAAATTATCTTGAATGAACCAATCAAACATCTTATCTTCTTCTTCTTATTCGACAACACAAAGTAATCCAATGCAACTCTGATGTTAACCCAGTCAATGATCACTTTTGAGTCTCCAAAGATGAAAATCTCATCCACTTAAATCCATCTAGTAGAGAATGTTACTACTGGTAATGCTAGTAGCTCTGATTTATTATTTAATCTCTCTCCATTGTACCTGTAGAAATGGAATATCTCTTGAGGTTTCAAAGCAATAACCTCCCCATTACAACATACCTATGATGTTGAATACCCATAAGAAAATCTAATTGGATAGTTAACCCATTAAGCCTTCATCTAATAACATCAATTAGTAATTGATTCCATTACAGGGAAAATTTCCTAGAAATATGTCAAAAATCTAAACAAGTGATCCTCACATTTGGCTCAACATACTCAAATATCCAAGCATTCTTGGTTCTCAAAATTCCCCACATGATATAAAAGGGAAGAGCTTTGAATTTACTTAAACTCCACAAATAGATGAAATTCATCTAATAGTAGTTAACTTGGAAACAAGAGAAAAAATATCACCCAAATCAATTCCCGACAACTAGGAATAACCTTTTTCTACCAACCGAGCTTTGCATTTCTCCTCCTTGCCTTTTTCATTCATCTAATTCTTAAACACCCATTTTCTGCCAATGGGTTTCCTTCTAGCCGACAATTCCACCAGATTCCAAGCCTCATTTTTGTGCAATGACTCCATTTCATCAACCATGGCCTCCCTCCAGAGTTTTCCATCCTATGAATCCACTGCCTCCCTGGAAATTATGGGATCATCATAAGTGACATATAAAACAATGTTTGGACAGAAAGTAGATGGACTATACTTTTCTGGTTGCCTTCTCTCTCGAGCTGATCTTCTCATAGCTGGAGTTTGTGGCTCTTCCTCTTCTGTATCTTGTTCTACTATAGAGTATGATTCTTCCTCCTTTAGCTCAAACTCTACATTGTTAGGTTCCTTTGGTAAGACTTCATGTTCAACAACATCTTTCACCTCTCTAAACATCACATCTCGATTGTACACAACCTTCCTTGTTTATGGGTTCCAAATCTTATAACCTTTAAACCATCCTTATACCAATAAAGATGCACCTTTCAGATTTACTATTGAACTTGGTTATTTTCTCCTTTGGAACATGTACACATGCATCACATCAAAATACCATGTGATGTGAAAGAGAGGGTTTCTTTCTAGTCCATACCTAATTTGGAGTATTATCCTCCAACGTTGATAAAGGTGATCTATTAAATAGGTAACATACAGTCTCCACTACCTCTGCCCAGAATTCTTGTCCTAACCTAACACCACTGAGCATGCTTCTTGCCTTTTCCCTCAACATCTTGTTCATTCTTTCTAAAAATCCATTTTGCTGAGGTGTGTATGGAGTAGTCTTCAGTTGTGCTATACCACACTTCTTACAGAACTCTTCAAATTCCTTCTTGTATAACTCTCCACCATTATCTTTCCTCTGCACCTTTATCTTATTTTCTGTCTAGTTTTCCACCAGAGCCTTAAATTCTTTAAACCTATCAAAAATTTCAGATTTCTTTGTGAGGAAATATATCAATGTATTCCTTGAGAAGTCAACTATAAATGAAACTTACTACACATACTTACCCAGTGATGGAATTGACACAAGTCCAAACATATCACCGTTCACAAGCTTTAATATCTTATTCTCCTTCTTAGCACCAGAAGGTAAACTCACCTGATTCTTCTTCCCATATACACAATTTTCATAGAAATCGAAATATAAAGATAAATTAGACATACCTTCTAGCATACCATTACCATGCAATATTCAAAAGCTCTTCTCTCCAATATTTCCAAGCCTTTGATGCCATAGCATGATATTTTCTATAGAGGCCACTAGGTTTTTTTCTCCACTTTCAGGAACCAGAGAACTGTTGCACCCATCAATAACAGTGCTACCCCAGAGGCTTCTACATACTTCCAATACGAACTCCCCACATAAATAATAGTGATCCCCGATAAATCTTGCACGTATCCTTCGTGAACACTATTTTTACACCTTCATCATCCAACTTTCTTACATAAATTATATTTCTAGCCAATGCATGAATATGAAAAATGCCGAGAAGTTCTCTAATCCTTCCACCTTGCAACTCTAGCTTGAATTTTCTGCGTTCAAAGATTCTGTCCTTCCTATCATACCTTATTAATATATCACTACCATCATATTTCTCATACCCGTAGAACCACTCCCTATGGGAAGTGAAGTGAAAGGATGAACCTAAGTCAACCAACCATGCCTCATTATCTACATGTGTACTCGAAAAAGAAGCCAAGTACACATCCACACCTTCATCTAAGGTGGTTTATAGTCTTTCCTAGTGTTATAGGTAAATTTGGGCATCATCCTCCAAGACCTGGTCAGACTGGACATTATCCCCAAGACCAATGATAGGGTCTATCATCCCGTTATATTTCAGTTTATATTCCCTAAGTGAAGAAATTCCATTCATGGATTCAATTGTGAGATTTCCAAGATTTGAAGTATATATTATATGACCCACTGACTTACCAACGCTCATCTGCAAGGGACTAATTATGTTGTAGTGCCGATACCTACATGCAAGGGTGCACTGCAGTGCACTTCTCGACACTCAAGTGTGTGTTGGTCACCTGGGAGTGGAATTGTCATTGTTCAGGGAATATCCATATGGTCAGTTCCTTATAGAAGATTCCATAGGTGTCATACTTCGAATCCAATTGTCTATCTGTCATCTCTGAACCTGGAAACATGCCTTGCCTATTATTAGAAATCCATTCAATGAGAAACTACCATCAGTTCCCTATAAATTGAGCACTCATCTAAGTGCTAGGTAGGAAGAATTTTGTGCAAAGTTATGATGTTGGCTTCTCATTTGATAAGAGAGTGGAAGTACTGATAGCTGCTGAGATGATGCTGGATGTGATGAGGGTGGAATGAAGTTGGAGTAGGTTGACGAAAAATCGATCCATTGGTTGTAATATTATCCACCTACTCTTTAATAAAGATATATGTTCATTTTCACATCTGTCTATATATTTTGCAATGTATTCTTGATGATGTATGTATTTCAGATCTAATCGGTTTTATTTGATTAAGATAAGTAGATACTTGTATATTTCATGTTGTCTGTTGTTCTCTATTTTTGTTTGTAGGAATCGATCTAGCGGCTTGAGGTGGATTGAGAGCGACAGAAACAATGACAGAAGGAGAAGGAGAGAGAAAGAATCACAAGTAGGCTCTTTATCATTTCTCTATATCTGCTTGTTTTAGAGAAAATAGTAGTTGTCTTTATTTTGTTGTTCTGAGTGAAGGAACACCACACTTAGGGAATTTAGTTTATCCGTAGATTAAAATTTTGTATAAAAAATTCGCGACTTCGCTGAGGAGTATCACATAATTCCTGGTGTTTTTGCCTCTATTTATCTTCATCAATAGCATCTAATTTTTGTCATGAGACATTTGAATGAACAAATTGCATTAGAAGTGTCTTTAGCTACTAGTTTAATAAGCCTTGCTGCGCCCAATGCACTGTTGGTCAGGGTAAAATGCACTACAGTGCACTGTGTTCCATTCAAGGGTACTCTGTAACACATTGTCTACCCTTAGAGGCTGTGTTGCCCCCACAGCCAGCCAAATTCCATAAAAAATTGTCATTTCTTTCAGTTTTAGCCACTTGTTTGTTGTATTCTCAGATGTCTAATTTCTCTTAGAGACCAGTAAAATTTCCTGTTCTTCCTCATTTCAAAAGTAATTTGTTCAATGTTTCATTAGCTATTTTCATTTATCATTGGAAAATCAAATTCAAAGTAGTTAATTTTTGCATTAGATCAATTTTGTTTCGAAAAGGAAATTGTTGTTTCATTCCTCTTTTCTTGTAGGAAAATTGTAGTTCCATTCCTCATTTTCCTAAGAGAATTTGTTGTTTCATTCCCCATTTCTCGTAAGAAAACATTTGTTTGATTGATTTTTGCATCGAGTTTCCTTTCTTTAATTCACAATAAAGGGATATGAAAAGAAAAACATTCATGTGCATATAGATAATTGTGTGTGTTGCATAGGAACAAGTTAGGAAATCTGCATTTAGTTTGTGCTCTTTGTTGTATGCTCAAAAACCGTTTGCTCTTCCCCTTAGTACAAGGATTTTCATTGAAAAAGCTAAATTGAAAATTTAGTTTTCATTTTTATGAATTTCCATTACATCACACAGTGGATGTCAAAGACAAAATTTTAAACAAGATAAACATAAAATTTACATCAATCAACCTAAGAAAGCATTGTAACATTAACGATAACATTTAGAAGGCCCAGGCTAGAGACGTGTTCCAACATCATTAAACATAGAAGTTGTTGCTAACTTGTTTGCAATACATTCCAAGTGTGATAGATCACTCCACATTCATAAGTATATCAAAGCTCTTCCACATACCTTTGGGTATATAGGGTGGTGTTCTAGTACGAAAATTATAAGGGGGGTGCTCTCACTTTGCGGTTTCGCATTAGATAGCGCTAATACAGACTTGGGCCTCCAAGTACCTTAGGGTATATTTGGGAGGAAAAATTTAGGTTGCTATCCATCCATAGGTAACTGATTCAGAAGCCTTGTAACTTATGATACAATGAACACATCATTGGGGGAGATTGCGTGCCCATATTTCTTGGTTCACCAGAAGGTATTCTGCAGCTCACAATTACATGGTAAACATTTTTCCTAGAATTACCCTTTTATTTTGTTTATTTTTTTTTGTAATAAAATCAATCAGTCATCATGGAATAAGAACATCCCTTTCCATGTTGTTCTCTTAGAATAACACTTAAACCACCTTTACCACTGGAAGCCATTTTTGGTTAGCGAAGACGACATTGTTCTACCAAAACTAGTACTATCAATACCTCTTGTGTGACATCATCATCACGTATACTAGAGTTGTCTCGAGTTGTTTCTACAAATCTTGGTTCATCCACTGTTGTCTAAATGGAGTCTTCACAGCTACCTGTGGTCACGATCCATCCAATCGGTGAGACCATACCTTTTGAACCTGATTTTGTTCAATTGGAAGTTGATCCAGATCCCATCATTCTTTTACCAAAAAATCTAAATCCCAAAGTCGAACAACTAGAATTTGTTCCAATATCAATCTCTCCTCAGTCGATTGTAGCCATTGATTCTACCATATCGCACAGTCAACCACCTGAAATATATGATGGGCCTGACGGTGAAATCCTTCCACCCGGTTTGATTTCAATTGAAGAAATACCACAAGAAAAAACACTTTCAACTCCAAATCATTTTGGGGAGGAGCTTTATCTTTACGAGTCTTTTTCTCAATCACCTTACACTTCTCTCTTTGATCCTGTTTCAATTCGAGTTCCTGTAGATCCTATAGGGTATACATTGGGTCGTATGACCATGGTTGAGTCAACATCTCCGGTTGTACCATATGTTACGGTTGCGACAACACTACTGTTGCTACCCCATCGATGTTCACCACATCACCAGAGTCACATCTATATGGTGGTCCTTCCATCCCACTCGGTTACCAATATTTATCTGGAACCTTCTCTGGTGCATCCTGAAACCCATGGACTTCACCCATGTCATCATCTCTTATTCTATCTAGTACATCTCTAATGAGTATTGAATGGGTTGATCCTTTATATACATCTTTAGTGCAATATCAAGCTGGTCCATCTAGGTATATTCCATCTAGTACAATCTCAACTGGACTCCCAGCATTTGTAGAACAATATATTCCATCTTATTATACTCCTCATGCTGGGGGGAAACCTATGGTCACCCATTTTGATAGTACTCCGTCATTTTATGGTCAACCTAATGTTGGAATGATTGTTTGTCAGTGGTAGCCTATCCTACCTGTTCAACCACAAACGGTTGTGCATTCATATCAACCAGTTCAACCTATTTCACCCACATCTACTCCACTTTTTAATACATCATTAACCATGTTACAAGCTCAGATTGTTGTACCTCAACCATCTCAGGTGGGTCCTTCAACCAAATACCCTCAAGTATTGGGCCCTCAAACTCCCACTCCTTTGGTTGGTTTACAAAAACCACTTGTATCTCGAATTCTCTATTCACAAGTTGGATTACTCTATTATGGGATGTCATAGGCACAACTGGGTCATACCTATTCACAACTAGGTCCAAGCTATTCTATTTTGGGCTATAATCTTGGTGGGCATAAATCTTCACAGCCACAACCACAAATGCTACAAAAATCATTCCAAAAACAAGTAGCCTACCCATGTTTTGGTCAACAAAATCCTCAAGCATTTGCTTATCAAAACAACCCCTATTTGGGTTACCAATAACAAATTCCTTATGCTGGTGCTCAAAGGCCTATTTCCAAAGAAATTCCATCATATCTTGGTTATTCTCAACTTGACTTAAATTTTCAGTTTCCCTTTGTTGCAACTTTAGAATTACCTAATTTAAACCGGCTTACCAATGATCCAATCAATTATGCTCCTTGGTGGCCAGTGATACCACATAAATTACCCTCATGGAAACCTTGGAGAAGACTCGTCAATGCATGTTATGACTTATCATTTATGGTGTTCATCCACCTCCTTAAATGATGACCCAATTCAACTACGTCTTTTCCAGCGTACACTCATTGGTCTAACCGTGAAGGGGTACATTGAGTTACCACGAGCTTCCTTTGATAATTTCACTGCCTTAGCTACTGTCTTTTTGACCCAATTCCAATTACCCATACGATATGAAACTCTAATGGAACTGCTGACTAGTTTTAAACAAACTAATGCTACTCACATTTCTGATCATATTCATGAGTGGCGTCGTCATTGTAGAATGGTCAAAACATTTGTTCCTAATCAGCTCCTCGCTTAGTGGTTTATTAAGTCCTTGTTGCCATCTATCACTGAGGATGTAGCTAAAGGTGGCGTCGTCATTGAAGATCAGGTCATTTCTCATGCCTAGTACTTAGATTTGATTTATACTCAGTCTGGCACGCTCTACGAGAAAATTCCAAAAGCACTGCGATCTAATTTTATTATTCCTCCTCCATACAAGGACTCTCATGTTGGCGATGGTATGATAGGTTCTGCAAGTTCACACAAATCTATTGAATGTGATCCTGCACCTTCTTCCGAAATTCATGTTGTGTTATTTGACAAAGGAAAACATTATAAGCAACCTGGAAGTAAGATAAATGGGAAAGCAAAGAAAGAGAAAAATTCAACTCCGAAGGAACAATCATTTGATAAAAAACCTAGAAGCAATCGGAAACCTCGTTACCCTTGCATAATATGTAATTAGGAGAACTTTGTTCGAGACTGTCCTCACCGCGTCGAAATATCCAATTTTCTTAAGACCTCGACTTCATTTGTTGTGTTAATAGATCCATTTCCAAATCCCGACACAAACATGGTTGCTATAGATCTTGCTTCTAGTTCCCAAGTGCTTATGATATCTGTCACAAAGCCAAAAAATGATGTTTTGGTGTCAACAGGAAATAAATATTACAGTAGTCAGGCTACTGATCAACCTACTACCTCGACCATGAATCCGTCCATGGAATCTATTCCACCAACTGTTATTCCTAAATTAACAATAAAACCACCGAAGTGAGTCGTCCATAAATCGACATTCAATCCTCGAGCCTGAGCTACTCAAAATTATAATATAGTTGAAGATTTGGCTCAATCCCCTTCAGCTATGTTGACACTTGAGGTACTTCAAAACTTTTCCTCCCAGAAGCATGCTTTGCTCTCTGCAATTGGTGGAATTGATCCGAAAGATTCAAATCTTGTAGTCTTTAATCATACGGGCTATGTGCCACAATTACCAGTAGAATTGGAATTGTCCATCTAGGTAAAGGTTCTCGATCACCACATTCATCGTACTATTATTGATGAGGGAGAATCTATTTTCATTATGTCTCTAAACTGCTCGAAGTCACTTGGCTCGCTGCACCTATCTCAATCACCTACGGAGTTGAAAGCTTTTGGTGGTCATACATATAAGCCTTTTGGTATCATCAGTAACTGAGATGTTGAACTAGGGGAAAAACAGTAACTTTTGAAGTTGAGGTCATTGAAGGACCCCTTGACTACAACATTTTACTTGGAAGGCCATGGGTTTACGCTATGACTGTGATCATCTCTACTTATTTTAGAATGTTCGCCTTTCCTCATAAAGGTGTTATTACAGTCATCATTCAACTCTCGTTCTTTGCCTCCAGTTCTTCTGTTATTCTGAGTGAAGGAACACCACACTCAGGGAATTAAGTTTATCTATAGATTAAAATTTCGTATAACACATATAGATTTAGATCTCCCTCTAGATTTATATCTCCCACAAAAGGACCTTTTTTTATGTTTTGGGACCATACTCGTACAGACAAGGCATCTCCATTCTGGCCCTCCATATTTTTCTGTCACATTTCCTGTGACAGCAAGGCTAAGACAATTTCATCAAACTTCAAGGTATTTTCATTGCTACCAATTGCAACAACTAGACTATCCTAAGAATCTGGTAGATAACACAATAAACGGATCCACTTATCTTCATATGAGATTTTAATATCAACGAATAAAAACTGAATCACCACAGTATTGAAAGCATTAAAATGCTCAGTCACCAAGTCTCCATCCTCCCTCCTCAAGTTATGCAACTTTTTCTGTAGGAAAAATTTATTCACCAGAGACTTAGATTGGTACAAATACCCTAACTCATCACAAAGCCTTCATTGGACCTTCCCCTAACACATTCAATAATACCAAATCTGAGATACACAACCATATTGTGCTCTTTTCTTTCCGATCCAACTTCGCCCAATCTTGATTTGAAATTGTCATTGATTTAGTACCCAGATCGACCACAATCCACTGATCTTTATCCAACAACAGATCCTCCATCTTGAGCTTCCACAACACAAAAATATGACCATTAAATTTCTCGATCTCTATATTTCCACTGCTCGCCATCTTCTTTCACTGTAAGAATTGATTCTGTAGATCTCCCACTAAACAGGGTCTACCACGGGCCCGAGAAAAACCCCTCAGCAGCAAAGGCGTCCCCTTGAAAGAAATTAACCCTGTAAAGTAATTATATATAAATGAAATCTTAAAATAGAAAATAAACAATAGCGAGAGCATAAAACATAAAAAAAAAAATATAAACAAATTTTCCCCTGGATCCAAAAACCAGGACTACCAGCTTGATTTTTCATTATATTCCTTTCAATTTCACAACACACACACACACACACACACACACACACACACACATATATGCCAAAGCATTCATAAACCCCAATCCATTAACCCTGGATTACAATATAAACATATTTCCCTTTACCGAATCTACAAAATACCATGGGAAGAAAACCATCATGCCCAAAACCATGTGCAAACCCATGGAAAAAACCATAGGCAGGTCTACCCACCTAATATATGCCTGAAGCTTGTTAGGGAAATAATATAACACACACCTAACATGGTGTACACAAACTAAACAAATGGAATATATCCTTCCCACTTTGAATGTTGATGCATCACACACATTCTCAACATGTTTTGCAAAATCCTATTGACCCTCTATGTTTTTCCATTTTTCTACAGGTTATAATTTGTGTTGAAGTCAAAATTTGTACCCAATCCTACAAATAACTCTTTCCAAAACCTAAAATTGAACTTAGCATCCCCATCTGATACAATATTCTTTAGTAAACCATGAAAAGTTACTACATCTCTCATAAAGGCCTATGCTACATCATTAGATGAATAAGTAGACTTCAATAGAATGAAGTGCGCTACCTTTTTTAAGCTCTCAACTACAACAATGATAGAATAAAGTTGTCTAGATGTTCCGAGAAAACCTGTAATAAATCCATGGAAATGACCTCCCATTTCGA
This sequence comes from Pinus albicaulis, assembly GCA_034641835.2. NCBI lineage: Eukaryota > Viridiplantae > Streptophyta > Pinopsida > Pinales > Pinaceae > Pinus > Pinus albicaulis. The sequence continues at coordinate 1,871,857,266 of CM076575.1, read as the reverse complement.
CTTTGGAATCGAAATTGGACGTAGTCGACCACCTGGATTCTTACACTTCTTTTACCTATTGATAATCCAAGCATCTAGCCATAAAATCTACCACTTCCCTCTTCAAATTTGGACAATAATATAACTTCTTCACAATTGTCAATGTCTTTTGGTATCCCAGGTTAATTGACCCTCAATATAATATTCTTGAGCTCACTATTGTCTGACACTTAGATCATGTCCCTAAATTTGACCAAACCATCCACTGTGAGAAAATAGTCCACATTCGGGTCACCTATATCCTATTGTATCTTGTGCCTAAGCTCCCTCTACCTGTCATCTTGTTTTCTTACCTATAGTATTCTATCCTCTAAATATGTCCCATAAGAATTCATAGTTTCTCTATGATTTACCTACACTCTTCTTCTAAGGGCATATGAAACCCTGTTATCCTTTCCCTTAATGTACCTAATATTGAAGTTAAACTCATTGATTTCCAACTATCTAGCTTGCCTATAATTCAGATTCAATTGATCAAATGAGTATCTCAATCCTTTGTGGTAGCTCATTAATTCAAACCTCCTTCCAAGAAGATAGTGTCTCCACATATTCAATGCATGGATGATCGTTGCTAACTCAAGACACGTGTCACATAATTCTTCCCGTGCTCATTTAGTTTCCTTGATTTGTAACAGAGTACCTGTCCCTCTTTCATAATGACTCCACCAAGCCTTCTCTTGCAAGCATCTATGCACACCAAAATCTCTTTATCCATATCTACAATCTTGATAACTGGAGCATTTTTCAACAACTGCTTCAACTGCTCAATACTTGTTGCACATTCCTTTGTCCATTAAAATTTCTTAGGAAGCTCCTAGGAATGTGGATGAGGTAAGGTCATTTATGGGGTTAGCCTTTACAAAAAAATTTCCCAAGACACATTGTTCATCTAACCTCAAAATGTATACAAAATTTCAAAGTAAACTAGTGATGCTCGTGATAACAAACTACTAATCTAGCTATCCTATGCAATAACCGCATCCGACAGTTAGGAAAAAAATAGTGTGGCACTGCAGTCTCATAGGTAACTCTTTGATCTAAAAATTCGGAATCCCAAGAGTAAATCCCTCCACGTGCTGTTGTAGCTTAGCAAGAGTCTCGGTCATAAATAAATCCCGAGGGACTTCTCTCCCGACATCCCTCTCTGCTGGCTCATCTACTCCTTGCTCTAGCTGACCCACTGGTCGAACTCCACCCACATATTCATACATTAAAACTTTATTTTAGTCTTGGGAAACATTAAAATACAAAAAAATGTAGAAACCTTAGAAAAAAATAAAAAAACATGGTCAAAAAATTCTTACCAATTGCACCCTATTGAGCATCATCTAGTAGATAATATGATGGTCGATTGACCAACATGTCTAGACATCAATTCAACCCATCTCTACATCCGTGGATCTCTAGGGCCAGATATGCCCAATGTAGCACGCTATGGCTGCATCAATAGAATCTGCTCTATGGCGAAGGAAATCAGGATAGAGACATAGTTGAAATTATTCTTCCTTCCACCCTTTTCTTTGTTCAGTTGTTCTTTCATATGAAAGATAACATATTCAGCCCAATTAAATATTGTTGGTTCTAAACACTCAAGTGCATATTGGATGTATGATCTGTTTGCCACATGGAGTGTAGCGGAACCAGAAATCTTTGTGATAGTAAATAGGATGGTCCTCAAAGGTAGATCACGTACATCATAGATATTTATTTTCCCATATTTACTTGGTTATGTCCCTGGATGGCAGTGCTACAGTATGTAATCTCTTACTATCTATCCTCCAAGAGGAGATCCTGAAAGAGAAACAGGAGAACCTCTCCTCGATAATCCAGTGAGAAAATAAATATCCTCCACCAATATTGGGAGCACTTTGTCCCCACTATGAAAATACTATAATACCGGATCCCATGAATGAATTAGGAACTCTAATAGTTCCATTTTTTGTCTCATCCCTGACAGTCTTAAGTATTTAAGCAACCCGCAATCTTTTAGGGCTCGTACTGTACCCAAATCATTTAGGAAAATCATATTATCTTGTTCATGTTCTTTTTCTAGCCACAATCATAAGCTTCAGTGGGATCCATTTCCTGCAAAAAAAATGGGAAATTTTCGGCACACAAGAAGAAACAAAAATGATAATTTTACCCAACGCACCCCAGGTCAAGGGACAGAGAGTTGTAGGGCATTTGGACATCAATTTCAGTGCACTACAACACACCTTTCGAAATTCAAGGGTGTTTCTAAAATAAATATAAGGTTCATAGCTCCAGCTTGGATCGAACGGACAGAAAAATCGTCCACAGAAACTGTCGTAATTGACTGCTAAAGTTCAGGGGAAAAACTAGTTCAAAGCTCCTAATTTTCAAATGGTAACTTTGGAATGGAAAAAATGAATGGTAAAAACTCTTTTAATTAGTCAATTTGATTATTTTAAATAATATTTAATGTTGTGACTATGGTTTTAATTCATTTTTGCTATGAAACAGGTATTTTTAATCCGTTTGATGGTTCTCTAAACAGGTTCTACAATTGATAGAGTGAGATTATTCATGCACACTTATTCAAGAATGATTTGACCACAAAGCATACTTTTATCCTTATTTTTTGAGAATTGATAAAAATAAAAAATGATTTGAAGCATAATTTTATCTCTTTTTCGAGCTTCAATAACTACGAAAAAGCAACCCCCTGGAGTCTTATTTTAGCTCTTTCCAGACTTTGATAATGTGAAAAGATTGTCGAGCACTTGTCTTTTTGAACTCGTAAATAAATGAAAGGAAATATACTCAGTATAAGTTTAACCCTTTTCCAGATTGAGATAGATTATTTATGAAAAGGGAAAACCTTAGTCAAACATGACTAGGAGGTTTTCTCAGGTATCATTTTACACTTTTTGGACCTGAGCAAAAAATTTACAAAAAAAGACTCATGGAGTTTTCTTTTGTCATATTTTTAAAACTCTCTAAACATGAGAAAGGATCGGTTTTTCATTGTCGTTAGACTCGTTAAAACATAAAATAGCGACAGACTTGTCGATCATGGCAAGATCGAGTTTCAATTATCGCTAGACTTGTTAAATTATTAAATTGCAATGGATTCACCGGAAGGGTCGAAATTTAGATCAAGCATATGTTACCCTCCTCAAGCTTGGTAAAAAAATAAAGAGGTACTCCTCAGCAATGACTAGGGAAAATTGGGAAAAAGAATAGAACACTTAATGGTAGCAAGTAGCTCTTGAACATGACACTTTCACTCCATCACCGTGACTTTTGGTTTGGGTAATCTTATTGAAAGTTCATCATACATATGGTTCATCATATCATCACTTTGGTTTCGGGTCAATGCTGCCAACTCATCTCAGTGTCATCGATATGTTTAAGAGAAGTCATCCAGTAAATCCTCGTCTTTTTGCAATACTCATAAACCTTCATTTTCATGATATTCATCCCTGAACATTGCTATATCAAGTCGCATTTTGTCCCCGAAATCATTACTCCCGTTTCACAATAAATTTTCTTCCTATCGACATCAAATCATCATCCAGGAAGTTTACTTAGAAACATATTCCAATACACTGAGACTTGCCACATCATCAGCATGTTTGTCGCTTCTGGGCCTTTAACCGAAAGATTTTTTTTGGATTTAGACATCAAATCATATATTGACGCCTTGAAAATTGTACTACAGTACCTTGAGAGCCATTAATATCAATGGTGGTTCTCTCGCGTCTGTTAACAGTTCACATCATTGGCTGGTAATCAGATGATGTCTTCCCATGTTCAACTTCAAATCATATATTTGCATGGTTAGACTTGTACCTGAACGATTGAGTGAATGGGATAAAAAGACCCTAGATCTATTTTCATCCATCTGGGCTGCGATTTCAGGATTGTTCTACACATCATCTGTACGATGGATTTACATACAGATCGTCATTTGAACATGGCATATATATGTATGCATGTCTATATTTGGAAACATTCCAATGTAGATGAATTTCTGAATTATGTAAATGTTATGATAGTTTTGTGCTGAGAATGGGTATGCCTCCCTTAGAAATTTGTAATTAAGATGAGAATATCATGATGTAATGTATTGCAAGATTGATGCAGGTCACCATCCAATTCAGATCCTACTCATCACATCGTAAAGAATCTCATCCAAATACTATTATTATTTTGACTTCGTGCTTTAGGTGACATCTATTATAGGTCAATTTGGGCATCATCCTCCAAGATCTGGTCAAACCGGACATCATCCCTAGGAAAAATGAAGAAGGTCCATCATCCCATTATATTTTAGTACATATATGCCCTAAGTGAATACATTCCATTCATGGCTTCAATTGTGAGATTTCCAAGGTTTTAAGTATATATTATATGACCGACTGACTCACCAACGCTCATCTACAAGGGACTAACTGCGTTGCATTGTCAATGCCTGCATGCAAGGGTGCAATGCAGTGCACTTCGCAACACTCAAGGGTGCGTTTGTCACCTCAGAGCAGAATTGTCATTGTTCCAGGAGTATCCATATAGTCAGTGCCTTCTATAAGAGTCCATAGGTGTCATACTTCGAATCCAAGTGTCCATCCATCACCTCTGAACTTAGTCTTTCCTATTATTAGAAATCTACTCAATGAGAAACTACCATCTGTTTCCCTATAAATTGAGCACTAATATAAGTGTTAGGGAGGAAGTATTTTGTGCAAATTTATGTTGTTGGATTCTCATTTGATAAGAGAGTGGAATTACTGATATGCTGCTGAGATGATGCTAGATGTTATGAGACTAGAATGAAGTTGGAGTAGGTTGATGACAAATCAATCCATTGGTTGTAATCTTCTCCTACTCTTTAATAAAGGTATCTGTTCATTTTCGCATACATATGTCTATATCTTGTGCAATGTATTCTTGATGATGTATGTATTTCAGATCTAATCAGTTCGATTTGATTAAGATAAGTAGATACTTGTATATTGCATGTTTTTTTTGTTCTTTGTCTGTGTTTGCAGGAATAGATATAGTGGCTTGAGTTGGATTGAGAGCGACGACAACAACGACAGAAGGAGAGGAGAGTGAAAGAAGCACAAGTAGGCTCTTTCTCATTTATGTATATCTGCTTGTTTTAGAGAAAATAGTAGTTGTCTTTCTTCTGTTGTTTTGAGTGAAGGAACACCACACTCAGGGAATTTAGTTTATCCGTAAATTAAAATTATGTATAACACCTAGAGATTTAGATATCCCTCTAGATTTAGATCTCCCACTCAAGGAATTTCTTCTTTCCGTTTTGGGACCATCCTTGTACAGACAAGGCATCTCCATTCCAGCCCTCCATATTTTTCAGTCTCATTTCCTCTGACATCAAGGCTGAGACAATTTCATCAAACTTCAAGGTATTTGCATTGCTACTAATTTCAACAACCAGATTATCCTAGGAATCTGGTAGAGAACACAATAAACTGATGCACTTATCTTCATCTGAGATTTTAATATCAACAGATAAAAACTGACTCACCATAGTATTGAAAGCATTCATATGCTCTGCCACCAAGTCTCCATCCTTCATCCTCAGATTATGAAACTTTTTCCGTAGGAAAAATTTATTCACCAGACTTATATTGGTATAAATTCCCTAACTTTCCCACAAATCCTTCTATGTACCTTCCCCAGATACATTCAATAATACCAAATCTGAGATACACAACCATATTGTGCTCTTTTCTTTATGATCCCCCAGTCTTCATTTGACATTGTCATTGGTTTAGTACCTAGATTGATCACAATCCACTGATCTTTATCCACCATCACATCATCCATCTTGAGCTTCCACAACTCAAAAATATGACCATTAATTTTCTCGATCTCTATATTTCCACTGCTCACCATCTTCTTTCACTGTAATAATTGATCCCACAGATCTCCCACTGAACAGGATCTACCACGGGCCCGAGAAAAACCCCTTAGCAACAAAGGCATCCCTTGAAGCCAAACAACTCTAATACCAAATGTAGGTTTTAAACCTGTAAAGAAATTATCTATAAACGAAATCTTAAAATAGAAAATAAACAATAGAAAGAGCATAAAACATAAAACAAATATACACAAATTTTCCCCTGGATCCAAAACCAGGACTACCAGCTTGATTTTTCATTATATTCCTTTCAATGTCACAACACATATATACATGCCAAATTATTCATAAACGCCAGTCCATTAGCCCTGGATTAAAACATAACCGTATTTCCATTGACCGAATCTACAAAATACTATGGGTAGAAAATAATCATGCCCAAAACCATGTGCAAAACCCTACACAAAACCATAGGTAGGTATACCCACCTAATATAGGCCTGAACCTAGTTAGGGAAATAATATAACAAACACCCAACATGGTGTACACAAACTAAACCAATGGAAGATACCCTTACCACTTTTGATGTTGATGCATTGCATACGTTCTCAACATGTCCTGCAAAATCCTATTGACCCTCTATGTCTGTTCATTTTTCTATGGATTATAAGTTTTTTTGAAGTCCAAATTTGTACCCAATCTTTCAAATAACTCTTTCCAGAAACTAAAGGTGAACTTAGCATCCCTATCCGATACAATATTCTTCGGTACACCATGGAAACTTACTACATATCCAATAAATACCTCTGCTACATCATTAGTTGAATAAGTATACTTCACTAGAATGAAGTGCGCCACCTTTTTTAACCTTTCAACTACAATCATGATAGAATCATGTTGTCTATATGTTCCGAGAAAACCTGTAATAAATCCATGGAAATGACCTCCCATTTCGACTTTGGAATCGGAATTGGCTGTAGTCGACCACCTAGATTCTTACAGTCTGCTTTTACCTGTTGATAATCCAATAATCTAGCCATAAACTCTACCACTTGCCTCTTCAAATTCGGCCACTAATAGAAATTATTCACAATTGTCAATGTCTTTTGGTATCCCAAGTGAATTTACCCTCAAAATAATATTCTTGAGCTCACTATTGTCTGACACTTAGATCATGTCCCTAAATCTAACTAGACCATCGACTCTGAGAAAATAGTCCACATTCATATTACTTGTATCTTGTTGTAACTTTTGCCTAGGCTCCCTCTACCTTTCATCTTGTTTTCTTACCTGTAGGATCCAATCCTGTAGATATTCCCGACAAGAACTCATGGTTTCTCTATGATTTACCTACACTCTTATTCTAAGAGCAGATGCAACCTTGTTCTCATTTCCATTAATGTACCTGATCTCGAAGTTAAACTCATTGATTTCCAACCATCTAGCTTGCCTAACATTTAGATTCATTTGATCAAATAAGTATCTCAATCCTTTGTGGTTGCTAATTAATTCAAACCTCCTTCCAAGAACATAGTGTCTCCACATATTCAAGGCATGGATGATTGTTGCTAACTCAAGATCACGTGTCACATAATTCTTCTCATGCTGGTTTAGTTTCCTTGATTTGTAACATAGTACATGTACTCTTGCATAATGACTCCATCAAGCCCTTTCTTGCAAGCATCTATGCACACCACAACCTCTTTATCCAGATCTACAACCTTGATAACTGGAGCATTTTTCAACAATTGCTTCAACTTCTCAATACTTGTTTCACATTCCTTTTTCCATTAAATTTTCTTACCTTCTCATTGCAAGGATGTAATAGGATAAGAAATCCATGAGAAGTTACTGATGAACCTCCTGTAGTAACCTGCTAACCCCATAAATGAAATTACCTCATCCACATTCCTAGGAGCTTCCCACTCCTTGATTGCCCTTATCTTTTTTGTATCTACTGCTATTCCTTTCTTGGAGACAACATGCCCCATGTAATTTACATTTGTCTGAAATAAATTGCATTTTCTAAGCTTGGAATACCACTAATGTTTTCTTAGAAACCTCAATAATACTGTTAATTGTTCAACATGCTCTTCCTGACTCTTAGAATATATCAATATATCATCAATAAACACAATAAAAAACTTTTTTAGATAAGGACGCAACACACTATTCATCAAGCACATAAAAGTAGTTGGATAATTAGTCAAACCAAAAGGAACTACAACAAACTCATAATGCCCATACGCGGTCCAGAAAGTAGTCATGTAGATGTTCTCTTCTTTGATGCATACTTGATGGTATCCTGACCTCAAATCAATCTTTGAGAACACAAAATATCCCTTCAATTGGTCAAACAAGTCATCGATCCTCGACAATGGATACGTGTTCTAGATTTTTACACTTTTTAACTACCTATAATAAATGCATAGCCTGATATTACCATCCTTCATCTTCATAAACAAATATTGATAATTTTCATGACGATACACTTAGCCTAATGTATTACTTGTCAAAAATTTATTTCAACTGTAAATTTAACTCCACTAAAACTAGAGTGCTCATCCCATACAGAGCCTTCAATGTTTGTGTTGCCTATGGTACCAACTAAATAGAAAAATACACTTCCCTGTGAGGTAGAAACTCTGAAATCAGTGTTGGAAACACATCTTGAAACTGTTGTAGAACTAGGTAATTGTTCAATACCTCTGTGCCATCAACATCCTTAACTTTATCACTAGATATATGCACTGCAAATAACACATACCATTTCCTAGGACTGCACTTTTCCTACATAGTTGTCACCATTATAACATATTGTTCCTTCTTCTTACCCTACCAGATCCTTTGTTCCCCACTGTCATCCAAATACTCAATATCCTTTTCATAAAAATTCACCTTATTCTTATGAATATACAACCAATCCATACCCAATAGCAGATTGTATAATCCCAATGGAATCACATTCAGATGCACTGATGTAGGAATACCATTCAACTCAAATTCACAAGCTATTACCCAATGATGAACTCTTTTCTTTATACTTATAGCCAACTTCACTAGCCAAGATTTTGCATGCACTTCACCATTCAAACCAAACTTATCCAACAAGCCACGGTTAACATAACTATAATTAGATCTAGGGTCAATCAAAATAGTAACAACTTGATCACAATTCTTACCGTCCATCTTGATAATAGATTCACATTGATCCACTTGCTTGTTATCCAATGCTGCATAGATCCAAAGAATGTTATGCCAAGCATCCCCAACAACCTGCGCCTCCTCTGCATTGTATATTTGAGGTATATCACCCTAATTATGCGAAAAAACCTTCTTGCGATGATCCTTACCACATGTCCAACACTGCAGCAGTCTCCAACCATCACCTATGTTCTGCTATTCTCTAAGCTAAGGTCCATTAAACTTATTTTAATATGAAATATTCGCTTTCTCACCTGCATCATGGGGTCTTGTCCTTTTTTACTTTCATTTACCTTCAGCATTGTCTTTCCCTTTCAAAACTTGTTGATATGTTCCATGATTCTTTGATTGCTCATAACAGTGTTTCAACTTTATAATTATTTCTTCAAGCGACCGGAGCCACATTATACTCAATATGATCTCTAAATTCTAAAGGTAATCCATTGAGAAATATCTGAAATTTTTCCTTCTCATCACTACGATACAATACATACCTCAAGATTTCTAATAACTTAGTCATGTACTCCTCATCTGCCATTGATCCCATATTTAGATCATAGAACTTCTTGGCCTTACCGTCATAATACCTCTCTAAAAATTACTTATTCCTAAAAAGTCCCTTGATTTCATGTTAACTCAACTCCTTTTCCCTAATGTATTTGACACGCTTCACATCTTCCGATCATATGTATTCTTTCCTTTGAGGCTAATTTCCATTATTTTTATAAATAAAATGTCAATTAATGCTGCTTTTCCTTTCGAGAGCTTTTTTCATTGTCATTTCCAATTTCCCTTAGTCGTAATAAACCAAATTAACATCCGCTAGGATGTTTTTCCCAACATTCAGCTTGGAATATGTGTCCCATGACCTTTGCCTCATTTTTATTTATTAACTTTATTACATGGATTTTTAACAAGGGTTGTTACAATGTGTACTCAATCTATCACTCCTAATGACTGGATCAATACTTAAAAAGTGATGTGAGGAAATGTCACTAGGAAAAACATTGAAATTTTATTTAAAAGAAGGAATAACATCATTGTCAAGGGAATGAATAATTTTGTTGTGACCTGGTGTGGATGGAACAAATCTAGTCGATTTTTGAAATATTCCCTGTTTTGGACTACCACAGTAAATCATACCACGTCCAAATCTATGTGGACCCCGACAATGCCCCAAAAAAATCACCCTCACATGATGACAATGAAAATTTAAATTTTTTTATTAGAAACAATATACTCCTAATAAACGTGAATAACAATAATAATATTAACAACAACAATAATAATATTGTGACGTCCAAATGGTACATGAATCTATGCAATGTTTCAATATGAAAATCTTTATTAGAATGTTATATTAGATTGCAATTTATACAATTTAATCCCTTGGGTTTATTAATCCCTTGAGCTTATAATATTAATAATTTCTTGGGGTGATTAATACTTTCAGTTTATAATATTAATCCATTAGGTTTATAATACTAATATTAGATTTTATAATCCTCGATTTAATATATGAAACTTAGATTTTAATATATTAATCTTAGGGTTTATAATATTAATCTTAAGGTTTATAATATCGGGTTTTATGACCTTAGCATTTATAATATTCAGTTTAATATTATGGTTTAATATCTTGATGTCCGAATGGTATATGTGTCCATCATCACATTGTGACAAACATTGTCCCAATGTGACAATCAATTTGACAATGATTGTCACAATGTTACACAACATTGCAATTTATACAATGTCGTAATGTGACATTACAAATATGGAGTTTAATATCAGGGTTTTCAATGTTATGGTTTCCAATATTGAGTTTAAAATGTTTTGTTTAATATTTGGTTAATAATACTAGGGTTAAATATTGGGGTTTGTAATATTGGGTTCTATAATATTATGGTTTATAATATTAATGCAATGGTTTATAATATTAATATTAGTGTTTATATTATTAATTCTATAGTTTATAATATTCATCGTAGGGTTTAAAATAATGATCCTAGAGATTATAATACTAATCTTAAGATTTATAATTTTGAGTTATAAATGTTAGGGTTAATAATATTAATCCCATGGTTTATAAAATCCTAGGGTATAATATTATTCCCATGGGTTTATTATCCCTTGGGTTTATAATATTAATCCCTCATATGTATAATAATACATTACGGTTTATAATATTAATTATAAGGTTTGTAATCCCTTTGGATTAAAAAATTAATCCTATGGATTAATATTAATTCCTTGGGTTTATAATATTAATCGTAGGGTTTATATTCCTAAGTTTTAATATTAATCCCTTAAGTTCATTAATATTAATAACGGGATTTATAGTCATAAGGTTTAATATTAATCCCTTAATATTATAATATTAATTCCAAAGGTTTATAATATTAATGTCTTAACTTTATAATATTAATAATTCCTTGGGTTTTTAATATTAATCCCCTGGGTTTATAAAATTAATAATCTTTGAGGTTTATTAATCCCTTTAGTTTATAATATTAATATCAAGGTTTTATAATATTAATGTAACGCCCCTCTGTCTTTGTGCTAATGTCCTGCTATATTTAGACTGAATTAGTTGTATATTTGATGGTGGGAAAGCCGTAATTGTTTGGAATGAATACAAACAGTAAAGTGTTAATGAATATATATTGATAATTAATAAAAATATATTGATAGTTATTGAATCTAGCCTTTCTCGCATTGAAATTATGGATTTTGTTTAGGGATTTTATGTACAAGAAGAAGTTTTACAACATGGAAGCCAAGAGGCTCTCCAAAATTGCTTCTAACTCTATTCAAAACCTCCACCTCCTTCTCTTGAGCAAGGCTAGCATAAGGATACCTAGTCTTGGCTAGACCATTGAGGGATGAATGAGGATATCATCTTGGAGAATAAGGATAATATTAAAATTACAATTACTTCCAAATTTAAGGATAAGTTGTGGGATGATAAAAAATTAGAGGGAAAAAGGGAAGCTAATGCATTATAAGGAGGTGATCAACCCAACTCTTAAAATAAAATGAACATTGCGAAGATATGAACTAATTCTCATGAGCTTTGGAGTGAAATTGAACATTGGTCTATTACCGAAACACCTCAGGATGAAATCATTTTCCCCCTTTTCTATACTAAAAAAATTGAATATGAAAAACACTTTCTCCTCAATTTTGAAGCCCTTATTCACATTCATTCTTCTTTTCAAAACATTTTTCACTCTACCAACCTTCTTGATTTGTTAAGTCAACACAGATATAGTGACCTGAGAATGCTTCTCTCCTATATTCTTTAGCATAGAAATAAAAATTAAGGAGTCTTAGTTAAATCTTAGTTTCTTAAGATCCAATAAACCATATTAGTCGTAGTGTGTGTTAGCCATCATCGGCATCATCATAATATTATGTTAATTATGTTATAGTTTTAAATATATAACTATTAATGCATTAATATAATATTATATAATTATTCATAATCATAAATAGTCAATCTTTAATAGTAACCTTTACACTATACACATAATAATTCTTATTGTGGTTTATATACACTTATCGATGTATATAAATTACATCTAATATTGTGTTTGTACATGTGTTTCATATACACACATATTTCATTTTGCTAATGTGGTTATACATGTGTTTCATACACACGGATATCTCATATACCCCTATCAACATATATAAATCACATTAATAAATGCGGTGTGATAATTTTAAATATTATCATATTAGTCAACTACCTCCCTTAGTTGGTATGGTTTTCCTTAGAAAATTTAAACTTTGTATGCGAATATTTATAATTAAAAAATAAAATAAATAAATTCAATCGAATGACCAAAAGCCTATCTAACACAAAATATCATGTATAACAGTACCAAACTTTTGACTATAAAGATGATCTGAAGACGATTCAGCAAAAGAGACTCAAATATAATACTTATGACTATATCGTACAATAAAATATGACCATAAAACTATAGAAAATAAGGTTGGGGATAGAAATTAAATTTCATAATTTGTTCAAGGCATTGTAATTAGTAATGCATCTTATCCATTAAGTAAGTTCTGACATTTTTAAAACACAATAGTTCTTTCCAAGTTTATAATATGTATATGAATATTACTTGTCATGCGTAGCTCACACTCTATTAAAGGAGAGCTTAAAAGAGAAATTTGAATGGTAAAGAGGTAATCAACTGATTGCTAAGAAGAAAATGAACATTGCAAAGATATGAACTAATTCGTATGAGTTTTAGAGTGAAATAGAGTATTTTTCTATTGCCAAAACACCTTGGGATGAATTATCTCCCCCCTAAATAGAGTATTTTTCTATTTCCAAAACACCCTGGGACGAATAATATGCCCCCTTTGCAATACTAAAAAAATTTGAATATGAAAAATTCTTTCTCGAGGATGGTCTAGCCCTTACTCACATTCGTTCTTCCTTCAAAACATTTCTCCCTCTATAGTTATAATTATCACAATCACATTTACCTATGTGGTTGATATATGTCGATAGGCGTATATGAAATATATTTACAACCAATGTGGTCGATATACGTCTATAGGCCTATATCCACTACCCACCACATGTATTTTACAAAAATAATCATTATATATTTATGAATATAATTACCAATATATTTTATAAATCTACTTATATATATATATATATATATATATATATATATATATATATATATATTATATTTTTTCAATACATTAATAGTTATAATTCAAACTATTAAAATTCAAATATAACATAATAATAGTATTTTATTACTATTTGTAATAACTATATATCTCTTACCAATATCCCAAGGGATTATTAATATTATAAGCCAAAAGAACTAATAAAACCAAGGAATTGGTGAACCCAAGGGAAAAATATTAAAAACCTAAGAGATCAAGAAGCCCAATGGATCCATATTAAAAAGAGAAGAGATTAATAAAGGTTAGGAATTAATATTTTAAATGAAAATGAATGATAAACTCACATGATCAATAAGGCCAAGAGATCAATATTAAAAACAAAAGATATTAATAAACCCTAAAAATAAATATTTTAAAATAAAAAACCTAAAAAATTAATAAACCATAATAATTAATATTTTAAATTCAAGAGATTAATAAACCCAAGAGATTATTCATATTATAAACCAAAAGAAGTAATAAACTCAAGGGTTTAATATTATAAACCAAAGAAATTGGTGAACTCGCAAAGGATAAATATTAATATTATAAACCAAGAAATTAATAAACACTAAGAATTAATATTTTAAACTCAAGAGATTAATAAACCCTAAGAATTGATATTTTAAACTCAATAGATTAATAAACCCAAGGAGTTATTAATATTAAACCAAAAGAACTAATAAACCTAAGGGTTTAATATTATAGACCAAAGGAATTAGTGAACCCAAGGGATAAATATTCAAGACCTATGGGATAAATAAGGCTAAGGGATCAATATTAAAAACACAAGAGATTAATAAACGCTATGAATTAATATTTTAAACACAAAAACCTAAGAAATTAATAGACCCTAAGAATTATTAATTTTAACTCAAGAGATTTTAAAACTAAAGGGATTATTAATATTATAAACCAAAAGAACTAAAAAAAACAAGGGTTTTATATTTTAAACCCAAGGGATAAATATTAAAAACCTAAGGGATCAATAAGGCGAAGGGATTAAGATTAAAAACAAAAGAGATTAATAAAGCCTACAATTTAATATCGTAAATAGAAAGGATTGATAAACTCACGTGATTATTAATATTATAAACTCAAGGGAATAATACTAAACCTAAGAGGTTAATATTATAAACCTTAAGTATATAAAACCCTTTAGATAAATACTATAAACCGTAACATAAACATAGTTGAGAATGCTTGATTTAAACATCAAGACAATTGTTGTCACAATGTGATGTTGGACGAAGAATGACCATGGTTGGCCATGGTTGATTTTCATATTGAGACAATATTTGTCACAATGTGGCATTCGACCATGGAATACCTTGATCAACTACGTCTAATGATGATTAACAATGGTCGCCCATGGTTGGTTTTCATATTCAGACAACGTTTTTCATAATATGACATTGGACCATGCATTAATATTAAAGTGTACGACTAATATTTAATGCCTAATATTACCAACCCCAAGATTTAGAAAACTTAAAGGATTAGTAAACCCTAAGAATTAATATTTTAAACTCAAAAGCCTAAGAAATTAATAAACCCTTATAGTTAATAATTTAAACTCAAGAGATTAATAAACCAAAGGGATTATTAATATTATAAACCAAAAAAGCTAATAAACCCAAGGGTTTAATATTATAAACTAAAGGAATTGGTGAACCCAAGGGATAAATATTAAAAACCTAAGGGATCAATAAGGCCAAGGGATTAATATTAAAAACACACGAGATTAATACACCCTAAGAATTAATATTTTAAACACAAAAACCTAAGAAATTAATAAACCATAATCTAATCAATATTTTAAACTCAAGAGATTAATAAACTCAAGGGATTATTAATATTATAAACAAAAATAACTAATAAATGAAAGGGTTTAATTTTATAAACCAAAGGAATCAGTGAACCGAAGGGATAAATATTAAAAACCTAAGGGATCAATAAGGCCTAGGGATCAATATTAAAAACACAAGAGATTAATAAACCCTAAGAATAAATATTTTAAACTCAGAAACCTAAGAAATTAATAAACCCTAAAAATTAATATTTTAAATTCAAGAGAATAATAAACCCAAGAGATTATTAATATGATAAACCAAAAGAAGTAATAAATCGAAATGTTTAATATTATAAACCAAAGGAATTGGTGAACCCAAGGGATAAATATTAATATTATAAATGAAAAAATTAATAAACCCTAAGAATTAATATTTTGAACTCAAGAGATTAACAAACCCTAATAATTAATATTTTAAAATCAAGAGATTAATAAACCCAAGGAGTTATTAATATTATAAATCAAAAGAACTAATAAACCCAAGGGTTTAATATTACAAACCAAAGGATTTTGTGAAGCCAAGGGATAAATATTAAAGACCTAAGCGATAAATAAGGTCAAGGGATAAATATTAAAAACACAAGAGATTAATAAACCCTAAGAATTAATATTTTAAAATAAAAAAACTAATAAATTAATAAACCTTAAGAATTAATATTTTCAACTCATGAGATTTTAAAACCCAAGGGATTATTAATATTATAAACCAAAATAATTAATAAACCCAAGGAATTGGTGAAACCAAGGGATAAATATTAAAAACCTAAGGGATCAATAAGGCGAAAGGATAAATATTAAAAAAAAAAGAGATTAATAAAGCCTACAAATTAATATATTAAACATAAAGGATGATAAATTCACATTATTATTAATATTATAATCTCAAGGGAATAATATTAAACCTAAGAGATTAATATTATAAACCTGAAGTATATAAAAAAATTTAGAAATTAGATAAATACTATAAACCGTAAAATAAACATTGTTGAGCATGCTTGATTTAAACATTGAGACATTTTTTGTCACAATGTGACATTCGACCGTGGAAGACATTTATCAACTACAACTAACAATGATTAACATTGGTTGCCCATGGTTGATTTTCATATTGAGACAATGTTTTCCATAATATCACATTGTACCATGCATTAATATTAAAGTGTACGACTAATATTTAATACCTAATATTACCAACCCAAAGTTTTAGAAAACTCAAGGGATTAATAAACCATAAGAATTCATATTTTAAACTCAAAATCCTAAGAAATTAATAAACCCTAAGAATTAATAATTTAAACTGAAGAGATTAATAAACTGAAGGGATTATTAATATTATAAACCAAAAGAACTAATAAACCCAAGGGTTTAATATTATAAACCAAATGAATTGGTGAACCCAAGGGATATATATTAAAAACCTAAAGGATTAATAAGGCCAAGGGATTAATATTAAAAACAGAAGAGATTAATAAAACCTAAGAATTCATATTTTAAACTCAAAAACCTAAGAAATGAATAAACCATACGAATCAATATATTAAACACAAGAGATTAATAAACTCAATGAATTATTAACATTATAAACCAAAGAACTAATAAACCAAAGGGTTTAATATTATAAACGAAAGGAATCGGTGAACCCAAGGGAGAAATATTAAAAACCTAAGGGATCAATAAGGCCAAAGGATCAATATTAAAAAGACAATAGATTAATAAACCCTAAGAATAAATATTTTAAACTAAAAAAACCTAAGAAATTAATAAACCCTAATAATTAATATTTTAAATTCAATATATTAATAAACCCAAGAGATTATTAATATTATAAATGAAAATAAGTAATAAACCGAAGGGTTTAATAATATAAATCAAAGGAATTGGTGAGCCGAAGGGATAAATATTAATATTACAAACCAAGAAATTAAATAACCCTAAGAATTAATATTTTAAACTCAAGAGATTAAGAAACACTAAGAATTAATATTTTAAAATCAAGAGATTAATAAACCCAAGGGGTTATTAATATTATAAACCAAAAGAACTAATAAACCTAAGGGTTTAATATTACAAACCAAAGGAATTAGTGAACCCAAGGGATAAATATTAAAGACATAAAGAATAAATAAGGCCAAGGGATCAATATTAAAAACACAAGAGATTAATAAACCCTAAGAATCAATATTTTAATCTCAAAACCTAAGAAATTAAAAAACCCTAAAAATTAATATTTTGAACTCAATAGAATTTAAAACCCAAGGGATTATCAATGTTATAAACCAAGAGAACTAATAAACCCAATGTTTTAATATTATAAACCCAAGAAATTGGCGAATCCAAGGGATAAATATTAAAAAGCCAAGGGATCAATAAAGCGAAGGGATAAATATTAAAAACATAAGAGATTAATAAAGCCTACAAATGTCATTTATCAAATAGCCTCTTCCAAAGAACAACTTGGACGACGAAAAAAGGAACACCAATTCAAATCAATAGCATAATGATCACGATACTTAACTCTTTCCAACAAATCTTGTCTTGTTTTCCTCCAATCCTCCCTCATGTGCACATGACCAAATATTTTACATTTGTTTTAATTTCATCTAAAACATGAAGGCGCTCATCAATAAATGAAGGATGGAAGCCATGTTTTCATTTGAACTTGTTCCGAAGATATGAAAAATAACTTATCACTCTAGAAATATTTTCCACCAGTATTATCCATATCTACATTGGAAAGAAAAAATGATAAAATAAAAGTTAATACACACACAAATATATGCATACACACACAGAGCTATATATATATATATATATATATATATATATATATATATATATATATATATATATCACACCCCATTTTTTATTATTTTTAAAAAACTTTATCTTAAAAACATCATTCTATAAAATAACCTAACGCTACATGAACCAATTGATATACAAATATCTACAAATATAAACCCCATTAGCAATACATATTGTACACATGAAATGAGCGATAAAATTAAATGTGTGATATGACCCTTATTACAATAGTCAACAAAAATTCACAATTTTGTAAACTTTATGTTTAAAATCAAATATTAATAATTTTAGTAATTCTATATTTGTATTTAAATTAATGTTAATGTATATATTAATTTTAGTTTATTATAAACCCAAGTGATAAAAAAAATGAATGTATTAATACTATAAATGCTCGAGATTAATATTATAAACTCAAAAGGCTAATAAACCCAAGGGTATATTAAACCCTAACATTAACCTAATGGAATAATATTAACCCTAGGATTAGTATTATAAACCAAAGCATTATAAACCCTAGGATTAATATTATAAACCCAAATATTAGAAACCAAATGGAATAATATTAAACCCGAGGGTTAGTATTATAAACCAAAATATTATAAACCGTAGGATTAATATTATAAACCCAATGGATTATCATTTTAAATCCTTGGCATAAATATTATAAATCCAAGATATTAACAAACCCAATGGTTATTAAACTCTAACATTGTAAACCCAAGGGAATAATATTAAACCCTAGGGAAAGTATTATAAACCAAGGGAATTTGTAGGTTTAGAGAGATTACTATAGTTGACCCAATTTTACCATAGGCTACTATGGTGGACCAAGGATAACCATGGTTAAATATGGCTAACTAATGTTTTGTATTGTTGAGGATGGGTGAGAATGAGTAACACTCATTAACTATGTTGGAAATGTTTGACCATGTATGGTCATGGTTGAGTTTGTTTTACCATGCTTGATTAGAATGATTACAATGGTTGAACAAGGTTGACCATAGGCTACTATGATTGGCCAATGTTGACCATAGACTACTATGGTTGACCAAGGTTGACCATAGCCTAGTATGTTTAACCATAGGATACTATGGTTGAATATGGCTAACTAAGGTTTGTATTGTCGAGCATGAGTGACAATGATTAACTATGTTGGCAATGCTTGACCATGTATGGTCATGGTTGGGTTTGTTTTATGTCAAAACATGTTTTCTTATTAACATTAATCAATAAAATTAATAGGAAATTATATTCGACTGAAGTTTAATATCGTTGACTATTAAACATGGTCAAACACAATGAATCCCATTAGTAAACCAATCTATTTTAAACCATATTAATATTTATATTATTAAACAATGACTATGGTGTGCATGGTTTAAGTATGGGTGAATATGATTGTCTAATTTTACCATGGTTGACCATAGGTTTGTATGATAGAATATGGCTATCTATATTGATAATGAAAAACTACAGTTGACCATGTCTTATCATGGTGAACTATGTTGACCATGTTAGACCATATTAATCATTGTTAGCAATGTTGAGCATGGGTTGTCCGTCTCTTTTAAAGGTTGATGATGGTGGATATATTTGACCACAAATGACCACGATTGACCATGGTTAACGTTGATTTCCCCTCGTTGAACATGACTTTCTAGGGTATAACATGTTTGGCCATGGTTGTCCATAGTTTTCTATGATAGATTATGGCTCCACATTTTGGCAATGGTAGACCACATTCAATCATATTATCAGCCTAAAGGACTAACATTATAAATCCTTGGGATTACTATTATAAACCCAAAATATTAATAATGCCAATGGTTTATTAAACCCTAACATTATAAACCCAATGGAATAATATTAAACCTTAGGGTTAGTATTATAAACCAAAGTATTATGAACCCTAGGGTTAGTATTAAAAACCATAAGATTAATATTATAAACACAATGGATTAACATTATAAATCCTTCGGTCTAATATTATAAATCCAAAAGTTTAACAAACCCAAGGGTTTATTAAACCCTAACATTATAAACCCGAGGGAATAATATTAAACCCTAGGGTTAGTATTATAAACCATGGGATTAATATTATAAATTGAGTGGATTAATATTATAAACCCCTGATATTAATATTATAAACCCAGTGGATTAATATTATTAATCCTTGAGATTAATATTATAAACCCAAAATATTAATTAACCCAAGGGATTAATGAACCATGAGAATTATTGATACTATTAATATTATAAATATAAGAAGTTGATATTATAAACCAAAGGGATTAATATTATAAACCAAATGGATGAAAATAATCCAAGGGATCCATATTATAAACTCAAAATATTAATAAACAGAAGGGTTCATTAAACCCTAAGATTATAAACCCAATGGATTTACATTATAAATCCTTTAGATTAATAGTATAAACCCAAAATATTAATAAACCCAAGAGTTTATTAAATCCTAACATTATAAATCCAATGGAATATTATTAAACCTTAGGGTTAGTATTATTAAAAATAGCCATGATTAATTACTATTATTGTAGGGTTTCTAAATTATAAAACCTAATATTATAAAAATATGAAAATTAAAATTTAGAAAAACTTAATATTATACCGCCTAAATTATAAAATCAGAAAATAACCTAAAATTATAAAATCAAAAAAATAAAACATAGTTGGTTAATAAATACTTTTACCCTAATACACTAAATATATTAATTCTATCATTTATATATTAATATTGACATTATCAATATTAATCAATATTAATAATATTAATAAACAAATTAATCAATATTAATGCTATTATTAATATTAATATTAATATTAACATCAATATTAATTAATATTAATATTGATTAATTATTTACTAATATTAATCAATTAAAAATAATAATATTAATATTAAAATATTAATTATTAATGTTATTAATATTAGTATTATTATTTTATTATAAAATTAAAGAAATTATAAAACTAATTTCTCGTTAAAATACTATCAAAAACTAATATTATTATAAATTTAATAAACTTGTTATTAATATTATAAAAGTATTAATAAAACCTTATATTATTATAAAGAAAATATTTTTTTTACTACATTAATTAAAACTTAATAATGATAATAATAATAATAATCAACTAAATTAGCTGGAATTTGGGCAAAAAAAATTAAGAAATCTTCCAGCAGCAGTGTTTGAATTATGTTTTGATGGTTCAAATGGATTCAGCAACATCAAAAATCTCAAAAGCACCCAAAATATTGAAGTTTGATAGCTATAACCTGGATTTACAAAAATCACGGCCAGATTTTTTAAAAATCTTACCGAAATTTCCATGATTTTTAGGGCAAAAAAGCACTGTAGTTAGACTATGACAAACCCAATAACAAAACTAAATACAAATTTAATGATAGCATTTATCTTATTATATAAAAAACCTAATAATGAAAAAAACAAACTACATATCAAAAGATTAAAAAACTATACTATTATAATTACATTAAAATGTAAATGGAGAGTTATACAATTATGGTGACAATAATTCAAAGATCAACCTCCACACCATGTTTTAGTGGGCATGCCAATATTTAAATTTTCAATGTATTTTTAATTTCACTCTTTAATATAAAATGTTTAATATAAATAAAACCTCCCACAATTGTTTTGCCTCGTAATACATACCTTAAATTGTTTTACCTTGTAATGCATACCTTAGATTAAGGGGCACACAGTCACGTTTCAATATAATTTTAATTTCAATGTTTAATATAAATAAAACTTACCTAAAATTTAAATTCAAATCACGAGGCCACAAAAGTAACTCAAGCTTCAATGTATTTTTATTTTTAATTTGATATTTATCTTTATTTTTCTCTAATCCTAATATGTGGTGATAAATAAAAATGACGCAACACAACTGAATTTGGACCCTTAAGGAGAGATGGTCACTGTAGCCGTGGTCCTGTCAGCTTTTTCCTTGTCAAACCCCATTCTTTGACTCCACGTGGTCGACCTTTCTTCCTCGGAGGTTATTTATCAAATTCGCGGAATTTGATAAATAACATTATCCACAACCTTTGCTAATTTAATTATATCTCTGAACCTTATATTAATAGCCTGACATTTTATAACCAACCGACGTTACAATAGGCCTTCGACCCGACCCCACATATATATCAGTGGTCCAATCAAATTCACGCACCGTACCTGGTTATCTTCCGCGCATCTTCCTCATGTGACTACCATCCGATGGCTCCCCTCCAGATTGATGGCGTACCATGATATCGCTCGGCAACCTGGGTCGAACGTTAACGTGTGATGGTGTGCTATGACAACAGTTTTCCATGGGTCCACCTCGCCACGTGTCGAACACTCTATGGAATTGCTCCCCAACCAGGAATACCACTTACTCACCAAAAGCGGTGCGATATGGGCAATCCACCTTTGTAAATCCACTCGTGGGTTTTGAACAGGGACTAACCAAGGTTCACATCGGGTTTGCGTTCTCCTTCGTATATTCTCCATTTGTTAACTTAGGTTCTGACCCCGGTTAGGAATTTCCAATTAACAACGAACAAACGTAATTTTCTTCATTAAGCGGGATTTCTATTACCATTTAATAGAGTTCAACGACCAGGGTTTACGCATACTTCTTCTACGAGTGGAGATTTATTCGACAGAGCATGTTCGAACAAATTTGAGGGAATCAATAGACCGGGGAATGCAGAATCTACATGATAGTTCAACTCGGTAAATGCACAGAATTCAATTAAAAAATCTCTTCACAGATAAAGGTTCGAGTCAATCCAATGGCAAATAGGCCTTGAAATCATTTAACTGGAAACAATTGTTAACACACAGAGTTTATTGCAGAAATATCTCTTCCTTCTTCTCCTCTGCTCTCTTTTTTTCTCCTAATACATCCGAGGGATTACATTTATATACATAAGCATTTGTCTGTTCGGTTCCTCTGTGAGGACCGGTTTAGAAAATCAACAGCCTAATTACAATAATTCAACTAACTGAAATATGACAGATAGACTAACTGAACTATTTGACTTCTAACTGATCTAAATGATACAGTCCGCTGAGGTATTGACACCTAGCTATTACAATTCAAATATTTTCGACCCCTACTAGCCACAACATGTGGAAAAACCTCCTACATTGCTAGCTAGTGTCTAATGCCCCTGCATCAAACTCCTGAGGGAAATCTTCTTCATGGGCTCTTGTCCATGATTTCTTCCACTGATCTGCCTATTTTCTGCAACATTCCTTCGGTCATCCAAGTGGCATCTTCCTCTGGTTTTTCCTTCCATTTGATTAAGTACTGAAAGTAATCTTGTCCTATGGTCCTTTTGAGCACTCTCTTGTCCAATATCTTCTCTGGTTGCAATGGTTGTGCTGGAGGTAGCTGCTCTTTCCACTCACTCTATCCCTTGTTTGCTGCTCTTTCTTCTGCACCATCATCTTCATACTTGTACAAATTTGCAACATTAAAAATGGGAGATATTCCAACATCAGGAGGTAATTCAATCTCATAAGCATTTGCAAAAAACTTCCTAAGTATCTTGCATGGCTCAATCTTTTTGAACTTCAATTTGTTATACTGCTTTTTTGGGAATCTCTCCTTCCTCAAGTGTGCCAAAACCAAATCTCCTACTTCAAAATGAACTTCTTTTCTGCTCAGGTATGCTCTGCGTTTGTATCTGATGCTGCTGCCTTGTAGTTGTTGTTTCACTTGTTCATGTATGGCCTGGATCTCTGAAGCAAATTCCTCACCATCTGCACTCCTCAGTTCTGCCTTTCCCAATTTTCTTAACTCTGATATTCCTCTGGGGTGCATTCCATAAACAATATGAAATGGACTCTGCCCTGTGCTCATGTTTGGTGAGTCATTATATGCATATTCTGCCTGGGGAAAAATATGATCCCACTGCTTGGGATGCTCTCCTGCAAGACTTCTCAACAAATTTCCCAGACTTCTATTCACTAACTCAGTTTGTCCATCAGTCTGGGGATGATAAGCTGAGCTGAAACTCAGTTTGGTACCAATTTTCTTCCACAATGTCCTCCAAAAGTGACCCGCAAATCTGTTGTCTCTGTCTGAAACAATACTCTTGGGAAACCCATGCAACCAAAAAACTTCTTTGAAAAACAAGTTAGCAACATGGGTGGCATCACTAGTTTTATAGCATGGAATAAAATGTGTCATTTTGGAGAATCTGTCCACTACAACAAAGACTGTGTCATTCCCTCTCTGAGTCTTGGGCAATCCTAGAACAAAATCCATACTTACCATGTCCCAAGGCCTGTCTGGAATAGGCAAGGGAGTGTACAATCCTGCATTCTGGCTCCTTCCTTTAGCATACTGAGGGATTTTTCAATTCTTCACAAACTTTTCCACTTCTGCTCTCATCTTGGGCCAGTAATAGAAGTGACTCAGCTGCTCATAAGTCTTATCAGTACCAAAGTGTCCAACAAGTCCACCATTATGCTTCTCTTTGATCAAATTTTTCGTCATGAAACTTCTTGGTACACACATTTGGCTTCTTCTGAATAACAAGTCCTCCTACAGGAAATAATCCAGCCACTGGCTTCTATCTATTAAAACAGGGTTACTACATGCCTCAAATGCTTCTTTAAAATTTGGATCTGTTTTATACAATTCTTTGATAAAATCAAATCCTACAACTTCAAAATTAGTTTCTTAAACAAGCATGTGCCTCCTACTTAAAGCATCAGCTACTTTATTGGCTTGGCCACTTATATGTTTCAAAAAAAAATTAAAACCTTGGAGATACTCAAGCCATTTAGCATGCTTATGTTTCAACTTGGGCTGTTGTACAATATACTGCAAAGCATGATTGTCAGAATATAATACAAATTCCCTAGACATCAAATAATGTCTCCACTTCTTCAGTGCCTAAACGATTGCATAGAATTCCTTCTCATAAGAGGAATATTTTCTTCTGGTGTCATTCAGCTTTTTACTATAATATGCCACAGGCCTATCATCGTGACTCAACACAGCTCCAATGGCCTCGCCACTGGCATCACATTTTACTTGAAATGGTTTAGTAAAATCAGGCAGAATCAAAACAGGCTTCTCCATTATCTTTTGCTTCAAAACTTTAAAGTTTCTTTCTGCTTCAGCAGTCCACTTAAATGGTTGTTTGCTCTTCTTTATTGTTTCAATTATGGGTGCATTGATCTTACTGAAGTTCCTTATAAACTTTCTGTAAAAACTAGCAAGTCCATGGAAACTTCTTACCTAAAAAACCTGGGTGAAGGCCACTCCACAATCGCCTTGACCTTTTCTAGGTCCATCTTTAATCCTTCTGCAGAAACAACAAAGCCCAAATACACCAAATCTTCCTTCATGAATGAGAATTTCTTCAAATTTATCAGCAGTTTCTCTTGGTGCAGCTTCTTCAAAACATGATTAAGATGCCTTAAATGTTCTTCTTTAGTTCCACTGAAAACTAATATATCATCCAGATACACTATCACAAATTTACCAATGAATTATTTCAATACTTCATTCATAAGTCTCATAAAAGTGCTAGGTGCATTTGACAACCCAAAAGGCATTACCATCCATTCATACAGTCCTTCATTCGTTTTAAAGGCAGTTTTCCACTCATCACCCTCTCTTATTCTAATCTAATGGTATCCACTCTTTAAATCTATCTTTGAGAAATACTTAGCACCACTCAAACAATCCATTAAATCCTCAATTCTGGGCAAAGGGAATCTGTACCTAATTTTTATTTTATTAATTTCTCTGGAATCAGTACACATCCTCCAGCCTCCATCTTTGTTTGGGCTTAATACTGCTGGTACTACACATGGACTCAAACTTTCTCTGATCAACCCCTTGTCCACCTATTCCTGTACTTGTCTCCTGATTTCCTCATTTTCTTTGGGAGTCATTCTGTAGGCTGCCTTATTTGGTAGATTTGAACCAGGGATAAAATCTATTTGATGACTGATCTTTCTCACAGGTGGCAGCTCATCAGGTAAATCATCCACAATAATGTCACAATAATCATATAACATTTCTTGGATTTATATTGGCAAATCAAAAATCTTTGTAGAAGTAAGAACTACTTTAGGTTTGAAAACTAAAGCAAATCTTACCTCTTCTTCTTCTATCTACTGCAGATATTCCTTCCTGCTCAGCAACAAGGTCTTTGGATCAATCACTCTGCTGGATGGCTCTCCTTCTTCCATGGGTATCAATGTATGATGTACCCCATCCTTGAAGAACTTGTAAGTGTTCTTCTTGCCATCATGCACTGCTGCTTTGTTAAACTGCCAAGGTCTACCCAGTAGTATATGACACACATCCATGGGCATTACATCACACAGAACCTTATCTTTATATTTTCCCATTTGCAGCTCTATCTCACATTGCTCTTTTACAACCAGCTAGTGCCCTTTGTGCAGCCAGGACACCCTGTAGGGATTTGGATGCTCCTTTGTCTTCAACTTCAACTTCTCTATCACCTCAGTGGAAACCAGATTGTCTGTGCTGCCACTATCAATTACTAGCTGGCATCATTTCCCTTGGACTTTGCATATGCTCCTAAACAAAGTCTTCCTTTGTGCAGGTTCAATGACCTCTTTAGCTTTCTTCAACAGGACCTTATTTACCACCAGTGACTCTCCCCTCTCTGGAAGAATTTCTTCTTCAATTTATGCCTCTTCTCCAGCCTTGGCAACAACAACATTTCTTGGTCCAGCACCCACATTCTCTGGACACTCAACTCTCACTTGCTGACATCTATAACACCTCAAATCTCTACCTCTGCCTCTGTCTCTGCCTCCTCTTCCTTTTCCTCTATAAGAACCCCTTCTGCCCCTTGCATCATCCTCTGTGGATGCATTCTGAGGTGAGCTACTGTTAGCTCCATCCCTAGGTGTAGCAGGCTTTCCTCTACCACCCTGACTTCCCTTCCCACAGAAAGTACCTCTCTTCTTGGCAGACTATTTTCTCAGGAGTTTCTCCTCTGCTTTCAAGGCCATCTGATAGGCCTCTTCCACTGTCTTAAGAGATAGAAGACCTATCTCATCTTGGATATCTAGTTTGAGACCATTTACATATCTGGCAGTCTTCTCTAGTGTGTCTTGGAATTGCCCAGCCCTTATGCTTACTCTGTAGAATTCCTCTGTGTATTCTTTTACTGTCAGCAGCCTCTGTCTCAGGTTCTGTATTTGCTTATACAATGTCAGCTGATAATCACTAGACAAGAATTTACCTTTTAATTTAGCCATCATTCTGGTCCAACTTTTGATAGGTTGCTTGCCAACTCTCCTCCTTTCTGCCTGCACTCCATTCCACCAAAGTGCAGCATGTCCCTTCAGCTTTGTCACCGCAAACTTGACCTTTTTATCTTCACTTATTTCTTCATAATCGAAGCACTTATTCATTTCATTTATCCAGTCCACCAGCTCCTCTGGATTTAGTCCCCCTGCATAACTCGACACTTCAATTTTGGGCTTAACTGCAGACCCCAGAACAGTTCTAAGGAGTCTCATGTCAGGAGGAATCTCAACATTTTCTTCAGCTTCTTCTGTTTCAGGTTCACTGATGTCTTCAGGATCTCTGGGGTATCTTCGCTCCATGGCCTCCATTCTGGCCTCGACCCTCTGCAACATCCCCAACACCTCTGCGTTGGCTACAGGTCTTCTTCTGCCAGCACCTCTACCAACTCAGATTGCCATGTCAACTTTCTGCAAAGACAACTTGGAAACAACATGGCTCTGATACCAAAAATGACGCAACAAAACTGAATTTGGACCCTTAAGGAGAGATGGTCACTGTAGCCGTGGTCCTGTCAACGTTTTCCTTGTCAAACCCCGTTCTTTGACTCCACGTGGTCGACCTTTCTTCCTCGGAGGTTATTTATCAAATTCGCGAAATTTGATAAATAACATTATCCACAACCTTTGCTAATTTAATTATATCTCTGAACCTTATATTAATAGCCCGACATTTTATAACCAACCGACGTTACAATAGGCCTTTGGCCCGGCCCCACATATATATCAGTGGTCCAATCAAATTCATGCACCGTACCTGGTTATCTTCCGCGCATCTTCCTCATGTGACTACCGTCCGATGGCTCCCCTCCAGATCGACGGCGTACCACGATATCACTCGGCAACCTGGGTCGAACGTTAATGTGCGATGGCGCGCTATGACAGCGGTTTTCTATGGGTCCACCTCACCACGTGTCGAAAACTCTATGGAATCGCTCCCCAACCAGGAAATACCACTTACTCACCAAAAGCGGTGCGATATGGGCAATCCGCCTTCGTAAATCCACTCGTGGGTTTTGAACAGGGACTAACCAAGGTTCACGTTGGGTTTGCGTTCTCCTTCGTATATTCTCTGTTTGTTAACTCAGGTTCTGACCCCGGTTAGGAATTTCCAATTAACAATGAACAAACGTAATTTTCTTCATTAAGCGGGATTTCTATTACCATTTAACAAAGTTCAACGACCAGGGTTTACGCAGACTTCTTCTATGAGTGGAGATTTATTCGACAGAGCCTGTTTGAACAAATTTGAGGGAATCAATAGACTGGGGAATGCAGAATCTACACGATAGTTCAACTCGGTAAATGCACAGAATTCAATCGCTTCACAATTAAAAAATCTCTTCACAGATAAAGGTTCGAGTCAATCCAATGGCAAATAGGCCTTGAAATCATTTAAATGGAAACAATTGTTAACACACAGAGTTTATTGCATAAATCTCTCTTCCTTCTTCTCCTCTGCTCTCTTTTTTTCTCCTAATACATCCGAGGGATTACATTTATATACATGAACATTTGTCTGTTCGGTTCCTCTGTGAGGACCGTTTTAGAAAATCAACAATCTAATTACAATAATTCAACTAACTGAAATATGACAGATAGACTAACTGAACTATTCGACTTCTAACTGATCTAAATGATACAGTCAGCTGAGTTATTGACACCTAGCTATTACAATTCAAATATTTTCGATCCCTACTAGCCACAACATGTGGACAAATCTCCTACATTGCTGGCTAGTGTCTAATGCCCCTGCATCAAAAAAGCACACTAAAATTTTAATCATGATTTGGTAAAAAAATATTTTAAATAAGGTTTAAACAATTGATTTAGATATGTAATGAAGTTATGAGTTTGATTTTCATTCATTGATATAGTGGTGAATATACTAGCATATTTCAATTTCGACCATGAGATAGAAAATCATTTAAGTAGCCAATTCCATCAATAGAAACGTCTATGAATGTAATTAAAAAAATAAATAAATATATTCAATCAAAGGACCAAAAGTCTATCAAACACAAGATGCCACGTTTAAAAGTACCAAAGTTCTGACTATAAAGATGATCTGAAGATCAACAAAATGAACTCAAATATACTACTTAAGACCATATCCTACAATAGCATATGAACAGAAAACTAGAGAAAAGAAGGTTGGGGACAATAATTAAATCTCAAAATTCGTTTACGACACTGTAATTACTAATGCATTTTGGCCAATGAGTTTGTTTTGACATTTTTAAAACGCAATATTCTCTCCTTTATGAGATGTATATGAATATTACTTGTCATGCAGAGTTGGTGAGCTATAAAAGAGATGATAGTGAATAAAAGATACATATGAATGGTAGAAGTTGGATCCATGTAACTAGGGGGTAGATACATGGAAAAGGTAATAATGTAATGGATTATCTCCGCTGAAACCAAAAGCTATTCATTAAATTTATAAAATTCAAGCATTGCTAAAAAGAAATAAATTTCCAAGAAATTAAAGCATCTTTCAGCAGAATTCCATATATCAGAATAGGCAAAATGGAGAATGTCGAAGTTTTGTGGGTGAAACTAAAATTAATTGATTTTTTCAAAATATAGGGCATTAAATTAAGTGGAACAATGAAGCAAGAAACTTGACAAGAGAGAGTTTAATTCATCATAAAACTCCAAGGATCTGTTGGAATTAAACAATATTCATAGACAGACATCGTAAACATAGGAGATAAACAAACTTATGTTTCTATTCCATCACTCTAACAAAATGAAATTACATTTGTTTTTAATATAAATGGCCGAAGCCTGAAAAACCTAATCTATTCAATGTAGTTCAATTGTTGAACGAACGTTCAACAACCATTCCTCCTTGGCCTGTCAAAAGACTCATTTCTTCATTAAAATGACACACAGACCGTATAATTTCGATTTTAACAAAAAACGCATACAAAACGCGTTCAAAACATAAAAGGACAGACTTCAAATTTTATGTTTTCCGGCGTTGAGTCATCATCGCGTCTGGTGCTTCATCGCAGATCGCATATCGGTGATCTTAACATTTAACTGTGGCGCGAACACGATAAAACTTGAATTTTTGCGATTGCAAAATTACATAGCACCGTCGCATCGCCTATCAATTAACATAGGCTACGGGTGGTTTGGTGGAAAGCATTAACGATTGTGATTTGTGATGTGCGATGCGATATCGCATCATAACATTGCTTGGTTCATTGTGGGGCTTAACGGGTAAGTGGTATAATCTGCGAAGTGCAAGATTGCAAGCGGCCTAAATGTTGGTAAGTGCGGTAAGTGTGATATACGAAATACAAAGGAATTTGGCGCAAAACAAAGGTTTGGGGTTTTATGGCAATGTGGTAAGGTATAAGGTGGGTCCCGCCAGATATCAAATCGATGGTAGAATAACATGTGGAAAGGCTTAAAGGTTAAGGCTAAAACATTGTGATTGTGCGGCTACGGGCTAAGGTAAGTCAATGCAGTGGTTCAAAGAAATAAACGCAGAGGATGGTTGTGGTACCTCTGGATCTATGGATCTATGCTCGTCCTTCCCTACAAAAAATTGATGAAATTGTGGGTTGTTGCCACTGTTATGCATGGCGGTGGTTGGGAGTAAATTCCAACACTCCCTCTTAATCACAACTGCCTCCATCAATCATTCCTAGACATTTTCTAACGTAAACAAAACTCTTATGTCCCAATGGCTTTGTGAGGATATCAACAAACTATTCCTATGTCATGAAATGTTGCAAAACAATCTCACCATTGTTAACCAATTCTCTTATAAAATGATATTTGGCATCTATGTGCTTTGTTATCTTATGGAAAACATAATTCTTTGATAGTGCAATTGCTGAGCTATTATCACAATAAATTGTGGTCCCTTTGTCTTTCTCATGACACAAATCTCTGAGCATCCTTCTCATCCATATTCCTTGGCATGTTGCTGTTGTTTCTGCCACATACTCTGCTTCTGCTGTTGATAATGTAACTATTGGTTGCTTCTTGGAACCCATGAAATGGCTCCCGATCCCAAATGAAAGACGTATCTAGATGTGCTCTTTCTATCATCTACACATCTAGCGCAATCATTGTCAGTGTAACTAATCAATTTAAAATTATCAGTTGAGGAGTATAGAACACCATACTCCTTTGTCCATTCACATACCTCAATATTCTCTTGGCTTCTTGCCAATGTGTCTCCTTTGGTGTTTCCATGAATCTGGAAATTAAACTTACAGCATACATACTATCAGGCCTAATTGCAGTCAAATACATTAGACTGCTAACTATGATCTTGTACAATGTTGGATCAACATTCTTGCTGCAATCTTCTTTGCTTAATTTTAACCCCATGACAAGTGGAGTTACTGGTGTTTTTTTGTTCTGCATGTTAAACCTCTTTAAAACTTCTGCAACATATTTTGTTTGGGAAATAAAAATTCCCTTTTCATTTTTCTTTACTTCTATTCCCAAGAAATATCTCAATAAACCCAAATCAATGACTTCAAATTCACTCTTCATGACTACTTTAAAATCAACAATGAGAGAAACTTCATTGCCTGTGAAAATTAAATCATCTACATATAAAACAACAATAAGGATCTTACCATCATTTTCTTTAATGTAGAGTGTGGGTTCACCATCAAATTTTTCAAAACCATTATCCATGAGGTAAGCATCAATTCTGCTGTACCATGTTCTTGGTGTTTGTTTCAGTCCATACAGAGCTTTCTTCAACTTGCACACTTTGTGTTCTTGGCCTTCAATTTCATAACTAGGAGGTTGTTCAACATATACCTCCTCTTTCAACAGTTCGTTCAAGAATGCTGACTTTACATACATTTGATAAACCTTCCACTTTTTTTTTGCTACTATGGACAACATTGTCCTCACTGTTTCCATCTTTGCAACTGGTGCAAAGGTTTCTTCATAATCTCTTCCTTGTTGTTGCTTGTAGCTTTTGACAACAAGTCTTGCCTTGTTTCTTTCTATTTTTCCTTCCCTGTTGTTTTTGGTCTTATAGACCCATTTCACTCCAATGACTTCTTTACCTTGTGGGAGGTCCACTAACTCCCATGTATCATTCTTTTCTATTACTCTAAGTTCTTCATTCATTCATTCAATCCATTTTTCTTCTTTTATTTCATCTTCAAAATGGATTGGGTCATTAACATGAAAAAATGAAGCAAATAACAAATTCAAACCAACATTATTATTTACTTCATCTTACTCATAAATTTCACTCAGATTTCTGAATCTTGGTCTTCTTGGTGTGCTTGGAATTTCACTTGAACTCGAGGGAGTTGTTGATACCTGTGGTGTGCTTGGAGAAGCACTTTCTTGATTTTTCACTGCGGCTTTATCGCTTGCTTGTGGTGTGCTCTTCTGAGCTTGTGTAGGTGGAGGAGGAGACACCATTGAGGGATTATTTTATGTAATCAATTCCTCTCTATCTTCATGTGAAATGCATGTCTTCACATTTACAATTTTCTCTAAACTTCCATCCCAAGATTCTTCTTCAATGAATTGCACATCTATGTTGATTATAACTTTCTTGGTTGATGGATTATAGAGTTTGTATCCCACAAATATACACTTCTCCCCCTTGTTGTCCAACTTCTTCTTTCGATGATCTAGGACATGTGCATATCCTACACATCCAAATACTCTCATGTAAGTGACAAACTTCATTGTTCCACCCCATGCTTCTTTCGATACTTTGCTCATAACATCTTTTGTTGTACATATATTTAAAATATAAGCTACACAATTTATAGCTTCTGCCCAATACTCATTTGGAAAATGCTTTGCCTTCAACATACTTTTTACCATGTCCATGATGGTCCTATTCTTTCTTTCTGCAACACCGTTTTGTTGTGGTGTATACCTTGTAGTAAACTGCTTGTGTACGCCGTGTTCCCTGCATAAACGTAGGAAGTCTTTGGAGATATACTCTCCACCTTTGTCAGTTCTTAACACTTTTATGTAGTGTCCACTTTGCTTCTAAACAAGTGCTTTGTAGTAGAAAAATTGTTCAAACACTTCACTTTTCAGTTTTATAAAATACACCCATGTCTTCTTTGTGTAATCATCTATGAATGTCAAGACATAATGACTTCCAGCTAATTATGGCATTTGCATTGGTCCACACAAATTTGAGTGGACAATCTCTAAGGGTGCCTTTGCGCTTATACTCTTTCCTGATGGAAAAGATTCTCTGTGTCGTTTTCCCAAGATGCAATCTTCACATAGGCTGTCTGGTTTCTCTATGAGTGGTAATCCCTTTACCATCCCTTTTCTATGCAAGAGATTCAAACCTCCAAAATTGAGATGTCCAAATCTCAAATGCCATAACTAGTTTTCGTATTTCATTTATTCTTGAGGGACTTCTTGTGTGAACGCTGCTACAACACCTCCTTCCTTCAAGTCTCTTATGATCTTGAGAGGAAACATCCTATTGCTTGTCATATGCACTTCTGCATTGACCCTTTTACTTGGAGGTATGTCCATGATTGTACATACATCATTCTTAAAAAACACATTGTAGCCCTTATTCACGAGCTATCCAATGCTCAGAAGTTTAAATTTTAGGCCAGGTACATAATAGACATGTGGCACAAACTTCTTCTCTCCCTTCCTTGTCAATATTGAAACTCTTCCTTTCCCCATGACATAGACTTTGCTATTAGTACCTGTTGTCACTTCATATTTTACACTCTCATCCAGATTGGAAAACATTGCTATGTTTCCAGTCATGTGGTTACTACAACCTGAGTCCAAGAACCATACATCTTCATGTTTTTCTTGTGCTACATTACATGTTAAAAGAACATTTCCTTGGTTCTTATCTTCTTTTGTAAAATTTACATTTTGTTTATTATTCATGTCATTTTGCTTCTTTCTACATTCATTGACATAATGCCCATACTTTTTGCAATAATTACATTGGACTTGAGATTTGTCATACCTTTGTCCATGTGCTTGATTTTGGCTTGAGCATTCACTTTGATTCTGATTGCTGCCCCTTCCACTTGTGCTTACACAATGGTTTCTTCCACCTCTTTGTGGGCTTCTTCCTCTTCCTCGATAGCTTGATCTTCCTTGACCTCTACCTCGGCCAAAAGACATTTGTGTCTTGAAAGAATGCTTCAATGAGTTCATTGTTCTGTTCAGTCTATGTTCATGAGATACCAGTGATGCATGAAGTTTATCCACTAAAAATAAAGAGAGATCATTTGTCTCTTCTATTGCCACTACTATGGTATGAAATCTTTCTCGTAGGCTTCTTAGGGTTTTCTCCACTATTCTTCTTCCCTCAAGTGTCTATCCATAAGACCTTATCTCTGTAACCAACCCAATCACACGTGTGAAGAATGAGTCTATGTTATCAGACTCTTTCATGCAGAGAGTTTCAAAATCTCTCCTCAACATTTGTAATTTTGTTGTCTTCACTTTCTCCATGCCTTGATAGACTTCCTTGAGAGTATCTCATGCCTCCTTAGACTTTCTTGCTGCTACAATCCTTGGGAAAATACTCTCATGAACTACCTGAAAGATATAGAAGAGGGCTTTGGAGTCCTTCCTATTATCTTTCAACAATTCTCTTTCTGTTGTTGTCAAAGCAATAAGCGTTGCTGCATCTGTTGGTTCTGGAAAGTCATTTTCCACGAGCTCCCATATATCTTGTCAAGCAAACAAAGCCCTTATTGTAATGGTCCAATAATCATAGTTTTTACCATTGAACAGTGTTAATTGTGGATTTTTCAGGCTTGTGCCCGCTGCTGCCATTCTGGCTATGTAAACAAACAATCAAGTTGACTGTGTAAAAGATAAACCTTCTCACTGCTATAAAAGCTTTATCACTATTGGAAAATTCTGTTTCTACAAACAAAAACAATCTTATAGCTTCTTCAGTAAAGATAGCTTGTTCTTTTACTGAGAGCCAAGGCCTGCTCTAATACCATGTTGGAATTAAACAATATTCACAAACAGACAGTGTAAACACAGGAGAGGAACAAACTTATGTTTCTATTCCATCACTCTAAAAAAATAAATTACATTTCTTTTTAATACAAATGGTTGAAGCCTGAAAAACCTAATCTATTCAATGCAATTCAATTGTTGAACGATCGTTCAACAATCATTCGTCCTTGGCCTGTAAAAAGACCCATTCCTTCATTAAAATGGCACGCAGACCATATTTCAGTTTTAACACAAAATGCATACAAAACACGTTCAAAACAGAAAAGGGCAAACTTCAAATTTTATGTGTTCCAGCTCCGAGTCCTCATTGCATTCGACGCTTCATCGCAAATCACAAATTTACATTCTCAACATTTAATTGTGGCGCGAACACGGGAAAACTTAAATTTCTGTGATTGCGAAGTGACATGGCACTGTCGCATCGCATATCAATTAACATAGCTTGCGGGTGATTCGACAGAAAGTGTTAATGATTTCAATTTGCAATGTGTGGTGCGATATCGCATCGCAACATCATTAGGTTCATTGCAGGGCTTAATAGGTAAGTGATATAATTTACGAAGTGCAGTATTACGGGCAACTTAAATGTTGGTAAGTGCGGTAAGTGCAATATACGAAATACAAAGGAATTTGGCGCAAAACAAAGGTTTGGAGCATTATGGCAATGCAGTAAGATATAAGGTGGGTCCCGCCAGATATCAGATCGACGGTAGAATAACATATGTGGAAAGGCTTAAAAGTTCAGACTAAAACATTGCGATTGCGCAGCTGCGGGCTAAGGTAAGTCAATACGGTGGTTCAAAGCAATAAACACAGAGGATGGTTGTGGTACTCGGTTTGTTGTGGTTGTGTGAAGATGCCTCTGAATCTATGGATCAGTGCTTGTCCTTCCCTGCACAAAATTGATAAAATTATAGGTTGCTGCCACTCTTATTCATAGCGGTGGTTGGGAGTAAATTCCAAGAGGATCGAGAAACAGTGTTAAAATCATGAAAGCTATATAGCTAAATTTCTTGCTCAAAAACAATGAACACAAAGGAAATAATAAAATCCTTGTTTCACTGTTTATTTCTAGAGACCTCCTCTACTACTAAAACACATCGGTATAAGCCAATTAGACGAGGAAATTAAATTAACAAAACAGAAGATGAGTACACTCGATTATGACAGAATACGGCTTTAGTAGTTTAATGTCTGCGTCCATTATTGGTTGTTTTGTCGCCTATGGTGTTCTCGCGTTGGTCATCTCAACATGGTGGCGGGTGAATAATTTGTTTTGATGATCCTGGTTGTCGGTTGTTGTGACGAATTTGTTTTGATGATGTCGAACATGATATAAAAGCAGTTGGTAAATGCAAATGCAATGGAACCGTCAAGCAAGCAGATAGACAGATCAATGAAATAGAATGAGTGAGAATGCAAGAATTTTCAATTAGTTATTCATTAGATTTTAAATTAGGATGAATGTAACTTCCTCCCTCAATATAGTCCGTAAATTTTTTATTTTTTTAATTAATAGATGTGAAAGGCCCATTCCAATATAGGAAATTTATAGGAAATAACAATTATGTAACGCTAAATAGAGGAAGCCCATTTCAGGATAGGGACGCCCATCCCGACATTCGTGGTGAGAGTGAGAACGGATAAATCAATACAGGAAATAAATTACCTATCAACCGTGAGAGCAGAAAATAAATTAATACAAAAAAATAACTGCACATTATTAAAATACCAAAGGTAAATGAGTTAATAAATAATATTTGCCCTCCAGAATTTGATTTGAAATCTGTAGCATTTAAACTTTATTTGTTTTGGAACATATGGTACCGATGAAATTATACAATTTCTACGGTTAACAGGCTGGCTACAACATTCAAAAACAATATTTGACATTCACCATCAATAGTAAACGCCCGAGTCATAAGTCGTCCAGTACATTATATTCTCGATTTTTACTCAAAAATCAACTCATATGTCATCTCTATTATCAGCTTGCCCTTTAATAGATTGAAAGGCAGATAGCTGTCAAGCATAGATTCAGTCTAGATCATGGTTACAGCTCGTAAATTACAGGGCCCAAAAAAAATTGCTCAAAGTGAAAACTAATCTGCAATCGACATATAGATCAGAATACAAAATAACCTTCTACTCTGGATAAAGATCGGAGTGCAAAATAACCATCTACTCGACATAAGGATCAGAGTACAAAATTGTCTTCTACTATTGCAACAGAAATTATTCCAAGGACTGCAAATCGAAGAAGAGTGATCTGTATGAGAACGGGCTGCATAACTCTTTCAACATTTTCAACTTCCCTTCCAACACTTTGGCCTTTGCCCACTCGTTTTCCTCT
Source organism: Pinus albicaulis (assembly GCA_034641835.2). Lineage (NCBI taxonomy): Eukaryota > Viridiplantae > Streptophyta > Pinopsida > Pinales > Pinaceae > Pinus > Pinus albicaulis. The sequence goes on along the minus strand of CM076575.1, from coordinate 1,871,819,119 downwards.
AGCCATTCCTCTACACTGCTTAGCATTTTCTCTATAAACTCCAACCCTCTCATGTTCATTGCTCCCTTGGCTTTCGCCTCTTTCAATCTACTTGTCATGTTGTATATGTAACTTTGCAACTCCGATTTGGCAGTGCGATCCCTTTTAGTTTCTTCATCTTCCCTTCTGAACCGCTCTGCGTCACGCACCATCCTCTCTATCTCCGCTTTGCTCAGCCGACCACACTCGTTGGCTATAACGATGTGATTACTTACACCGCTACCCTCCTCCCGGGCTGACACTTTCAGAATTCCATCCACGTCCACTTCAAACACCCTTTTAAGCCTTGGAACTCCACATCTCGCTGCTGGAAATCCACGCAAGGAAAATTCACCCAGAAAATTGTTGTCTGCTGTCATAGTTCTCTCACCTTCATACACACCAAAAGACACGCTTTTCTGATTGTCAACCGCTGTGGTAAAATATTGTTCCCTTCGAGTGGGAATGGGAGTATTTCTGGGAACAACTACAGCCATAACACTTCCATCGACTTCTGTTCCAAGACTCAAAGGCGTGACGTCCATAAGGACTAAGTGGACACCTTCTTTGTTCATGACTACAGCCTGAAGTGCAGCACCGTATGCAATAGCTTCATCGGGATTGATACTGCTGCAGAGTTGCTTTCCCCGGAAGAATTGCCGCAGCAATTCTTGTACCTTTGGAATTCGTGTTGAACCACACTAAGACTACACGATCAATGTCTTCTTTGGTCATCATAGCATCATCAAGACACTTCTCGACCATTTCCATGCACTTTTCGAACAATTCAGCGTTGAGTGCTTCGAACTTAGCCCTTGCAATCTTTAAGTGAAAGTCTATTCCTTCGTAGAGAGAGTCGATATCAATCACAGTTTCCACAGCAGAAGACAGGCTTCTTTTTGCCCTCTCACATTCTGAGCGGAGTCTCCGAAGAGCTTTTGCACTTGTACTCAAATCCATTTTGTGTTTTTTCTTGAACTGCTGAACACAATAATTGAGCATCCTATTGTCAAAATCTTCACCTCCTAGATGCATGTCCCCTCCAACAGCCTTTACCACAAATTGGCTATTCTGAAGAGTGAGAACAGAAACATCGAAGGTACCTCCACCCAAGTCAAAAACCAGGATTGTCTTCTTATCATTGGACAAGTAAAGGTCAGTATCAAACCCATAAGCCATAGCTCCCGCTGTCGGTTCGTTAATGATTCTCATGACGTTAAGTCCAGCAATAAGAGCAGCATTTTTTGTAGCTTTTCTCTGAGAATCGCTGAAATAGGCGGGCACAGTGATCACAGCATCCTTGACATCAGAGCCAAGGTATGTTTCAGCTATGGTCTTCATTTTCACTAAAACCATAGAAGATATCTCTTCGGCTGTAAACTCCTTCCTCTCGCCTTTGTAATCAACTTGGATAAGAGGATTGCCATTACGTCCAGAGACTACAGTGAATGGCCATAGTTTCATGTCGCTCTGCACACAGTGATCGCTGAATCGCCTTCCAATGAGTCTTTTGACATCGAAGACTCTATTTTGAGGATTTATGGCGCTCTGATACTTGGCACCTTCCCCAACGAGCCTCTCAGATGGGGTAAACGCAACGACAGAAGGAGTGGTTCTGTTTCCCTGATCATTGACAATGATCGCAACTCTGTCGTGTTGCCATACTGCAACGCAGCTGTAAGTTGTTCCAAGATCAATGCCAATAGCCTTCCCTTTGCTTCTAACATCCATCGCGACGGTAGAAAGCACGAACCACCGGAAGCGTAGACACCCAATAAAGAATCAAGACTCTCTGCATATATAGAAGAGTGGGGCAGGCAATTTAAACCAAAAGAAGCCAGTGGAGATGCAATAATGAAAATTAAGTAGATATGACATGTAGTGTGCTATGCGGAGATTTCATGACCGTAGAAGTGGAACGTAGTTTATTGGCTACTGTTGAAGCAATAGACAATGTTATGACTAAAAACTATACCATTTAAACCGTTTTAAAGTTGCCTTTAATTTTGTTCCGTATGTTATCCGGCCATTGTTTTTATTTTTGGTTTTCTGTAACAAAATGTCCAGTTACTTTACATTAACTAACTAAATACCATGGAAATGAAAGGTGGTAGAGGCCACAAGTAACGTTATAACGAAAGGCTATGCTGACAATTTAAAGCGTTCCTTTAATATTGTTCCGGATACTCTCTCGCTAAAAATATATAATAATTATCACTTTATGGCTATAACGGATCTTGCAATAATGAATCCTATCTCTCACATGCCCCCCAACATCGTTGATTTATCCGATCTAAAATGATCTCAGTTTAAATGCCCGTCGCCGGATCTAAAATATTCACGGTTTTAATGACGGTCACTGTCCAAAATTATTGATAGTTAAATGCCCGGCACATCTGTGATTGTGACGCTTCTTGCCAAATAAAACAATATATCAACATTCCCCAGTTGTTAACTGTACAAAGTTGGAGTTTATTTCACATTTAATTAAATTTGTTTAATTAAAGAAAACCCGAATTTATTGTTTTTGCATATGCACAGGAGGAATTTTAGAACTGAAATAGTTTAATAAGTTTCATTATCGTATCAACTTTTTAACTATATTTTTATAGGCAATTTTTCAAATTAAAGATGGGTGGCTCCATTACATATATTGATATTTACGTTTATTGGTGTATTTATTTTAGAATAAGGCTGGGAGGATTTATATTCTTTATTAAATAGGTAATTAAAATTAATAAAATAAAGTAAAGTAAATATATTTACATTGATAGCTATATCTATATTTTGGATTAGAGATAATGAAATTTATATTTATTAAATAGATAGTTAGGATTTGAGATTGAAGAAATATTCGATGGAAAATTTTCGAGTCGTTTTTCAATTTGAAAGTACGAATAAAAGTTTTTAAACTGTTTTCTTCAAGTTTTTAAATTGTTATCTTTTGGAACCGATTCCTACGTTTCCACTGTTGCATTTTCTTTTCCAAGTAGCCAGTTCATCTTACGATATTCCGCTTCCATATTTTGTATTTATTTTTGGAATCGATCTTTAGTCCCTCCATTTCAATGTGGTGAGGTTCAACCGCAGGTTTAATCTGTAACTCACTCACTCAATGCAAATGCAATTATACTAATTAACTCCTATATCGTGTGAGAATAATGCAGAAATAGAATTAGTTGTGAGTGGTTGAACGAGAGGGTGTAATTAGGAATTGGTTGCACATATTCAGCTTTGTTTCCTTGTTTCCAGGAGGATTAGGTGCGCCTCTCTCCTCTTCGCGAGCAGTGACAGACTCTGCTATTAGCGTGTGCGCAGATTTAAAGTGTGAAGCACTGTCTTTTGGTGCGGTTTTTAGCGCATGAAGCGTTGTCACAGCAATCGACCCCTGGTGTTGAGAGTGGGATATGCACCCACGCCCTTTCGGAACAGCAATCGACCAGTGATGACCCCTCCTGGTTTGTGACTCCATTCGCCCGGTGGGACGTGATCAATGTGCAGTGGAGCGTGGCTTTATTGCTGAGCGGCTTTCCGAGCAGTGGAGGTTGCCCACGGAGCTTACGCTGCCTAAGGTGCTGGAGAGCTGTTTGAGACAGCGTTGCCCACGGAGCTTACGTTGCCTGTAAGTTCCAGGTCGAGTTTGAAATCCAGAGTTGAATTCATTCAATTGCCAACGTTTTTAATTGGATGAATCCATACCTTTCTGCACATTTTTTTTAAAACATTGCCAGCGTTTTTTTAAAGTTTGCTGAGATCAAGTGGATGCTTCCCAAAATCTGAGATCGGGTGTCTGTTTCTTCTCCTCCAACAGACAGAAACACGAGAGCCATTCATACTTTGTAATAGTCCCTCAGTTCGGTGCACTTGCAGTGAGAATTTGCAGCGAAATCGCTTCTGTCCGATGTGTGCGAAATTTTAAAGTTTGCTGAGGTGTATGTTTGATACCATTTCAGAAGTTAAAGGTGTTTGAAGTTAAAGGCGTTTTTTTATGCATTGGAGCATAGTATTGGTTTTTGCTTGAAAGTTGAACAAATTCATATTTGTTCTCATCATTTTTTTTTAACAAAAGGGGAGCAACTTTGCAAGTTTTGTTTGAAGTTTTTTTTTAAAAAAAAAAACATCAAACTAAATAGAGTGTGTAAGAAAGCTTGCAATTTTTTTTTGAATTTGGTCATTGGTGGAGAAATGGCTAATCCCCTTGCAGATTCATATTTAAATGAGTCTTCAAAACTTGATGGAGAAAATTATGTCAACTGGAAATTTAAGCTCATAACAGTACTGGAGGCATACAATCTCTGGACGATTGTCAAAGGTGACGAGCCCAAGCCTCAACCTCCTGCTGCCACTCAAGATTGGGAGAAGCGTGAAATGAAAGCAAGGGTGCTGCTACGCATGTCAGTGAAGGACAATATTATTCCTCACATTCGGGACTGTGAAACTTCCAAGGCGACTTGGGACACGCTTAAAGGTTTGTATGAAACTACTAATGCAAACCGTATTTTATTTTTAAAAACAAAGCTGCTATCTATTAAAATGGAAGCTCGTGAGACCATTAGCAACTTTGTTTCCCGAATTAAAGACCTGAGTGATAAACTAGGTGATATTGGTGAAAAGGTGTCTAGTACAGACTTGGTAACTATTGCTTTAAAGGGGTTAGTTCCAGACTATAAAGTATTTATTTCAGCTCTCTCAGCTAGACCGACACCTCCTACATTTGAAGAATTGGCTGGAATTCTTCTTCAAGAAGAAGAGCGCATGAAAATTTTTGACCTGGAGTCAAATGGTTCTGATTTGGCTTTGACTGCAAGAGGCAAAAGACCATTCCGAGGGAGACCATGGGACAGGAACAGAGGCCGGTTTCAAGCAAAGCAGAAAGGTATGGCACCTCCTGATTCTTATGTTAAGAGGAACATTGAATGTGATTATTGTGGAAAACCTGGACATCTCGCTAAAGATTGCTATAGGAGAAAGAATAATGAATCAAATCAAAGACATAGAAGGCATAATGGAAATTACATAAACAAAGACACCTCAGTGAATGATGGATTTAAAAATCTTAAGTTATTTCTTTCTGATGCTGCATTGTCTGCTGAAACTGATGATGAGAATGCATGGTTCATCGATTCTGGTGCATCGGCACACATGACTTGTAATAAAGAATGGTATGATAAATATTATGAGAAATCCGATGGTACACACATTTACCTAGGGGATGATAGGTCACTTAAAGTTCAAGGCTATGGCATAATAAATGTGTACTTACCTAATGGACAAATGCGACAGATTCATAATGTGATGTATGTACCTGCTCTCAGAAAGAATTTGATATCTGTTTCCACTATCACTGATAATCATTTAAAAGTTGAATTTGGTAAACTGGGGTGTATTGTGAAAGATGTTCAGGACCACTACAAGGTTGTTTCTACAGGTACCAGGGTTGGAGGATTATACAGATTGGATGTGACAGTAAAGCGCCATGTTGCATTGACATCCAAAGAGACATCGACAGCAGAATTATGGCATCACAGGTATGGGCACCTAAATTACCATGATTTATCGTTGTTACAAAGGAAATCAATGGTTGATGGTCTTCCTGTTATGAAGTGTGAACATTTACCATGTGAAGCTTGTGCACTTGGTAAGCAGCATAGAGAAGAGTTTCCGGTTCATACTGAGAAACGAAAGTATGATATACTTGAATTAATTCACACTGATGTATGTGGCCCTATGCAAACTAGGTCTCTTGGTGGTGCTTCATACTTTGTTATTTTTATTGATGATAGATCTAGGTATACCTGGGTCTATTTCATTAGAAGGAAAAGTGACATATTTGAGTATTTTAAAGAGTTTCGAACTATGGTTGAAAAACAAACAGGCAAGTGCATTAAAATACCCAGATCTGATCAAGGGGGTGAATATAAGTCAAAAGCATTTAACACCTATTGTAAATCTAATGGAATTCAACAACAGTTCACAGTGCCACATACCCCTCAGCAAAATGGTGTTGCTGAGCGATGGAATAGAACCTTGGTGGAATCTGCTCGTAGTATGCTGCAAGGTAAGAACATCTCTAATGGTTTCTAGGCAGAAGCCATTAACACTGATGTTTATCTGAAGAATCGATGTCCCACTAAGCAATTAGTTTTTCAAACTCCTTTTGAGGTTCTTCATGGTTATAAACCTGATGTGAGTCATTTCAAAGTCTTTGGATGTACTGCTTTTGCTCATATTCCTAAGGCTAATAGAAGAAAACTTGATGCCAAGTCAATCAAGTGTGTTTTCATTGGATATTGTACGGATCAGAAAGCCTATAAACTGTTTGATCCAAATTCCCATAAACTATTTGCAAGTCGTGATGTGTTGTTTCATGAGCAGGCTGATAAAAGTAATACAAAGAATGATGCATGGCATATATCTAATGATGCACATATCAAACTTGATACTTTGATTAAGCAGGAACAGGAACAGGTACAGGTACAGGTACAGGTACAGGATCAGGATGATAGCAGCAGTATGAGCACATCTAGCAGCAGTGAGTCATCACAAGGGGGTGATTCACCTCAAAGCCGACGAATCATGGATGGAACACCCACAGGCAGTGAAGCACCAAGAAGATCGTCCCGACAGACTCAGCTTCCTGCAAGGTATAGAGACTATGCCTTAATGTCTAACATAATGAATGTTGAAGAACCAATTGATTATGAGCAGGCTAAACAACATGAACCATGGATTAATGCTATGAATGATGAGTATGCTTCTCTTATGAAAAATCAAACATGGGAATTAGTGGAACTTCCTGAAAATAAAGTTCCAATTGGAAGCAAATGGTTGTACAAATTGAAATTTAAAGCCGATGGTACAATTGATAAATTTAAGGCAAGATTAGTAGCAAAAGGATATGCTCAAAAGGAGGGAATTGATTATGAAGACACTTTTGCACCAGTAGCTAAGCTGAATACAATTAGATTACTGATTGCCTTAGCCACAAAACATAATTGGAATATACATCAATTGGATGTCAAATCTGCTTTTCTAAATGGTGATTTAAAGGAAGAAGTTTATTTGGTTCAACCTGAAGGGTTTGTCAAACAGGGACAAGAGCATCTGGTTTGCAGGTTAAGAAAGGCATTGTATGGTTTGAAACAGGCGCCGAGATCATGGTATGTAAAGATTGATACCTTCTTTCTTCAGAATGGATTTGTGAAAAGCAAAAATGATCCTAACTTGTATGTTAAGAAAGATGGAAAAGGAAATGTTGCTTTAATATCTTTGTATGTGGATGATCTCATAATCACAGGGAGTGCTCACAAGTTAATTGAAGAAATTAAAGTTCAGTTGTCACAAGAATTTGAAATGAAAGATTTGGGTGAATTGCATTACTGTTTAGGAATTGAGGTATGGAGAGAGCCTGGTAAAACTTTGATCACTCAAAGCAAATATACAAAGGAAATTCTTAAAAAGTTCAATATGAGTGATTGCAAAGCTATGTCAACTCCCTTAGAACAGAATGCAAAGTTGTACAAAGAAGATGGAACAAAAGAGGCAGATGGAACATTATACCGTCAGCTAGTGGGAAGTTTGAACTATCTCACCACTACCAGACCAGACATTGCATATTCAGTCAGTATCCTTAGTCAATTCATGGCTAAGCCTTCAGGAAATCACTGGAATGCTGCAAAGAAAGTTCTCCGATACTTAAAGGGAATAGTGAATTTAGGTATTATGTATACTGATAAATCTGATGTTGCACTGACAGGTTTTTCTGATTCAGATTGGGCAGGAAATCCAGATGACAGACGATCTACCTCTGGCTATGCATTTCATATTGGATCAGGGGTCGTATATTGGAGTAGTAAGAAACAGCCAACTGTTTCTTTATCATCAACAGAATCAGAGTACAAAGCTTTGACCAATGCCACCTGTGAAGCTATTTGGTTGCGGAGAATTCTTGCAGATCTTGAAGAAGCGCAAAGTGGTTCAACATGTATCAATTGTGATAATCAGAGTGCTATCAAATTAGCACATAATCCAATTTACCATGCTAGAACAAAACACGTTGAGTTACAGTACCACTTTGTACGTGAGAAAATTGAGTCAAATGAAATTGAATTGATATTTTGTAACACCAAGGATAATATGGCTGATATATTTACTAAGCCCCTTGGTAAAATCAAATTTGAAGTTTTTAGAAGTCAGTTAGGTATTGTAGAAAATCCATTTCTCCATTAAGGGAGGATGTGAGAATAATGCAGAAATAGAATTATTTGTGAGTGGTTGAACGAGAGGGTGTAATTAGGAATTGGTTGCACATATTCAGGTTTGTTTCCTCGTTTCCAGGAGGATTAGGTGAGTGCAGTTCCCTATATAAGTGTGATGTAATTGAGCGATTGAATTCATTGTGTTGAGTGAGCTTGTCTCACGTTTCTGGTGTTTTATAGCTGTGTTTGTTTTGTTAATTTATCGATGTAATGTATGACAACTGAGGTGAGGTGAAGTGAGTCGGGCTTAATTTTATGTGAGTTTGCATGAACACGTTATCCAAAGTTGAGTCAATTCTAATTAGAGTATGTATGATTTCATATTTAGTTAGTGTGGTTTTAATATATTTGTGATTGGGTCATTGTGAGATGTATGAGACTATAAGAGGCCAGAGTAACAGTTAAATGAATGTGTATGTGAGAAAGTTTAAGAAATAGAAGATTATTTTGTGTGAATTGTACGTTTTTTTTCTCACCAAATTTTATAATGTTTTTGACTTATTCAAATGCATTTTCATGATTGTTTAAAAGCATAAGCAATAGTCAATCCATCATACTATATATATACTACATTTTTAAGACATTTGTTTAAGACAAAACCAATTTTTTGTCTTAAAAATTCACTTTTTATTTTAGTTATTTTATATTAAAATTTAATATCAATTGAATTGTCTCAAATAAAAGTAGTATGACACAAAAGTAGTTTGAGACAAAACTTAATATTTAAGACAAAAGCAATTTGAGACAAAAATATTTTAAGAGAAAACTTTATGTTTAAGACAAAAACTGTTTGAGACAAAAATGTGTTAAGACAAAAATTTATCTTTAAGACAAAAACACTTTGAGACAAAAATATTTTAATACAAAACTTTATATTTAAGATAATGACAATTAAAACAAAACTCATTTAAGACAGTTAGCAATTAAGACAAAACCATTAGTGTTATGGAAGTTTGCTCTGAAATTCTATGAATGGATAGTGGATAATTATATTTTTAATTTTTTAATGTATATATATGTATATATAAACCACATGAAATGTAATAATGTCAATTTTATTTCTTTTATATTATATTTTTCCTTTTTTATTAAACCACATTCTAAAAATATAATAAATAAATAGATAAAAAATATTATTTTATGGTTGGCCACTCAAAGTGATTTAAGTTTGAATCTCATTTTTTTACATGATACTTCATAACAAGGTGATTTTCAAATGAGTTACATTCCATGAACTAAAATTGTTTATTTTTTTAAATATGTGAAAAGTTTTAAATTACTTCAACTAAAATTTTGATATAAATTCACAAGAAATTAAATACAATATAACGATAAAAAAATTAAATATTTTCTCAATTGTTTTCCATACATGCATTTTAAACCTTCATTTTTTTCTTTCAAAATGAAAAATCAAAATTTTGATTCTTGCATATGTCTTATAGTCACACCTCTATTTTCTTTTCACTATTGAACAAATATATCAAAGAGATAAATAACAGTAATTTAATTATTTCCTAGATAAAAATTTAGTATTTATTTTTTTTGTTGTAAAAAAACTTCTACTAATATATATATATATATATATATATATATATATATATATATATATATATATATATATATATACAAAATGCATTTTAAAATTTGCTATATTAATTTATTATTAGGTATTAAGATGTTAGTAAAGATTTTCATCTATAACTAGAAAACCATGAATGCATTATTAAGAAACCAAGTAATATTAGGAATTGATATCATTTCAAACTAGGGAAAAACGATTATGTGATTTATCTTCTTCACTTAATAGAGATATATGTAAAGAAATTGTGAAGGAAGTTGAAATAGTACTTCTAGCATAAACTTTAACTTAACTTAAAAAGCCATTGTCATGCCCCTATAGTCACCTATATCGGAGGCTTACTTAGTGCACCAAAATGACCCATCACTACAGGTTTGTGGTGCATCTGACTCATTTCATCTCATCGATTTTCTCAATCTGAAACTATGTGATTATATACTACACCTCGCTTTTTATATTTCATGGTCATTAAAATTCATAAGTTTAACACTTATTGAAGTATGTAGATAATAATTCCATACAATTATGCTTTAAGCTAACCAATATGAAAATGATATGAATGAAAGGTATCTTATAGAATCAACAACCTAACTGCCCTAACAGTTGTAAAATATTCAAATGTGTTACAATCAAGTGAACTCTAGTCTTGTATAACAATTTCAATTATAAGAGCACACAATTCACACAAACCTATCACCAAATTTCCTATTTCATTTACAATCATCGATCACAACTTTGTCATAGATCAAAATTGTTTCACTTAATAGAAATTTTAAGTACTCTCGTATGCATGCAATGTATGAAGAGTTAAATTAACTGAAGGAAAGCAAGTTAAGTCTAATTAAGTCTAATATTAGAAGTCAAGTGAGTCAAAGTTAAAAAGGTAATGCCTTGTCAAGAAAAGGGAAGTGAAGGAAAAGAAAAATGTTGATGTATGTTAAAGTGAATTTCGAAAAGTTTCGTTAAAGTGTCAAATCATAGTTTTCATGAAGAAAAGAAAGTTATAGTTTGAATGATTCCATATTTAGAAAGTTTAATGCTTATATACTCATGGTTGTGTCACTGTAATGTGAGGTAAGAAGAGAGAATAACGACAGATCGATGGATGTGTATGAGAGAATAATTAATGAATAGAGCTTATTTATTCAAGAAGAAGCTTGTGTACTGATTTTTCTTGTGTCTGCATGTTTATATTTGCATCTAAATAACAACTGGTATTAGAGCAAGGTTTAGCAAGGTTTCAAAGAACCAAACAAGTTAAGAAGGTCATGAGCTACTTCGACTAAGAACCTTGGCTATTGTGAGTAGTCTACAAATCAAAGTTTTCATCCATTGGTCCATAAGTAAAAACTTGAGCTCGTTGAGAATTTGTAAACCCAACTACTAAAATATTAGGGTGAGTAGCCTATAGAGCCACCGCCATATCAAGAGGAAATATCCACCACCACTGACCAAAGAGGGAGTCTCCACCGTAAGTTGTAGCCATGATCCTCCATAAGAATATGCATATAAGAGCTTTGCAAACTTCCTAGTAGTTGTTGGGAGCCACTGTTAAAGTGAAGGTTAAAATGTTTATTTTTAAATATAATAAAATGTATGTGACGTTAATTCTAGAAGGCTAACACAATAAGGAAAGAAGGTAGAAGGAAAAAGAAAGATTACAACCATGGGTCACAAAATAAGAATGAAGTAAACTGAGAAAATAAATCGAGAGGAAGAGCCAAAGTATTTTGAAGATCTCATAGAGGTTCTCTCCAAAGTCGAGGCATCTAAAAGACAAGTAGACGAAGTAGAAAAATTTGAGGATGAATGGATAAGGATAAATCTGGTAACACTTCCAAAATTTACTAGTAAAATTTTAATTTTTGGGAACTGTCAAAATGAAAACTTTTCTTCGATGTAAGGAGTTGATTGAGTATCAGTCTAATAACCGATATGATGAAGTATGTGATTACTTATTATTGGATCTTATACAATATGCATTGGATGAGAAGTCCTTGTGCAAGGTAGCAAAAGCTACAACTTCCTAGGAAGCATGGAAGACCCTCAAAGTAGAATTTAGTATAAATAAAAGTGACATAAAGCAACACATTATGTTACAGTTTGTTGAAGAATCAATAGAAAGTTTACTGCAGTTCTAAGATTAAATGAGAAAGACTCTAGGAGGAAAACAGAGCCTGGAGAATCCCACTCAAATGTTAAAATTATGCTCATAAAGACTATAAAATTGAAACCCATCATGAAGACATGCATATGGATGAAGAAGACACATAAAATATTGAAGAGTGAGAAGTTGAAGCCCCTACGTGTGAGGTAGAGTAAGAACATATAATTTCTTGAGAACCCCATTGTAACATGGATGGTGAAGATGATGATGAATCCCACTCTAATGAGACATGTGGATGGTGACTGAAAAGTGAGTAGTGAATTGGTGAATCCAACAATAGTCCTTGTTGATGATGGTGAAGCTTCCAATAAATAAGTGAATAACATGTATGATCTAGTTGGTATGATTGTAGTTTATAATGACCTCTTTGCATCAGAGTTTGAAGCATTTAAGTTTCAGAATAACAAAGACAAATTTTCATATGAATTAATGGTTTGTAGGGCTAAATGTGAATCTCTCATGAATCCAACAAAAAATGATGAATTTGGTGAAGTTGAAATTGTTAATGAGCACATGCATGTTCAAATGTATCACCACAAAGTGGATGAAAATTATGTTGATGAAATTTGTGGTCTGTTTTTGAAACAAGGATTGATTATGGAAATATGGAAAGTGCCATGTTTGATGAAGAATTGAAGGTTGAAGCTACCACTGTAGCAACAAGTTGTAACATCCCTGGTCAAAAATCCATGTAAAAGTTAATAAAGGTAAAATAAGACCTTGGTCATGGGACACATATTCCAAGTTTAATGTTGGGTGAAAACATCCTAGTGGGTTTTCATTTCGGTTTATTAATGGTTATGGAAATTGGAAAAGGAAATGTCAAAGGCTTTGAAAAGGCATGAGGCATTTGTTGGCATTTTATTTATGAAAATAATTGAAAAAAGGAGAAAAGAAAGGTGAAAGTTATAGGTTGCATGTGAGGAAGAAAATGAAGGAAAATAATGGAAAAATGAAGAAATTAGAGGCCTCGTTGATAAAAAGGCTTATGAGGATCAGTTTGTAGCTTTTTCCAAAACTTTTTTCAGTTCAGTTTTGGAGCTCTTATTCTGTTCTCTCTCTCCTACTCTTAGACACTTTGAGTTTTCTTAGAGCACTCTTGGAGGAGTGTGGCATACTTGGGATTTGGATCAAGAAGGAAAAATAAAAGAAGGAAAGCACAAGAGGACAACGAGATAAATAGTTATAACGAGTTTTTCTTCCAGGTACTCAGTTTCATGTATGGTTATCTTACTAGTTTTGGCATGCATGGCATATGCATGTGGTTATTTGGTTATGATTTGTCATTGACATGGGGGATTGCATGGATTGAAAGTGGTTTTTTCTAGCCTTTCTATTTCCTGGATAGCCATGGTGTTGTGGGTTTTACTTTTGTTTTTTGGTTGGTTTTCTTGTGCCTTTAGTTGTGGGTTGAGTTATTAGCTCCTAGAAGCCTTGGTTGGACAAATGATCTGGAAGCCCTTGGTGGGTTGAGTTACTAGTCCTGGAAGCCCTAGTTTGACAAATGCTCTAGAAGCCCGACAACAATTGTGGGTTGAGTTACTAGTCTTGGAAACCCTGGTTGGAACAAACGCGTTGGAGCCATGGAAAACTTTGGTAGAGACCAATATGGTGATGGTTAGTGATGTTTGACCATGAGGTGGAATCACCGATTGAGGGTTGAGGTGGTTTGTCCTCTGTAAGCCCTGGTTTGGTTTTGATTTATTTGTTATATGAGATCCCACATTCATGCTTGGAATATGGCATGGGGGTGACTTGCTGAAATAAATATTTGGTTCCACCTAGCCTATGGTCAGGTGGTTCATGGAAGTCCCATACTTGGTCAACCTATGCAATCATCAATAAGAGCTCTTTATCCTTGGTATTTTATGGGTAAATATACTTTATTTATATGTGGCTTATATCGTTGTTATATCCTTGATATTTCTAATGGTTATATGTTGGTTATCATTAAGTTTTATGATAGTGATAATGTATGGCTCTCATCATTTTTGGTTAATCATTGGATGTATAATGACTATATGGCTTAATAGATGGTAATGCAGTTATTGTGATGAGGCATCAATGCTTCTTAGTGATTCTCATATAATTGTGAGACCCTTGTGCTCATGTTTGTTGTTTTAACTTGTAGAATGCATATTTGTGACGTGTTTGGCGAAATTACTGTCATGGCTAGCAGGGGTCCACATAAGTATTTGTTCAAGTATTTACATTCTTATCATTGTCTTTATGTTACTTTTAATTTCTGGAAGTTTCATGGAGTTCTGGACAATGGTCCGAGTCTTGGCCCTGAAAAAGTGGCTTAGAATCCAGAGTCGTTGGCATAAAACTACCTGGAAAAATCCCTAGTTGCAGGCATGCCTTTCTTTTGGAGCGACTGGAGGTTCTAAGTCGCATTCATGCCCACGTCAAGGGAGAGATTAAGGCTTTGATGCTGAAAAATGTCAGTTTGTCTCGAGGGTTAGTCACCTAAATGGGTTGGATGGCTCGAGTCACCTGGATGGGTTGGATGGCTCCTAGGGATTTTGTTGCAAGTGCATAAGGTTAGGTTGGTTGTGTTTCGTTAGTTCCACTTCCTTAACTAATATATAGGGAGTTGAATCATATCATAGTAACTCTTCGTCACATGTTTTCCCCGGTTGGCCGATTACTTGGATAGATGTGGGAGGAGGGTGTTGTAGAGTGGTATCATAGCATGGTTCTGTTCTCCTTGGGTGATGTCTAGTTTCTATTCCCCTTGGATGAATGTGTTGTCGTATCTACATGTCAGTTGCATATAGCTACTTGTGCTTGTTATTATCACCAAATTTCTCATGATAGGCTGCTCATCGATCAACTTAATGTAACTCTTTCAAACCAATTTTAACTGAAGATTAGCCTCTTCAGCTTGAGATGGATCTCTCAAAGGGGACTTATCATTTTCAATGGAAATACTATTAGATGGCTAACTCTATGAACTTTGAATTGATTTTGATTGATTACAGGTTGAAAAATGAAAGACTTGCTACCATTGGGCTATGGGGTCAACATCAGTAATCTCAGTGACAATAATTCTTCTTATGGAAGCTGAGGCAAATAGAGGTTTCAATAAAATATGGTACATACACACAACATAGGAAAAACACAGCAATTTAACCTCTAAAGGAAATCATAGAATGTTACCATGAGTTCTAAGTAATTAGAGATAAAAATCACTGCAGATGATTAAACATGAAATATATAGAGAAAAAAAACATTGAACACCTCATTTGAATCCCAGGTCTAGAAGTAAAATATCACTGTATATTACTGAAACAGAAAAATACATTACATAGTAGCAATTTGGTACAATATTCTTTGACCCTTTGATATTTGATGTTCTGTCTATAAATAGACTTTTTTACATTGAAAATGATCTGCCCAGCTGGCTAGATCCTCGAACTATAACTTTGACACCTAACATAACTGAAAACTACTTTCTTGGAACAGAAAAAGACAGCTAACCTTTAAAGACTGACATTCCTAATAGGACTCTACTTCATAATTATTACATTTAGTTTCTCAGCAGTGAGACAGTTACATGATAATAATCACATGCTGTAGAAACATTCACCATCACTAACATATTTAAAGTACCTCCTAAATTTAGGAAACACAATCCTAATTTTCAGGAAAATATAAAATCCACTTTAATCTTGGTCTTCATGCTGAGTTGGATGAGTGACACTCATGTTGAGTAGTGAGTCTATGCTGGGATGACCCACTAACAGGTTGGATGACTCCATATGGTTGACTGATCTTCCATGTGTTGTTTAAACCTCCAAAAAACCTTAAAAATCCTCTTGCTACAAAACGGAGCAGTTTAGGCAGTTTCATAGCGTAGTTTAGTAGCGAGTTGATTTTTGTCTTTTCACCCATCTTTCTGCCACCTTTGTTGGTGAAAAACATTTGCTATGACAAAATATCTAAATAAAGCCAACCTCAATTCTTCATAAAATTAATTTTAGAGGCAAAAGAGAAACTTCAGAAATTTCGTAGCATTTTTTGGCCTTCAAGCCTGAAGCATGCTACGAAACTGCCTAAAAAGGCAGAATTTGCAGATTTTATGATTTTCTTCAAAATTTGATCTTTTGAGTCAAAATTTAAGTCCTTTGCAAGCTATGAACCTCATAAAAAATGTTTCAGCTCAACTCTTCAGTCTTTGGGAGTTCCATCTTCATTCACAATAGGTTGACCTTTTGGTTCTTCAACCCCTTTCATTCTCAACCCTTTCTTCTCCAGCTCCTCTTGAATCAAGTCCAATTGTTCCTAAAGGTATTCCACTTGATCTTTTAATGATCTGTTTTTAGTTTGCAAGTGTAATTTCATTTTCCTGGTATGTTTGACCATAAGTCTTAAGCGATGGGTCCTTTTTAGCAGTATTTTGGCATTATCCATAGACTTTGAAACACTTGAGAGCTTATTGTCCCATTTTTTTTATCATCTGGTCAAATTCAGCATTTTCATACCTATTCTTCTCTTCCTCTAACTTCAACTCAAGTATTTCTTCACCTTCTTCCTTCAGCTTTTCTTTAAGGAGTTTTGTTTCTAATTTTTCAATTATCTTCTCCTATCCCTCTCTCTTCCTGATGACAACTTCTTCTTCTTCTGGAGATAAATCTATGATGTTCAATGGCTTCATAACTTCACTGACTTTCTCTGTCTTTTTGCTCTCCATGGCCTTCTTTGCAAACCTGGTCATTGGCTTCCTTGGCTTAAATATAAAACCCGTATCTTCTCCTGCAAAATCCAATTTCTTTACAGTCTTACCTTTCTTCAGTTTCCTTCCATCACCTTCAATGTCTTCTACTTGCACCATTGGGGACTCCTCAATATCAATTGCATGAAGGATATCTTATAGATTTCCTTTGGCCAATGCCTGACTCCTATTTATCCTCTTACTTCTTTGTTTGCTAATTTTATGTTTCTGTTTTGCAGGTGCTGGCTGAGGGATATCAGTTTCTTGCAGAGGTTCATCTCCTATGTCCATTGGTTTTGCAGGGGAATGTCTTCTTTCTCCTTCAACATATTCTATTGCAGCGCGTGATGTAGTAGTTATAGGTTTTAAGATTTTCTTTTGAGTCACTACATCTATTTCATACCCACTCATAAACAGAAATGAAGTCCAATATCTGTTTAACCTTTTCAACTCTTCCAGCACTAACAGTTTTATCAGAAAATGGTGAAATAATGATGTCTCATTACCTTCTGACTTGAATTGAACTCTATCTGACAATTTTTCCCAAACTCTTGTATAAAAAGAAGGGTAAGTCAAGTGATTTCTTACTTACAAAGTGCAGAAGGAGTCTGATATGGTAAGAGTAAACCATGTGGAATCTTCCCTTGTAGGTGAAATATTTTTAGATCACTAGCAACAACTTTGCATAATTTTCCTTCATATAACTCTTGGGGATACCATTGGTCAAATCAACTCCTTTGCGCTTCTACTTCAGAAACTCCTCACAACCCTGCATTGTAAACTTTGTGCCTTTAAACCATTCTTCATCACCTCTAGGTATTTCTGTAGCTTGTGATATTCTCTCTAGTGATACTGTGAGATTCAAAATCCCAAATTTTGATGTTGTCCCTGTAAAATTGGTAGCAAAGTCCTTTGAAACCTGTGCATGGAAACCCTGCAATTTCTGGCGAAATTGTAGGCAGCCCATCCTCCTGAAAACTTCCATAGCAATGGGGTCTTCATTAAGAAGTTTCAAATCCATCGTTTCATACCTGAGAAAATGACAACCCTTGTTTTTTTCTTTTTCAAAGCAATGGATGCTTTATAGTCTTCGCTGCCTCGCTTGTTGGTGACACCTGCAGAATTGAATTCGACAACAACCTGTTTGGTGTGATGAAGCAACTCTCCAAGAATCGATTCACATGTAAGGATTACATAGTAATATGACAAAGGGCAGGCTTGGGGTAACGTTTAAAAGGTTAATTGATAACTAGGATTTTGATAATAACACATATGACCATACAAGATAATCATTACAACAAATACGACTATGAATGTTTGAAAATCATCATAACAAACTATAGTGACCTTACCCTTTACTTGCCTTATCAAAAACTGACACCTCACACACGTTGAGACCTTTTTCTTAAAAAAACCAGTTTCATAACGAAGACAGTTTGGCTACTGATAGATTCACTACAGAACTGTTAGGTAGTTTCGTAGCAAAATCTGCTGATTTCTTTTGTAATTCGCTACGAAATTCTGAAAAACTGACAACTGTGAACTTTTGTGATTAAATACATGGGAATGACAACTTATATGATGTGAGGTTGATTTGACTGAAATGATATGGCTAGAGGTGAGCTTTAAACTTAATGTAGACATCATCAAATGCAAAAAAAATTCAGACATCTCATAAAAATGACTTAGGAGACAACATCAATTTTGGTGAATGACCTACATGACCCTATCAATGAGAGTTTTAAAACTTAATGAGTGATAACACTTGTGATCTATGTGCTTGTTTCTTATGCATGGAATTGGTCATGCTTGTAGTGGTGTCGTAAGGCGACCACACACTTTGGCGATAACAATGTGATTACTTACCCTGCTAGCCTCCTCCCGCGTTGACACTTTCAGGATTCCATCCACGTCCACTTCAAACACCGCTTTAAGCCTTGGCACTCCACATCTTGCTGTTGGAATTCCATGCAAGGAAAATTGACCCAGAAATTTTTTGTCTGAGGTCATAACTCTCTCACCTTCATACACACCAAAAGACATGTTTTTCTGATTTTCAAACGTTGTGGTAAAATGTTGCTCCCTTCCAGTGGGAATGGGAGTATTTCTGGGAATGGCTACAAACATAACACTTCCATTGACTTCTGTTCCAAGACTCAAAGGCGTGATGTCCATAAGGACTAAATGGACACCTTCTTTGTTCATGACCGCCGCCTGAAGTGCGGCACCGTATGCAATAGCTTCATCGGGATTGATATTGCTGCAGAGTTGCTTTACCCGGAAGAATTGACGCGGAAATTTTTGTACCTTTAGAATTTGTGTTGAACCACCAACTAAGACTACATGGTCAATCTCGTATTTGATCATCATAGGATCATCAAGACACTTCTCGACCATTTCCATGCACTTTTCGAACAATTCAGCGTTGAGTGCTTCGAACTTGGCCCTTGCAATCTTCATGTGAAAGTCTATTCCTTGGTAGAGAGAGTCAATTTCAATCACAGTTTCCACAGCAGAAGAAAGACTTCTTCTTGCCCTCTCACATTCTGAGGGGAGTCTCCGAAGATATTTTTCACTTGTACTCAAATCCATTTTTTGTTTTCTCTTGAACTCCTTAACACAATAATTGTCAAAATCTTCACCTCCTAGATGCCTGTCCCATCCAACAGCCTTTACCACAAATTGGCTATTCTGAAGAGTGAGAATAGAAACATCGAAGGTACCTCCACCCAAGTCAAAATCCTGGATTGTCTTCTTATCATTGGACAAGTAAAGTTCAGTATCAAACCCATAAGCCATAGCTCTCGCTGTCAGTTCGTTAATGATTCTCATGAAGTTAAGTCTAGCAATAAGAGCAACATATTTAGTATCTTTTCTCTGAGAATTGCATAAATAGGTGGGCACAGTGATCACAACATCCTTGACATCAGAGCCAAGATATGTTTTTGTTATGGTCTTCATTTTCACTAAAACCATATATAATATATCTCTTCGGCTGTAAACTCCTTCCTCTCGCCTTTGTAATCAACTTGGATAAGAGGATTGCCATTACGTCCAAAGACTACAGTGAATGGTCATAGTTTCATGTCGCTCTGCACACAGTGATCGCTGAATTGCGTTCCAATGAGTCTTTTGACATTGAAGACTGTATTGTGAGGATTTATGGCGCTCTGATACTTGGTACCTTCCCCAACGAGCCTCTCAGATGGGGTAAACGCAACAAGAGAAGGAGTGGTTTTGTTTCCCTGATCATTGACAGTGATCGAAACTCTATCGTGTTGTCATACTACAACGCAGTTGTAGGTTGTTCCAAGATCGATGACAATAGCCTTCCCTTTTCCTTTCGCATCCATATCGCTTGTAATAATCATAATATTACCAACCACCAGATGGGAAGTCACCAAATAAAGAAATGAAAACTTTGTGCATACACTAGAGTGGGAAAGGCAATTTAAACCCCAGACTAGGAACAAAGAGCAGCTAGTGACTATGGAAATACAATAATGAAAATCACTTAGAAGGCAAACCTAAACTACATATCCGGTGCCCATAATCTTTTAGATATGACATGAAGTGACTCAACGAGAAGTGATAGCTTTTTCAATGCAACAACTTACAACCAATTTAAACCAAAAAAGCGAACGAATGTAGCAAAGAATATTAATTAGAGGGCAACCCTAATCTTCATATGCAGTGCCCACAATCTTTGAGATATGACATGAAGTGACCACAAGGAGGCGGTAGTGTGATCCGCTGGGATTTCATGACCATTGAAGTGCAACTTGGTTTATAACTTTACTGTTGAAGCACTAGGGTAATACAATTTAAAGCGTTTTTAAACACACCTTTAAAAATTATGAATCCTATCTCTCACATGTACCAATATCGTTGATTTATCCGATCTAAAATTATCACTGTTTAAATGCCCGTCGCCGAATGTCGAATAGTACTACTATTTAAATGCCCGACACATCTCCTATTGTGCGGCTTGTTCCCAAAGAAAGTATGTCTAAAGAAGAAAATCCTTTTTTTGGATTTTACAAAATTTAAGTTTCTTTGGGATCTAATTAAAATTGTTTTGATGTAATTATTGACATAATTAAACAAAACCCTAATTTTATTGCTATGCCATATGTATGCTTGGAATTTCAAA
The DNA here is from genome assembly GCA_034641835.2 of Pinus albicaulis. Classification (NCBI taxonomy): domain Eukaryota; kingdom Viridiplantae; phylum Streptophyta; class Pinopsida; order Pinales; family Pinaceae; genus Pinus; species Pinus albicaulis. Next base: position 1,871,798,227 of record CM076575.1, on the reverse strand, counting down.
TTAATATAGTTTAACGAATTGGATTCTCATAACTACATGGATATCCGTTTATTAAAAATATTTAATAAAATGGACATAGTATTTTAGAATCATTATTTATAAAAAGTTATTAAAGATTATGATTAAAAAAACTCAAAATTTAAATTTCAATCTCTTTAACCAAACATTTTTTATTATAATTGATATAATAAAAAAAAACACATTTTTTCTCTATTTATTTATCAATTCAACAACTCCAAATATTTAACACTCATTTGACACACTACCACTTCAAATTCTTGGGTTGCAATTCTAGTAGCAACGGAGATTTGTTTTCTTTGCCTTTCACAACAACATTTTATTTATTTGTTTATTTATGATTAGAGAGTGAGTTAGTTTTAATGTTGATTTTGATATAAAAAATTTAATTTCAATTTCAATAAAATTAGAATTTTGAATGGGGAGAGGTTCCTCTATATAAATATTACTTCTCACCTTGATACTAAGGTTAGTTTTGAAATCATTTGGTAACGAGACAAAGGAATTCAAAAGTCATGAATTTAAATGGGAAATAGTAGATGGAAAAAAACAAACACCACTATAACATAATGACCAAATCCAATAGGCATGTGTTCCTTACCTATGGGATTTGTAGGTCAAAAAGTCGTGTCTGAGGCATTGCATAGAGATTCATGCCATCCAACAAACAATTTTTTTTTACTTGTCTTGCACTAACATCAGTGCATTCCTTGTAAGTTTTCTCTCGGTTGATGTGGAGTCTGGGATCGCCTTGGAACAATGAAGTTTGAACTATTTTTGGTAGAGGTGGGTTGAATCCTTTATCGTTTCTCGACCCTACGAGATTTTTGGTTTCCGTTTTTGTAATAGGTGGTGGTAGATCTGTGGATGTTATTGTTGTTGTTGCTACAAGTAAAGTGGGTTCTTGGGGTGTTGTTGCAGCGGGGTCCTGTGGGGTACAATTTTGGTAAAGTTTTGTATATGTTTTGTTGTGTGTGCTGCACAAAAGAGTCAAAGGGGCTTTGGGGCAGGTCAAAGTCCCTAATCAATGTAATGGGTTTTAAGGCAAAACCATGGGTCTCAAACCATGGTTTGAAACCATAGTATCTGTTCGCTAATTTAGTATAAATATTTAAAGGCTAAGTCATGAAGATATATCTTTTGTATATTGTCTTGTTATGGTTATTTCTTAAGGATTTCATTCTAAGTCTGGGTTTTTGGGTAGAAAAGCTCCTACTGGCTGTGTGCGCGGCGACCTAAGTCCTAGCTGTGTGTGGACTCTGCTGGTTGTGTGCACAGATGGATAGGGTATATTGAAGGACTGAATGTATTGTGATAGTTCTATCTCCTAATAAATAATATTGTTCTGGCGAACTGGAAACTATTATGATTGCTATTATTTAACTTTTAACTGCTTTGAGATCGAAAGTTGTATGTGATTGCATATTTACTTATGCTATGGTTAAATGCATATGCATGAGTAAAGTATATTATGCATGAATATCGGTTGATGAATAAGTGTGATTGACGTATATTTGTCGAATACATATTGAGGCATTTTGTGATAATATGCGACGAATTTGATCTGTTGTTCTGTTAATGCGTGCACCTGTATAGTTCTGCTATAAGTCTGTTTAGTGTGACCACATTAAATTCTTCCTTAGGGTACAAAAACCTGGTTCCAGCACCCCCCCATACTAGTTCAGGTGAGACTTTGATATGTGCAAGCAGATCACTGCCGAAAGGGCCAGTAGTTGGAGGGTTTGTTGGTTGCACAATAAATCTGAACGTAGGTTAGGACCCCTGAAGCCAACAAATGGTTCTGTTGCTGGGATCGAGATCACTTTGATGGAGAATTAATGTTGTGGCATCCTACACAAAACAAATTACAAGAGTGACTTGATAAAAATATCCTTGAATTCGTGATCCAAGAGAATAGAAGTTCTAAATTAATTACCAAAGATTGGGTTCAAAAGTACATTTATACAGAGGTGCACGAGATATTCTTTGCTTCCTTTGTGACAGAGTTGCTTGAATGTTTGTCTTGATTGAATGAATTTAATACTTACGCAAAGGATGAGGAAGTCACTCAGTGGACTCCAAAATTGGTACAAAAATTATAAAATACTAGCAATACGATTACCCATGTGATATATCATTGAATCAATCGTGTTCAGGGAGGATTTGCAGCTGAGTTTTCTACTGGTCAGTTTGTATCTTATCTAAAACTGAAAGAAGGTTTTCAAGGGTCCCAGAGGTAAGTTCCTGTGCTCTTTGAAGTTGTGGCTTGAGATGCTATTGTGTGAACAAGGTAGTCTGTGCGAGCATATCGCGTGAATGTCCTGAAGAGGCCCAACTACACGCAATGGAAGAACTTACCACGTAGATATAGAAGAAGGGTTTATTTACAATCCTCTCAAGGGTAGATCTGATAATGACGAAGTATCAGAGACTAGTATCTCTGGTGAATCTACACACTCTAAAGAAGAAGAAGTCTCACAAGATCAAAATAATTAGGGAGTGTTAACCATAGTTCAGATCCCATCCACTCCACTTTTGAACTCATCTCATAAGTCATCCACTCTACCTCCACCTCCACCTCCACCACCAGGTGTAGATATGGTCATGTCTATGAAGTTTCCTACTTTCAGATGTATTGGAAATGAATATACAAAAAAATTCTGGTTTGTCACTGATGCTATATGGAGAGCACAACAGGTGAAAAATGATGATGTTAAGAAAGCGCAGTTAGCCACTACTCTCCAAGATCGTGCAATGGACTGGTATATAAGGTATGTATTAGTGAATCCTAATTCCACTATTACCGATTTGAAATCTGTGCTAAAAGAACAATTTAAGAGGTCGAAGTCATTCTCAAAATGTGTCACTGAGTTAAAAGAGATTCGTCAAGATTTTAATGAATCTGTCTAGGATGCAAACCAAATATTAAAGTGCACTATCATAGACGATGGATTCATTATTGATGATACCCAACACAATGGATGGTTCATTACTATGTTTCTCCCACATGTGCGCCAGCCCTTGAGTTAGTAGAAGATTTATACGCAGGCTGAGGCCACAGAAAATTGCAATGAAACTAGAAGTTGCACCTGTACCCACTGTGATCGGAACCTAGCAAATTCAGATTTAGCTAGAAGTAATGAATTTTGGAATTCAGAATCTATGCAAAGATAAGGGAAAGGATTTGTGCACATATGTATGGTGCATACAATGTAAATTTGTCAGGTATCATAAGGATCGATGCCCTATATTCAATGATTATCTGCAAGTTGGAGGACCTAGCCCACTGAAAAGCCCGGATAGGCAAAGTGGGACACCTGCATTATGGTGTGCTAATTGTTAGTCTATGGGTTTGCACGTGACTGATTACCATCCAATAATTGCAAAATATATGCCTAATCTAAAGAATTGTTTTTGCAAGTTATGCTCGTCACTGGGAAATGATGAACAACATTGTCACAATTTTGATTTGATGATGGATAAAGCTGAGATGTACATAATGTAGTTTGAACCTACCTCACCAGCATCCCCATCTGGACGTGGTGGATTCCACACTAGAGGATGAGGACAAGGAGGAGGATGAGTTGGTCGAGGAAGGGGACAACTCATCTGCTACAATTGTGGGGATGTTGGTCATTAAGCGCACGACTATCCAAATCTAGCAGACAATATTACAAGTATTGTAGCCAGTTTGATCATGTAATTTAAGATTGTCATGTTTTAATTGCTAAGATACAGGAGAAGAAAACATAGACTCTGACATAGAACATTCAGATGGTAAGGGTGGAGCTGCATGTGAGTGTTGTCACTAGGAGTGCTGCAGCCATTGGCGAGGATAAAGGAAATAAGTTGGATACTGATCTTTGGATCCGAAAAGAGCCTAAGAAAAAATATGAAGTCAGTTTACGATGTGAGAAACACACCTTTCTAGAATCAAAGAAGGGGTTTGCAGAAGCAAGCACAGCAACATTAGGTAGACCTATGGATGTGACCAGAGTAGATGAAGAAATAAATCCATTTTTACAATCTTGCATCAAACTATTGCGCAACAATAAGGTAGTGGATAATATTCAAGCATTAATAGATAAATGCGTGGAAAAATAACAACCTCAGATGAAACAGAAAGTTGTCAAGGATATCTATAAGAACAAAATAAGAACTAGACAAGAGATGTGCTTAACTACTCAGATCGATGTCTATGAGATGGATCACGTCATTCTGGATCTAGGATCTGATGCAAATGTCTAACCTAAGAAAACCTGGCAGTGCATGGGAGAGTCTAAGTTGGAGTGGTATACTATTCAGCTGTGCATGCTGAATCAGTAGAAAATCATCCCATTAGTAAGAATCTCACATGTTGTAGTAGATATTGAAGGAGTTAAAGTGCTTGCAGATTTCGAAGTCATGCAGATTATGGATGATACTGATCCTTATCCGGTGTTGGTGGGCTTGGAATTGGGCTATTGACATGGATGGCATAATAAATATTAAGAGGAGAATTATGGTATTTGAGAATAATGGAATCGGAGTTGTAGTTCCCTTAGATCCTGCCAAAGGTGAAAGATATACAGATCTGGTGCACACAGATGATGATGTTGACCATATCTATAAGTTGATTGCGTTAGATGATGATTGTATCAACCTGAAAACTAATGGAAGGCTTAATAGGGAAAAATATAATTTATGCTTCTCAGATTTAGATGAGTAACTAAAGAACTAGCAGAACTGGCTAAATGAAGTATATGCGTTGTGCTGCAACCGAGTGACCAGATCACTTCGTTGCATATAATCAAAGGTATGAGAATTACCGTATTATGATGGTTTAACTAATGTGAACATGTTTTTAGGAGAGATTGAAAGGATTGTTCTGGAAGCACAAAGATTCCATGCATTGGATATAGCGTTGCCCTCTACCCTTGCGCGATGGTGGGAGACTCACAAAGGAAACTTGGGTAACTGGGAAGAATACACTCGAAGGATGAGACTGTGATTTGAGTGTCCAACTACCAGAATGGAAGAGATTTATTCTGGAAAAGATGATCCACGCAGACATCTGGCCAAATGGACTGAAGTATGGGGCGTAGAGCTGAGACCAGAATGGGTGCACATGTTCATCCATACTTTTGGGAAGGTGCCTACTGATTGGTACCTGGAAATGGAGTTGTGTTGAGGAACCAATGAATGATTTGTGTTGATTGAAAGTTTCATTTTTACCTTCAGCTTTGAAAGTGGATTCAATTGCTGGGGAAAAGTGTTGCAAAGTATTCAGGAATTTGTCTTTGATACAACAAAGCCGAATGTAGAGTGCGCCTCACTAGCATGGGTGCACAGATGAGGGATATTGTCAATTGCATAAATTTGACAGGAATGAATAAAATCCAAGGAATATCACAATCCCTGAATCTAAAGGACAACACGCAGTGGCTGCACCTTCAATTACATCACAAGATGTCACAAAGCCTTTGAAGATTCGACAAGTGAACATTGGATCTAAATAAAAACCAAAGTTAGCGAAGATTGGAGATTACTGGGATGATTATACAGTGGGAAAGGTTGCTGAGCTGTTGACTGAGTATGAAGATCTGTTTCCTACAAATTTTTCTGAGTTGAAAGGGATAATTGGAGATATTGGGGTCATGAAGATCACTTTAAAAATAGATGTGTGACCTGTGAAGCAGTGCCCGTATAGATTGAATCCAAAATATAAGAAGAAAGTTAAGTAAGAATTAGATAAAATGGTTGTTGTATGCATTATAGAACCAATAGAAGAATCTGATTGGGTAAGTCCCATGGTAGTGTAGGATTAGAAGACTAAAGGAGAAATAAGGATTTGTGTGGACCTGCTCAAACTAAATGATGCCTGCGTTCATGATCTGTTTCCGACCTCATTTTCTGATGAGATCATCGAAAATGTTGGAGGACAAGAACCTTATTCATTTACATATGGGTTCTCAGGATATCATCAGATCAGAATTGCACCAGAAGAGAGGAGTAAGACAACTTTTGCAACCGAATGGGGATCTTTTCAGTATGCAGTCATGCCATTTGGGTTGAAGAATGCACCTATTATCTTCTCGTGTGTAGTAGTGGCTGTATTCAAAGAATACATCCACAAGTTCTTGGAAGTCTACTTTGACGATTTGACTATCTTTAGGTTGTTGAGGAAGCATGTATCAAGTCTGCGCCTAATGTTGGATACTTGTAGGAATTATAAGATCTACTTAATTTGAATAAGTGCATATTTTTCCTGTCATTCAAAATATTGTTGCGTCATATTTTTTTCCAGCAATGATTTATGGTGGATCACATGAAGATCGCAATGATTGTTAATGTAGAAGTTCTTGCCAATTTCAAAAATCTGCGCTCAATTTTGGGGCATACTAGATATTATCGGAAGTTCATCCAAGGGTATGTGTTGATCACTGCGCCCATGGAAAATTTACTCAAGAAGGATCTGTCATTCTGTTGAGATGAAGAATGTCAAAAGATTTTTGAATTGCTGAAAGAGAAGATGGTCACTATGCCCATATTGGTCTTTCCAAATTGGTCGAAGGTAGTCCATGTACATGTTGATGCCTCCTGCATTGTGGTGGGAGCTATTTTAGCGTAGCTAGGAGATGGGGATATCGATCACCCTATTTCATTTTCAAGTAGGAATCTATCAAACCCAAAGCGTAATTATTCAACTACAGAGAGAGAAGGATTGGCTCATGGTTTATGCACTGCAGAAATTTTGTCACTACTTATTAGGAGGCCACTTTAAAATGTTTACTAACCATATGATTTTAAGTACCTCGTCAATAAGCCTGTGTTGGGGGGGGGGCAAGATCTGTAGGTGGTTGATGTTGTTCTAGGAGTATGATTTTGAAGTTATTATGAAGCCAGGGAGACTGAATGCTGAGTTGGACCATCTGTCGCACATTGAGAATCGAGAAGAGCCAACTAGATTGGAACATGGGTTACCATATGCACAGTTATTTGCTATAAAGATGGTTGATGATAATTTACATGATATCATACACTTCTTGACTACTAGACATGCACCCGAGGAATATGCATTGCAACAGAAGAAAGAGTTGGTGGTGTGCGTAGCTGACTTTACTCTCATTGCCAGTCTATTGTATAAGATGGGTGCGGATGAGGTCCTATGAAGATATGTATTGGAATTTGAGAGACGAGATATCTTAGCTGAAGCTCATGGAGGGGTTGTCGGAATTGACTATGCAGGGAAAGCAACCACACATAAGATCCTACAAGTTGGTTTATGGTGGCCCACGATGCACAATGATGCGTATGTGCATTGATGTGCATTTTCTGAATGCCAAAGGATAGGAAATCCATCACACAGAGATGAGATTCCCTTGCACCCACATATGGAATTGCAAACTTTTGACAAATCGACCATTGATTTTGTTGGACTTATTAAACCTCAATTCAAGAAGGTAGGTGCACGTTACATAATCACTGCAAGATATTATGTGATCAAATGGGCTAAATCTAAGCTTATGAAGGAGTTTAGTGCAGAAACAACTGCACACTTCATCTTTGAGAACATTTTGACTCGGTTTGGATGCCCTAAGATTTTGATGAGTGATCGACGTATGCACTTTGTGAATGAAACCATTTAAGCTCTGACAAAATAATTTTGGATTAATCAATAGAATAGTACTCCATATCACCCACAGGCGAATGGTGCAGTGAAAGCTTTCAATAAGATATTAGAGACTATGCGCACTAAGGTTTGCAATGATAACTAGAATGATTGGGATGTGTGTATACCTACGATTATTTGGGCATATCGAACCACATGCAAGAAGTTGACAGGGAAGACACTGTTCAAAATGGTGTATGGGCAAGAAGTTGTTATGCCAATGGAGTACATTGTTCCAAGTCTGCGCATTCCAGAATTCACAAATATGGCAAAATAGGATATTATGGGAGAGCGTTTGTTGCAGTTGGTCATGCTAGAAGAGGATCAATTCATTGCAGGTTTCCATCAGCAAGTGCAAAAGGCACGTGAAAAGGCTTGGCATGACAGGAATATTAGACATAAGGTCTTTAAGGAAGAGGACTTGGTCTTGTTGCATGAAAGCAGGTTTACGCACCACCCAAGGAAGTTCAATATGCATTTTCTAGGACGATATATTGTTAAGGAAATAAATAATGGAGGTGTGGTACATCAGGCTACGTTGAGCAAAGAAAACCTTCTTGGATATGTCAACGAAAGTCGATTGAAGCCTTACGAGGATGACCCTCTCCCTGCGTGCACCAAATGAATATATGGCTAGATAATTCGATCTGCATATAAGGGATGGAAGATGCACAAACATGTGTGACAAGTGCGCGATAGCTGCGTCCGGAGGTTGACTGGGTCACAGAGGTGCCGAAATATAGCTGTTGGAATAGTAAATCTGGACAGGACAATATTCTTACCATTTGGAGGAGCATCTAAGTTGCATTGAATGAGGAGAGCATGCCAGATTTGGAGCCATTTTATCATTTATGGGGCTACAGTAATGCACTAGAGACCACTTAAGACACACCTAAGCTATAAGTATGACCATAGGGGTCGCATTAATTCCCTTTGCATTATGTGTGATTTATGCGAATTGAACTCTCTTATTTTTGAAGTATGTCTGAAGTCTATTTATGGTATCGATTCGCTGTTTGAGGAGGAGCTACACCCTATAGGTTTAGGTTACTTAATATTTCCCAGTATGAAAACCACTAAGCCAGGATAAGAACCCGATGTGCAAGCTTCTGAGACCCTTGCACTAGCCAAAACCAAGAAGGGACAAAACTCAAGGTCCTATAAATCACCCCGAGAGAAAACCCCTAAGTTACGCTCCACTACGGAAGAGTGTTAAAAGAATCACATGGCATATTTACCAGAGACATTAATGGTGGAATATGTGGTTAAGATTGATAATCCCATCAAGTGGCTTCCTGCCTATGTCGCACCGCGCAAGGCTCCGGTGAAGATCTTGAAGGATCTAGATAAATTATTTTCATACATCAACATTCCTTTGCTGCTGGAGATCATCCAAGTTGAGGACGACATGTTCGCCAAAATTCTGTTGTTGAAAATGGAGGACTAGGACCTCGCCGATCAGGAGACATTTCGAGAGCTCAAACCCTAGAGGTAATGAGACCATGTTCCTTATGACAGTGGAGTAGTTCGCGTTGAGCCGAAGCCGTAGGCGCTGGGCCTACACAAATCTGGGTTGTTAAAATTATTATAGATTTTGTATTTTGGGCGCAACCCAATCAATGACATTTTCATGCATCAGTTTCTCGCACTCATCCATGATGATTGTTTATGGCTAGGAGAGCGCATTCTCACTAGAAAATTTGGCACAATTTCTAATGGCCAAAATGTCTCTCTTGCGACACATAGGCATCCCAAGAGCAACACTTTGAGGCGGGACAAAACGTGGTTAGCCTTAGAGTCGCAATTCCGACACTTCAATAAAGTGTTGGAAGAGCGACACTTTTTCCTACATTTCCAAATGTCCTTCGCTCTTTTGAAGTTATCCAAAAGTGTTGCTTTATCGACGTTAAACAATGCATTTCTTTATCGACATTAGACAAAGCGTCGCTTTACCGATGTTAGACAAAGCGTCGCTCTACCGACGTTAGACAAAACGTCGTTCTACTAAAATTAGATAAAGCGTCGCTCTATCGATGTTAGATAAAGCATTGCTTTAGCAACAGTTGGAAAAGTCTCATTATCGACGCTCTTCCTTCGAAAAGAAATTTTAAAAAAATAGCCACATGTCGCTATAGTGACGAGTCGAAACATCGCTCTTCCGACGAAAGGAAATTTAAAAAAACTAAATGTCGCTCTTTTGACGAAAACAAAGTGTCTCTCTTCTAACGGCAGCAAATTTAAAAAAAAATATGTGTCACGCTTCCGACGGAAACAAAAAAATATTTAAATAAATCCCGCTCTCGCACATGAACCCTCTATAGCACATAAAATAGAATGGTAGAAGACCATTTAAGGTAATTAATGTGGAATTTTTATGGCTCGGCATCTACATTCTTTTAACAATGGGTTCAATAGCTCTTGGTTTAGCCCGATGTTTGACATTTTTAGTGGGAAACCTTGGTTCTCTCCTTTGGCCTCTAGGCATCCTCCTTCACCATTTTAGGAGTTTAAGGAGAACCTCCTTTGGTTTTCAAGGAAATCAATCTTCAGCTGACAAGCAGAGTGGTTTTAGTTTCCGCCTTTAGCATTTTTGCATGTTCCCTATCCACTTGGGCATCATCCTCATGAGTCTCAAGTCTGGCTGACTACTCTCTGTCTGCATTTTGTAGTATCTCAGCATGATTCAAATTCTGTTTGTTATACATGTATTTTGGTAATGGGGGTGCCGCGTTTCTATTTTGGGTCTTTCCAGTGCACCTTCATCTCTAAGACGGGCCCTAAATCATCATGAGGATACACTAGATAAACACGAAACTCAGTTCATTCAGCTTAGGATAAATTGATTGATCAGGGGTCTATTCCTAGATCCTATGTGGAAGTCATTATGGGTACCCTGCTACAGCAAAAGAACATTTCAGCTCTTGAAGCACATTTTCTAGAATTTACACCTACCAGTTTGGAAGGCTCATGAAGTATCTATAACATATCCACACCCTCACCTATATGTTGGATTGCACTGTCTTTTTGGCTTGTAAACTGAAGAACAACAATAACCTTGATATACCTTTTTGCTGTGAGCTCTGTTGCAGCCTTTATCGATACAAATTGTCCAGTTATGGTTTTAAAAAAACAATGAACTGAAAATGATAAATAAGTATGGCGTGAGAAAGATCATAAAACATAAATCAAGAGTAGGAATATTAACTAAAAAACAGTAGTTCATAAAACACCAAACATAAAAAAAATAATCAGAATCTTATTTGAATTCTTTTTCTTACTAAGGAACATCTCCATATTTGAGTTATAGCCCGAAGTTCTAATATGTATTGAACAAGAGAAGGGAAGTATATACCATAAGAAAGCTTCAAAGACAGTATAAGATTCGGTAAAGACAATTTCATTGATGTCAAAGAAATGGCCACAGAAGTAGATTAGTGGGTCTAAAATGTACAACAAGTTGAATTACAATGTGGGAGTGCATAAGCAATTCCTAGGTCATTGAAAGAAAAATGATTAAAAACTAAGTGTAGCAAAGAGCTATAAACTATCAGTCTAGGAAAAGGACATAAGATATTGTAACTACAGTGATACAATAAGAACACTAGCAAGCAGAGATTTTGGTTCTCATCACGTGTGTGAGAGAGAGAGACAGAGAGACAGAGAGAGAATGTGTGTGTGTCAAACCTGCAATTGTTCATGTCCAAGGGGCAGGGAATGAACCCAAAACCAAATTAAAAAAAAATATATTTTGACACAATTCAAAATAATGACTGAGATAAACAGTAACCCATGAAATAGAAAATATACAATAATAATCAGCTAGCTGAGTTTTTATTCTCACTTCGGAACAATCTCCACATTGGGGTATACTCCACGGTTTTCCAACCTGTACAAAACCAAATAATACTAAAATGGTAAGATATTTTTATCTTATCAGGCCTATGCCTTTCTCTTCTTGCATCTTAGATCTCATTAAAAGTGTGGAAAGAAATACAGAAAAAGCTGACACATACTTCTTGAATATCTCCAACATAAATCTGATCACCGTAAGTGTGAATAGACACAATCGTATTGGGAAAGAGCCTATTCTCACATTTCGGCAGAAATTTCTTTTTTCCTGAGTCATATATTCTCAGCACTTGTCCAATCCAAACTAATAAGCTATGGTGGGGCTAACCGCATCGCAAGTTAAACAAAATATATTGTGGGTGCTTCAAACGGTAAGTAAAAAAATGTGTGATGCGATATATCACAAGTCAGTGATCGCAAGTGTTAAGGTTTTGTCGCGATGCAAAAATTTATAATATGAGAAATGCGATGGATGGTGGGGGAAAAGGTGACATGTCAGGGAGAATGGCCCCGCTTTAATTGCAATCAGGGAAATGGGAAGGCAAAGGTAAAACAATGATATATTGATGAAAAGGTAAATTAGAAGTATAAAGTAGAAAGGCAGAAAAAGGGTAAGGTTTAATGATTTTAAGGGAAATTAAATGGAAAGGAAGTGTGACGGGTGAATGGGTCCCACTTAATCACATATTGCATTTCACTGACATTAACATTTACCCTTGCACCCATCCTGAAAAACTTGCGATCTTCGATTTCGATTGAATCTTCGTCATTGATCGTTGCTCAGATCCAATGGTCCTCCCTGCTCCCTTGATGTGGTTTTCTGATTTTTTTTCTTTGGTTTCTCATAGAATACTTTCCCCGCATTCACGAATTGACCCGCTTTAGCTTTTACGACTCTTCCTTTGTTGTTTTCTGCCTTAACTTCTTCTCTGCTGCTTATCTTCCTCTCTTTTATTCTTTTCTTACTGCATTATTGCCTTATCAGAAAAATTTTCCCCTTCTACTGAACTGAAAGGCACATAGATTCTTTTGAAGCTCTTGACAGTCAGGATTTCCCATTTTTCCTGAAAATAAATTATATCCATGGAATATTATTTTTAGTATGCAAGGCTTGAGAAAATAATTAGTCACCTAGTGATACTGTGAAATGCAAGAGTCTAACAGTTGCTCCAGCTAGGGATGGAAACTCCTTCAGGAGGTGTCATCAACACCACAGACTAGTGGCCTGATCCATTGTGTTGATCTCACAACTTGTATCTTGATATGTCCAAAAAATTAGTGAATGGAAACTAGTTGATTGTTCCTCCTGAATTTGACTGATAAGAATAGACCACCTGCTAGGCCAGCTAGCTTATAAGCATACTGAAATCTGAATTGAAACTACAATTAAACTTATCCACTGCAATCCATCAAGCTGAACATACTACTGCACCTTGAAAACTTAAATGGTGAAACTAGAACTAAGCTAAAACTAAAGTCTGAAACATACTGATCTGAAAATGAAAAGTAATATAAAAATAATATTTGAAATATGCTCAGAGTGTTGAACTTATTTGCACACCTATCTACCATAACCTAAGTTGGAGATGATATATACACTAAGTCAAATCCTTTCTCCAATGCAACCACTCAAGTAAATGACTATATGATTGATTCTTCTTCACTTTTCTGAGTAGGCTGAACAAACAAAAGGGCCACTCCCATCTTACTTGCCTTTGAACATCAGTTCTCAAACTTTTCCTTAAACTCTGCAAAAAACCATTCTTCGTATAACATACTCCTTCTTTCGATGATTCTAGGAAACCAGAAAAAGGGTCTTGGAACAATACCTAGCCCTAAGGATTTAAATAAAAAACTTCATCTAGGGCTGCTCCTTGTTCCACTTTGTCATGCTCAAGATCCCTCTGAAAGAGAATATCTACACATTATTCATGGTCATCTAACATGGCATCCTCATTATATACCACTATGTTGTCCTCAAGCAAACCTGATATGTCTTGACTGAGTTGGCTGAATTTTGTTTGAAGGCCATCATTTTGAGGAATAGGAGAAATTTTCTAGGAATAGGCCTTCTTGAGAAGGTAGAACAACATAAATATCAATCTATTATTCTGTTTCTTCATGAGGAAAATCTTCAATACATAAATCAACAATAGAACAAATAGTAATAATCTTCTCATTACATAAAAGTTGAGAGGCTGGCTGTATGCTTATAATTTGATTGATTTCTTCTTCAGTTAAAGGAGGAGGGAGTTGTTGTATTCTTTGGATTGAACAACAATTGTTTTCCTTCTATTGTGAAGATTGATCATGAAGTTGAATGTTTTCTTTAGCCTCACAAAAAAGAGTAGATGAATTATCATTTGTCCCCACAGAGAGATCTTGCGGATCTTCTTTCATTTCCTAATTGCTTTCATTTTCATCTAACTTTTCTTGGTTGTCATGATAGTTAACTTGAGAATCAAATTCATGAATTGCTTCTAAGAGATCCTCAAGATGAAAATTTCCTAAATCTTCATCAATATTTACAAGGTATTGTATGAGATCCTCAGATTGATCACAACAATTTTCAGCTAATGATAAAGATGGAGAATTTTATTTATAATGCTCATAAAACACCTTGTGGAAATATTTTAAAGAAAACAAACTACTAGGGTTCAGACCTTCATACCATTCCTTTGATTTCCCCTCTAATGTTACCATGAACATCTTCATGAGGCAATCCTCATGCCATTTGACATTCAACCTCCATTAGTGTATATGAAATTTAATGAGATGTAACAAAGCATCATAAACCTTCTCATCTTGAAAAATAGGAGGATTTCTGTCCCAATTTACCTGAGGCATTTTGTGTGGGAATCTAGGAATGTAATATTTGTTCATTGGATCATAAATGCATTGTATTATTGGATCCATATTGTCAATCAATGAAAGAATGCAGTCACTGTATATTCACAACCAATCTAGATTCTTCTACCATTGGAGTCTTTAGGTCAATTGAAAAATGTGGAGTCACCAGGTGGATGACTTCAACTTCCTGTGTCTAGTTGTTTTCCACCATCAACAACTAGATACCAATCTTGGAACATACTTGACGCATACAATATTTTGAATGGGGTTTCTGAGTTCTGATGAAATATTAAGACCTTTCAATAACTCACTCCCTAGTATGGTTGCCATTATTTTATCACCCCGTAATTTGTAAGATTGGCAAGAAAAAATGACGGAGGACAAAATCAAACCGCTTTGGAGTCTAGACTTAGCCTTCCTAGACTCAGAGAGGGATCTCTTTGTTAAATATTATTTAGATTTATAATTCTAAATGCTGATATTAGGCTAGTTACAGTGATGGAGGGTTGTCTGTTTTTATTGATTGGTTGGTTGGACAGATAGAGCTGTGAAACTAATCCATTGGGATATGGAGTCATAACAAGCTTAATGGTGAATCAACTTTTCAAGGGCATCCACAAGGCAAGCTAATTATGAAAACTGGATCTTAATGGCAGTGTGAATATGAGGTGACAGAAAGTAGTGAGTTCAGTAATACTTAAAGAGCAGTTAAGAATTATTTAACTATACTTCAGAGGAAAACATTAAGATAAAAAACACATACAAAATTAAGGCGCTCTCTCAGAAAATCTTAATATAAATTTTATAATTTGTAATCAGAAAAATTGATGCGCAACATGAAAATATAGAGAAAAAACATTAACATAGAGGAAATAACATCACCATTAACATAGCTCAAGAATCCTGTGAACAGTCTCTTATTATTGGTTTTCAAATTCCTGTGGTTATTGTTTACTGGAGAGTTTTCTGGATTATTGATGCCCATCTCAAACAGGTTACAGTGTTCCAATACTTATTACAATGCAAGTTTCAGCAGGGTCCAATTTTCTAACCATTGATACTGCTAAGGCACATAGTATTTATGTAAAGACTAAGTCGGTTTCCCTAACTTACTCAGAAACCTTTCATTGATTACAATTTAGCAGAAAATGGACAAGTGTGGCCATGCAAGGCCTGATCAGACATCACTGACAACAACCCCGCCTCTAAAACTAATTTGGGGAAACTCTTCGTAGATCCAAATGCTTCAATGGCTCCTCGGAAGATCAAACAATAAGATTTGAGGTGGCTGTGATGGTCACGAAGAGGAAACCAGTGGTGGCTCTGCCATCTGGCCCTGCTCTTCAGAAAACCGGCATTGGGTAATTAAGTTTGGTGTAGCACTGGTTACTTTTCATTTATTAGTGACTGTGATGATGTGCTTTGATGCCTTTTCTATTTTTGCCGTTATAACATAACAATTTTGTAAAGACGCCTTTCCGAACTCGACCCTTGGTGTCTTTTTCCTACCTGACCACTTTAGATCATGTTTAACCATTATTTCTTCATAAAATGATGTTCAAACTACATATGCCCAGACTTTAAATTCTGTAGACTTTAGTTATGAACTTTATCACATCCACAGAAAATCGCACATCGCATGATTTATAGTTTATAATAAGAGAAAAGGAATCGGTGATGCGATGCGATGAGGGAGGTGACATGGCAGGTAAGGTGGGATCGGACCGCAACTCGTAGATCAAAAATATTAAGTTTAAGCTATAAGAAAAGGAGGCAAACACTAAATCCTGTGAAGTGCAAAGTGCGGGGAGATGGAGGCAACATGGCAGGTACGGTGGGACCGACCACATCATACATCGCAAATCTTAGGTTTTGTTATGAGCACGAAGGTTAAATACTAAAACTTCCGAAGTTCGGTATGCGATTGGGACCCACCCCCATCCCAAATCACAAATCTTAGGTTTTACCACACATCACAGAGTTTTAGAGTTTTGGAAATGTGTTAAAGGATAAAATCAGTGAAGTGTGATTTGTGCTAGCGGAGGATGATGCGGCATGGTGGAGATGAAGCCTGCCGCATCGACAAAGTTTATAAATCGGTGAAAGTATTCTGCGGTAAGTGTATGAGGTTTCATATTATATGATATGTATTACAAGCGGCCATAAGTGGGGGGAGGAGTTGTTGTGGTAGGGCCAACAACATCGCAAGTTAAACAAAATAAATTGTGGGCGCTTCAAATGGTAAGTTAAAAAATGTGCTATGCAATATATTGAAAATCAACGATCGCAAGTGTTCAAGTTTTGTCGCGATGCGAAAAGTTGTAATCAGCGAAATGTGATGGATGGTGGGGGAAAAGGTGACATGTCAGGGACAATGGCCCCACTTTAATTGCAATCAGGGAAATGGGAAGGCATTGGTAAAACAATTATAAAGCGATGAAAAGGTAAAGTAGAAGTATAAAGCGAAAAGGTAGAAAAAGGGTAAGGTTTAATGATTTTAAGGGAAATGAAATGGAAAGGAAGTGTGGCAGGTGAATGGTTCCCACTTCATTGCATATCACATTTCAATAACTTTAACATTTACCCTTGCACCCATCCTAAAAAAGTTGCGATTTGCAATTGCGATTGAATCTCTGTCGTTAATCGCTGCTCAGATCCAATGGTCCTCCCTTCTCCCTTGCTGTGGTTTGCCGACTTTGTTTCTTTGGTTGCTCGTAGAATACTTGCCCCGCATTCACGACTTGACCCGATTTAGCATTCAAGACTCTGCCTTTGCTATTTTCTGTCTTAACTTCTTCTCTGTTGCATCTCTGCCTCTCTTTTATGCTTTTCTTACTGCATTATTGCATTATCAGCAAAATTTTCCCCTTCTACTGAAATGAAAGGCATGTAGATTCTTTTGAAGCTCTTGACAGTCAAGATTTCCCTTTTTTCCTGAAAAATAAATGATAGCCATGGAATATTATTTTCAGTATGAAATACCTGAGAAAATAATCAGTCGCCTAGTGATACTATGAAATACAGGAGTCTAACACCAACTTCACCTAGTCTTCATCTGACGCTGTCATTGGTTTAGCACTCGGATCTATCGTGATCCATTGATCTTTATCCACGAGCAGGTCCTCCATCTTGAACTTCCACAACTGAAAACTCTGACCATGAAATTTCTTGATCCTTATCTTTCCACTGCTCTCCATCTTCTTTCACCACAAGGATCGATCCCACAGATCTCCCACTAGACAGGGTCTACCACAGGCCTGAGAAAAAAAAAACCTCAGTAGAAAAGGCATCCTCTTGAAGCCAAAACAACTCTAATACCAAATGTGGGTTTTAACCCTATACATAAATGATCTACAAATGAATTCTTAAAAAAACATAAAATAAACAATAGAGAGAGCATAAAACATAAAACAGGTATACACAAAGATTTTTCCCCCGGATCCCAAATCGGGACTACCTGCTTGATTTTTAATTATGTTCCTTTTAATGTTACAACACATATATATACATGCCGAAGTATTCATAAACCCCAATCCATTAACCCTGGATTAGAACATAATCGTATTTCCCTTCACTGTATCTACAAAATACTAGGGGCTAAAAACCATCATGCCCCAAAACCATGTGTAAACCCATGCAAAAAACCATAGGCAGGTCCACCCACCTAAAATAGGGTCCAAATTTTTTTTCTCGGGGTGCTACCCCAGACCCTGTGCAGGGGATTACTTGCCCCTTATAAACCCATGGATAGGGTGGGGTTGTCACCCCCCTGTGATCCCCCTGCTACGCCTGGCGAAACGAACAGGGGGGGATGTCGCCCCCCCTGTGACCCTCCCCGCACATGGGACTATTCGTGGAAAGAATACAACACATACCCAATAGAGGCCACACATAAGAGTTATGCAGTGATGGTGGTATGAGAGAGGCCTGAAGAACAAACGGAGGTGAGGGTACTTGTGTATGGGACACAGCCTGGTGGAGGATGCAGAGATGTGGTTGATGCGTATATGGACATAGGGAGGATAAATCCTTACATTCGTCTATCTCAATTATTAGTCATTCAAAACATAAAATATCTCTGTATTTTTGACTGAATTCCACACCCAAAAAAAATATTCTTTAGTAATCACAACACATACTAAATGTTTATAAAGAGAACAATCATGTAACAAAATATACCACAAATATGGATAAGATACCATAGAATGGAGAAGATTGTGTATAATTTGTTGGCAAGGGAAATATTATTTTTCCCAGTTTATGCATTGACTTCTTAACACTTAAAAAATATAGATTATAAAGGAGTCACAACCGAGTAGCGTAGAGAAACTTAAATCTTGTTGACAATTAAGTAGGCAGTGCACCAATGTTTATTTAGAAATAGGCATGAACACAATAACAAAAGTTCTTATAAGTAGAAGGTATAACTAACAATCAAAGAGAGGGGCCACAAAACTAGTGGCTCGGATTGGAGCAGGACAATTATTTGCCTGCTTTGATACCATGTCAGACACACACATGGAATAGACATAATAAAAAAGATAATAATGAGATTACTATATTATTCACAATGATATATATTTATATTACATTGGTGTGACTCTTGGATTTCATATTCCAAGGTCTCTTGGACTCCCTTTGACTCTTTTCTTTCCACACCAACCCTTAGAGGATTAGGTGTCCAATTAAATAAAATAAATTGCAATGTCATAGATTTCTCTTCTAATTTCAACTTATCACTACCTTCCATGCATTATATCTAAACATTTCCAATATATTGTCTATCACATATCCTAGATTTTATCTTATGCATATATTATTATACAAAACAAACATATTCTATCAAATAAATAAATCTTAGACTTTCTGTGAACCTTCATTCTCTTTAATATGATATTGAAAGTCCTATATTACTTAATACAAAAACAAAATATTGGCATGGATAAAATGTTTATCATCTACTTCATATATTAATAGACCCAGAATGAAGGAATATGCCTTTAAAATAAACTAAAAATAAGATCAAACCCTGATCGATGTTGCAACCCTCCTTAGCTAGTCCATCTACCACATATTTAGTTCCCTATAGATGTGTTAGAATGAAATTATCTTGAATGAACTAATCAAACATCTTATCTTCTTCTTCTTATTCGACAACACAAAGTAATCCAAAGCAACTCCGATGTTAACCTAGTCAATGATCACTTTTGAGTCTCTGAAGATGAAAATATCATCCAGTTCGATCCATCTAGTAGAGAATGTTACTACTGGTAATGCTAGTAGATTTGATTTATTATTTAATCTCTCTCCAATGTACCAGTAGAAATGGAATATCTCTTGAGGCTTCAAAGCAATAACCTCCCCAATACAACATACCTTTGATGTTGAATACCCATAGGAAAATCTAATTGGATAGTTAACCCATTAAGCCTTCATCTAATAACCTCAATTAGTAATTGATTCCATTATAGGGAAAATTTCCTAGAAATATGTCAAAAAATTTAAAAAAGTGATCCTCAAATCTGGCTCAACATACTCAAATATCCAAGCATTCTTGGTTCTCCAAATTCCCCACATTATATAAAAGGGCAGAGCTTTGAATTTCCTTAAACTCCACAAATAGATAAAATTCATCTAATAGTAGTTAACTTGGCAACAAGAGAAACAATATCACCAAAATCAATTCCCGACAACTAGGAATAAACTTTTTCTACCAACCGAGCTTTGCATTTCTCCACCTTGCCTTTTGCATTCATCTCATTCTTAAACACCCATTTTCTGCCAATGGGTTTCCTTCTAGCCGGCAATTCCACCAGATTCCAAGCCTCATTTTTGTGCAATGATGTCATTTCATCAACCATGGGCTCCCTCCAGAGTTTTCCATCCTGTGAATCCACTGCCTCCCTAGAAATTATGGGATCATCATAAGTGACATATAAAACAATGTTTGGATAGAAAGTAGATGGACTATACTTTTTTTTTTGCCTTCTTTCTCGAGCTGATCTTCTCACAGCTGGATTTTGTGGCTCTTCCTCTTATGTATCTTGTTCTACTATAAAGTATGATTCTTCCTCCTTTAGCTCAAAATCTATACTGTTAGGTTCCTTTGGTAAGACTTCATGTTCAACAACATCTTTCACCTCTCTAAACACCACATCTCGATTGTACACAACATTCCTTGTTTATGGGTTCCAAAGCTTATAACCTTTAAACCATCCTTATACCAATAAAGATGCACCTTTTAGATTTACTATTGAACTTGGTTATTTTCTCCTTTGGAACATGTACACATGCATCACATCAAAATACCATGTGATGTGAAAGAGAGGGTTTATTTCTAGTCCATACCTAATTTGGAGTATTATCCTCCAACGTTGATGAAGGTGATCTATTAAATAGGGAACATACATTCTCCACTACCTCTGCCCAGAATTCTTGTCCTAACCTAACACCACTAAGCATGCTTCTTGCCTTTTCCCTCAACATCTTGTTCATTCTTTCTACAAATCCATTTTGCTGAGGTGTGTATGGAGTAGTCTTCAGTTGTGCTATACCACACTTCTTACAGAACTCTTCAAATTCCTTCTTGTATAACTCTCCACCATTATCTTTCCTCTGCACCTTTATCTTATTTTCTGTCTAGTTTTCCACCAGAGCCTTAAATTCTTTAAACCTATCAAAATTTTCAGATTTCTTTGTGAGGAAATATATCGATGTATTCCTTGAGAAGTAAACTATAAATGAAACATACTACACATAATTACCCAGTGATGGAACTGACACAAGTCCAAACACATCACCGTGCACAAGATTTAATATCTTATTCTCCTTCTTAGCACCAGAAGGTAAACTCACCCGATTCTTCTTCCCATATACACAATGTTCATAGAAATCGAAATATAAAGATAAATTAGACATACCTTCTAGCATACCATTACCATGCAATATTCAAAGGATATTCTCTCCAATATGTCCAAGCCTTTGATGCCATAGCGTGGTCTTTTCTATAGAGGCTGCTAGGTTTTCTTCTCCACTTTCAGGAACCACGGAATTGTTACACCCATCAATAACAGTGCTACCCTAGAGGCTTCTACATATTTCCAATATTAACTCCCCGCATCAATAATAGTGATCCTCGATAAATCTTGCATGTATCCTTCGTGAACACTATTTTTACACCTTCATCATCCAAATTTCTTACATAAATTATATTTCTAGCCAATGCATGAATATGCAAAATGCCAATAAGTTTTCTAATCCTTGCACCTTGCAACTCTAGCTTGAATTTTCTGCGTCTGAAGATTCTGTCCTTCCTATCATACCTTATGAAGACATCACTACCATCATATTTCTCATACCCGCAGAACCACTCCCTATGGGAAGTGAAGTGAAAGGATGCACCTAAGTCAATCAACCATGCCTCATTGTCTACATGTGTACTTGAAAAAGAAGCCAAGTACACATCCACACCTTCATCTAAGGTGGTTTATAGGCTTTCCTAGTATTATAGGTCAATTTGGGAATCATCCTCCAAGAACTGGTCAAACTGGACATTATCCCTAGGACCAATGAATAGGATATATCATCCCGTTATATTTCAGTTTCTATATTCCCTAAGTGAAGAAATTCCATTCATGGATTCAATTGTGAGATTTCCAATATTTCAAGTATATATTATATGACCCACTAAATTACCAATGCTCATCTGCAAGGGACTAATTGTGTTGCAGTGTCGATACCTACATGCAAGGGTGCACTGCAGTGCACTTCCTGACAATCAAGTGTGCGTTGGTCACCTAGGAGTGGAATTGTCATTGTTCAGGGAATATCCATATGGTTAGTGTCTTCTAGAAGAGTCCATATGTGTTATACTTCGAATCCAAGTGTCTATCCATCATCTCTGAACCTGGAAACATGCCTTTCCTATTATTATAAATCCATTCAATGAGAAAATACCATCATTTTCCCTATAAATTGAGCACTCATCTAAGTGCTAGGGAGGAAGAATTTTGTGCAAAGTTATGATGTTGGATTCTCATTTGATAAGAGAGTGGAAGTATTGATAGCTGTTGAGATGATGCTGGATGTGATGAGGGTGGAATGATGTTGGATCAAGTTGACGAAAAATCGATCCATTGGTTGTAATATTATCCTCCTACTCTTTAATAAAGATATATGTTCATTTTCACATACATCTATCTATATATTTTGCAATGTATTCTTGATGATGTATGTATTTCATATCTAACCGGTTTTATTTGATTAAGATAAGTAGATACTTGTATATTTCATGTTTTATGTTGTTCTCAATTTTTGTTTGCAGGAATCAATCTAGTGGCTTGAGGTGGATTGAGAGCGATGGAAACAATGACAGAAGGAGAAGGAGAGAGAAAGAATCACTAGTAGGCTCTTTATCATTTCTCTATATCTACTTGTTTTAGAGAAAATAGTACTTGTCTTTCTTTTGTTGTTCTGAGTGAAGGAACACCACACTCAGGGAATTTAGTTTATCCGTAGATTAAAATTTTGTATAAAAAATTCGCGACTTGGCTGAGGAGTATCACATAATTCTTGGTGTTTTTGCCTCTGTTTATATTCATCAATATAATCTACTTTTTTTCATGAGACATTTGAATGAACAAATTTCATTAGAAGTGTCTTTAGCTGCTAGTTTCATAAGCCTTGCTGCGCCCAATGCACTGCAGTGCACTGTGTTCCATTCAGGGGTACTCTGTAACACATTGTCTACCCTTAGAGGCTATGTTGCCTCCACAGCCAGCCAAATTCCATAAAAAATTGTCATTTCTTTCAGTTTTAGCCACTTGTTTGTTGTATTCTCGGATGTCTAATTGCTCTTAGAGACCAGTAAAATTTCCTTTTCTTCCTCATTTCAAAAGTAATTTGTTCAATGTTTCATTAGCTATTTTCATTTATCATTGGAAAATCAAATTCAAAGTGGTTAATTTTTGCATTAGATCAATTTTGTTTCAAAAAGGAAATTTTTGTTTCATTCCTCTTTTCTTGTAGGAAAATTGTAGTTCCATTCCTCATTTTCCTAAGAGAATTTGTTGTTTCATTCCCCATTTCTCGTAACAAAACATTTGTTTGATTGATTTGTGCATCTAGCTTCCTTTATTTAATTCACAATAAAGGGAGATGAAAAGAAAAACATTCATGTGCATATAGATAATTGTGTGTGTTGCATAGGAATAAGTTAGGAAATCTGCATTTAGTTTGTGCTCTTTGTTGTATGCTCAAAAACCGTTTGCTCTTCCCCTTAGTAGCAAGGATTTTCATTGAAAAATCTAAATTGAAAAGTTTTATTATCATTTAGTTTTCATTTTTATGAATTTCCATTACATCACACGGTGAACCTCAAAGAAATTTTTTTAAACAAGATCAACATAAAATTTGCATCAATCAACCTAAGAAAGAATTGTAACATTAATGATAACATTTAGAAGGCCTAGGCTAGAGACGTGTTCCAACATCATTAAACATAGAAGTTGTTGCTAACTTGTTTGCAATACATTCCAAGTGTGATAGATCACTCCACATACATAAGTATATCGAAGCTCGTCCACATACCTTCGGGTATATAGGGTGGTGTTCTAGTACGAAAATTATAAGGGGGGTGCTCTCACTATGCGGTTTTGCATTAGATAGCGCTAATACGGACTTGGGCCTCCACGTACCTTCGGGTATATTTGGGAGGAAAAATTTAGGTTGCTATCCATCCATAGGTAACTGATTCGGCAGCCTTGTAACTTCTGATACAACGAACACATCATTGGGGGAGATTGCGTGCCCATATTTCTTGGTTCACCAGAAGGTATTCTACAGTTCATAATTACATGGTAAACATTTTTCCTAGAATTACGCTTTTATTTTGTTTATTTGTTTTTGTAATAAAATCAATCAGTCATCATGGAATAAGAACATCTCTTTCCACGTTGTTCTCTTAGAATAGCACTTAAACCACATTTACCACCGGAAGCCATTTCTGGTCAGCAAAAGCAACATCATTATACCAAAACTAGTACTATCAGTATCTCTTGTGTGACATCTTCATCACGTATACTAGAGTTGTCTCAAGTTGTTTCTACAAATATTGGTCCATCCACTATTGTCGAAATGGAGTCTTCACAGCTACCTGTGGTCACGATCCATTCAATTAGTGAGACCATACCTTATAAACCTGATGTTGTTCAACTAGAAGTTGATCCAGATCCCATCATTCTTTTACCAAAAAATCTAGATCCTGAAGTCGAAAAACTAGAAGTTGTTCCTATATCAGTCTCTCCACAGTCGATTGTAGCCATTGATTCTACCATATCGCACAGTCCACCACCTGAAATATATGATGGGCCTGACGGTGAAATCCTTCCACCTGGTTTGATTTCAATTGAAGAAATACCACAAGAAAAAACACTTTCAACTCCAAATCATTTTGGGGAGGAGCTTTATCTTTACAAGTATTTTTCTCAATCACCTTACACTTCTCTCTTTGATCCTGTTTCAATTCGAGTTCCTATAGATCCTATAGGGTATACATTGGGTCGTATGACCATGGTTCAGTCAACATCTCCGGTTGTACCATATGTTACGGTTGCGACAACACTACTATTGCTACCATGTCGATGTTCACCATGTCACCAGAGTCACATCTATATGGTGGTCCTTCCATCGCACACGGTTACCAATATTTATCTGGAACCTTCTCTCGTGCATCCTGAAACCCATGGACTTCACCCATGTCATCATCTGTTATTCTATCTGGTACATCTCTAATGAGTATTGAACGGCTTGATCCTTTATATACATATTAGTGCAATATCAAGCTGGTCCATCTAGGTATATTCCATCTCGTAAAATCTCAACTGGACTCCCAACATTTGTAGAACAATATATTCCATATTATTATACTCCTCATGCTGGGGGAAAACCTATGGTCACCCATTTTGATAGTGCTCCGTCATTTTATGGTCAACCTAATGTTGGAATGACTATTTGTTAGTGGTAGCCTATCCTACCTGTTCAACCACAAACGGTTGTGCATTCATATCAACTAGTTCAACCTATTGCACCCACATCTAATCCACTTTTTAATACATCATTAACCATGTTACAAGCTCAAATTGTTGTACCTCAATCGTCTCAGCGGGTCCTTCAACCAAATACCCTCAAGTATTGGGCCCTCGGACTCCCACTCCTTTGGTTGGTTTACAAAAACCACCTGTATCTCGAATTCTCTATTCACAAGTTGGATTACCCTATTATGGGATGTCACAGGCACAACTGGGTCATACCTATTCAAAACTGGGTCTGAGCTATTCTATTTTGAGCTATAATCTTGGTGGGCATAAACCTTCATAGCCACAACCACAAATGCTACAACAATCATTCCAACAACAAGTAGCTTACCCATGTTTTGGTCAACAAAATCCTCAAGCGTTTGCTTATCAAAACAACCCCTATCTGGGTTACCAATAAAAAATTCCTTATGCTGGTGCTCAAAGGCCTATTTCCAAAGAAATTCCATCATATCTTGGTTATGCTCAACCTAACTTAAATTGTCAATTTCCCTTTGTTGCAACTTTAGAATTACCTAATTTAAACTGACTTACCAACGATCCAATCAGTTATGCTCCTTGGTGGCCAGTGATACCACATAAATTACCCTCATGGAAACCCTGGAGAAGACTCTTCAATGCATGTTATGACTTATCATTTATGGTGTTCATCCACCTCCTTAAATGACGACCCAATTCAACTACGTCTTTTCTAGCGTACGCTCATTGGTCTAACCGCGAAGGGTTACATTGAGTTACCATGAGCTTCCTTTGATAATTTCACTGCCTTAGCTACTACCTTTTTGACCCAGTTCCAATTACCCATATGATATGAAACTATAACAGAACTACTGACCAATTTTAAACAAACTAATGCTACTCACATTTCTGATCATATTCATGAGTGGCGTCGTGGTTGTAGAATGGTCAAAACATTTGTTCCTAATCATCTCCTTGCTCAACGATTTATTAAGTCCTTGCTGCCATCTATCACCGAGGATGTAGCTAAAGGTGGCGTCGTCATTGAAGATCAGGTCATTTCTCATGCCTAGTACTTAGATTTGAATTATACTCAGTCTGGCACGCTCTACGAGAAAATTCCAAAAGCACTGTGATCTAATTTTATTATTCCTCCTCCATCTGAGGACTCTCATGTTGGCAATGGTATGATAGGTTCTGCAAGTTCACACAAATCTATTGCATGTGATCCTGCACCTTCTTCCGAAATTCATGTTGTGTTATTTGACAAAGGAAAACGTTATAAGCAACCTAGAAGTAAGATAAATGGGAAAGCAAAGAAAAAGAAAAATTCAACCCCGAAGGAACAATCATTTGATAAACAAACTAGAAACAATCGTAAACCTTGTTACCCTTGCATAATATTTAATTAGGAGAAATTTGTTCGAGACTGTCCTCACTCCATCGAAATATCAAATTTTCTTAAGACCTCGACTGCATTTGTTGTGTTGATAGATCCATTTCCAAATCCCGACACAAACATGGTTGTTATAGATCTTGCTTCTAGTTCCCAAGTGCTTATGATATCTGTCACAAAGCCAAAAACTGATGTTTTGGTGTCAACGGGAAATAAATATTACAGTAGTCAGGCTACTGATCAACCTACTACCGCGACCATGAATCCGTCCATGGAATCTATTCCACCAACTATTATTCATGAGTTAACAATAAAACCACCGAAGGGAGTCATCCATAAATCGACATTCAATCCTCGAGCCCGAGTTGCTCAAAATTATAATATAGTTGAAGATTTGGCTCAATCCCCTTCAGCTATGTTGACGCTTGAGGTACTTCAAAAATTTTCCTCCGAGAAGCATGCTTTGCTATCAGTAATTGGTGGAATCGATCCGAAAGATTCAAATCTTGTAGTCTTTAATCATACGGGCTATGTGCCACAATTACCAGTAGAATTGGCATTGTCCATCTAGGTAAAGGTTCTCAATCACCGCATTCATCGTACTATTATTGATGAGGGAGAATCTATTTTCATTATGTCTCTAAACTGCTCGAAGTCACTTGGCTCGCTGCACCTATCTCAATCGCCTACGGAGTTGAAAGCTTTTGGTGGTCGTACATATAAGCCTTGTGGTATCATCAATAACTGAGATGTCGAACTAGGCGAAAAGTAGTAACTTCTGAAGTTGAGGTCGTTGAAGGACCCCTTGACTAGAACATTTTACTTGGAAGGCCATGGGTTTACGCTATGACTGTGATTGTATCTAATTATTTTAGAATGACCGCCTTTCCTCATAAATGTGTTATTAAAGTCATCAATCAACTCTCGTTCTTTTCCTCCAGTTCTGAGGTAACTGGAAGTGTTCCATTAGTTCACGCACCCCAGCTAGCACTGCAAAACACTGGTGTAGGGCTCTTAAATGATTATTCGCTAATGTGCACCTTTTCATTGCCGCCACCTGCAACGTCGGAAAAAATTACAAGAATAGAGACTTGTTGCATGATATATTCCACTCCATCTAGCTTAAGGAAGATTACCAATGATTCTAAAGATGTTATGCTGGATGAATTCCTTCTGCCCAGCCCAATTGAGCTAGAATAGAAATCAATCTACATGGCTTGGGTGGCGAATCTGAAATCATCGTCGCCGATCGTTTGGGTAGATAGTTCATTATATTTTGGCACTCCATCTGATCCTTTTTCATCCACTTTCTTGACAGATGAGAGAATTTTGGAATCCATGATGCAAGACCATCATCATCATTCTCGTCTTCAGGATTATGAAGAATATAATCTTATTGAATTATATCACCCATCGATCAAAAATTTCCTTTCAAATTCTTTTCCTATTAATGCAATCGAATCAGAGAGAAACTTATCAAATATTGAAGAAACCATTTCTATTGATATTTCAACCGAACCCGACGTTGTAGAAAAAATTCATGTCGACATGTCTTGTTCTCCATCCGAACTCGAAACTTATCGCTCTCTCTTTTGTAAATTCTGATATATATCTTCTTGATCCTATGACAAAATGCTAGGCATAGATACTACTATCGTTGAACACACCATTAAAATTTACCCTGATATCAAACTGGTACGTCAATGCCTTCGTCCTGTTCATCTGAAGAAGGCTTCTGCCATTAAATTAGAAGTTGAAAAACTTTTGCGTGCTGGTTTTATTTACCCTACTTCGCTTACGGATTGGGCTTCAACATTGTTCCTATCATGAAGAAACAAGGGACAATCAGAGTGTGCATCAATTATTGGGATGTCAATCTTGCTTGTCCAAAAGACAACTATCCTACTCCATTTATGGATTAGATTATTGACGATTGTGACAGATGTGAAATATTTTCATTCATGAAAGGATTCTTCGGTTACAATCAAATCAATATCCACCCAAAGGACCAATATAAGACAACATTCATCTGTCCCTTTGGCACATTCACTTATCTTGAACTCCCATTTGGTTTAAAGAACGTTGGGGAAACATTTGAGAGAGAAATGGATTATGATTTCAATGACATCAAGCACATTGTTGAACCTTATCTAGATGATTTACCCGTGCATTCACAAAATCAGACTAATCACCTGACTCATTTGAGAGCCATCTTTGTACATTGTCGGCACTACAAAATACGCCTCAATCCACACAAATGTGTGTTTTGTGTTGGTTCTAGTCGTTTTCTAGGATTCATCGTCTCAAAAGATGGAATTCGAATTGATCACTGAAGGTACAAGCCATTCTTTCTTTTCTTGTGCCATCAAATTTACTCCAGTTACAGAAACTTCAAGGAAAGGCTAGCTTCCTAAGGAGCTTCATACCCAACTATGCCGAAATGGCTAAAGGATTTATTCATCTATTGAAAAAGGGGATTCCCTTCCATTGGGATAAGGTTGCGCAAGCTTCTTTTGATGTTGTCAAGGATACACTGGTCTGAGCTTCATTAATGTATCCCCCCAATTATTAGAGTGATTATTTCTTATATATCGTCGCGACAGATACGAACATTTCTATGGTATTGGTCCAAAAAGAATATGGGATAGAAAATATGATATATTATTTGAGTCGTAATCTCAATGATACATAAGTGAAGTATTCATACATCGAAAATCTCGCCTTGGCGACCGTTCAATATGTTCAAAGACTTCACCATTATATACTATTCCAGAAGACCATTATCATTTTGGATTGCAACCCCATGAAATACGTTCTGTAACGTCAATTACTAGGGGGAAAATATTCAAAATGGATCGTCATTTTATAGGAATTTGATTTGGAATTCATCAAATCCAAGTCAAAGAAGTCTTTAGTTTTGGATGAGCTTCTCTGTGACCTTACCTTTGAGAGTACTGATGCTACATCAGAACGATCAATTCCTGATGAGTCTTTGTTTATGATTGGATCATCTGATCCTTGGTATAGGGATTTTATCATTTATCTCCAAACTGAGACTTTCCATCCTGATACCTCTCGCTCTCAACAACGACATATCCGATACCAAGCCAATGATTATTTGATCATCGACGATACACTTTATCGTCATGGTGTCGATACGATTTTAAGGAGGTGCCTCACTCATGAGGAGGTTGAGAATGTTCTAAATGATTTTCATGTTGGATCTTGTGGTGGACACTTGTCTGGATATGATACCGCGTGGAATATTATTTGTGCTAGTTAATTTTTGCCTACCATATTTCGTGACTGCATCCTTGCGGTCATAAGTTGTCTTACGTGCCAGATATTTGATCGTAAAATCCGCAAACTGCCAACGTTGATGCATCCTGTTATCGTTGTGGGACCATTTGCGAAATGGGGCATTGACTTCATGACCTGCAACCCTCATTCGTCTGGGGGGCATGGTTATATTATTGTCATAGTAGAATACTTTACCAAGTGGGCCGAAGCTATGCCTATATTCAATAACACAGGCGAAATAGCTGCATTATTATTTTTCAATCATGTCATTTCATAGTTTGGTGCTCCAGAGGCTATAGTTACAGATCATGGTAATGATTTTCGCAATCACATGATGAATGAGTTGACTTCCAAATTAGGATTGTCACGTGATAGTTCTAGTCCTTTTTATCCACAATCCAATGGACAATTTGAAGCTATTAACAAGATTCTTAAGCGAATGATTCAAAAAATGATA
This sequence comes from Pinus albicaulis, assembly GCA_034641835.2. Classification (NCBI taxonomy): domain Eukaryota; kingdom Viridiplantae; phylum Streptophyta; class Pinopsida; order Pinales; family Pinaceae; genus Pinus; species Pinus albicaulis. Next base: position 1,871,767,655 of record CM076575.1, on the reverse strand, counting down.
GGAGTTCATAAGCAAAATTGGAATTTAATAGTGTATTATTATTTGTGGGCATATCGAACCTTAGTGAGAAATGCAACTGGATTTACCCCCTTTTAATTGGTGTATGGTTTGGAGGCTATTTTTCCTATCCAGTGTGAAATATTGTCGTTAAAACTTGTTGTTGACTTGTTACCTAACACCTCTACTGAATAACCGTGTCTTTTTAACCTCATGATCCATCTTGACGAAACACGCCGTGAAGTCGCATTGGCCAAAAAAACGCATAAGAGACGAATCAAGGCACAATACGACCAACATGTCCAGCCTCGCATCTTCTTAGAGGGTGACCTGGTCTTACTTTATGATCAAGAAGCCGATGTAATAGGTACAGGAAAATTTGAGCCATTATGGCATGGCCCCTATATTTTCAAAAGCGTTCTTTATAAGGGTGTGTACGAGTTAGTAGATTATGATGGAATTCCATTGGCATAGCCCTGAAATGGGTTGTATCTTAAACGTTACTATGCTTAGTTGAGCATAGTAAAATTTTGTATTATATTGTATATATGATTTTGATTTGAATTTACTATCTTAGTATGTTTTTATAGAATTTTCTTGAAGTTAGTAATCCTCTTTACATTTCATTGCAGATGTTTGAATATTTAGAAACATTTGTTGGGCATGTTGATGGTGCTAGTCATAATACGCAGAATCTATCCTCTGCAACATGGGCCATTTTCGCTCCAAGAGGCGAGTTAGTGAGTTTTCAAGGGATTTGTATTGGTTGATCTACAAACAATATCGTTGATGTTCAGTTTGGGCATAATCCCCAAAGACCTAGTCAAACTAGACATCATCCCAAGGAACAATGACTAGGGTCTATCGTCCCTATTTTAGTTGCTATATGCCCTAAGTGAAGACATTCCATTCATGGCTTCAATTGTAAGATTTTCAAGGCTTTAAGTATATATTATATGACCCACCGACTCACCAATGCTCATCTTCAAGGGACTAACTTCGTTGTAGTGCCAATACCTCCATGCAAGGGTGAACTACAGTGCACTTCCTGACACTCAAGGGTGCGTTGGTCACCCAAGGAGCGGAATTGTCATTATTCCGAGAATCTCCAAATGACCAGTGCCTTCTAAAAGAGTCCATAGGTGTCATACCTCAAATCCAACTGTCCATCCATCACCTCTGAACTTGTAAACATGTCTTTCCTATTATTAGAAAGTCATTCAATGAGAAACTACCATCAGTTTCCCTATAAATTGAGCACTCATCTAAGTGCTTGGGAGGAAGAATTTTGTGCAAAGTTATGTTGTTCGATTCTCATTTGATAATAGAGTGGAAGTACTGATATGTTGTTGAGATGATGTTGGATGTGATGAGGCTAGAATGAAGTTGGAGCAGGTTGATGACAAATTGATCCATTGGTTGTAATATTCTCCTACTCCTTAATAAAGATATATGTTAATTTTCCCATACATATGTCTATATCTTATGCAATGTATTATTAATGATGTATGTATTTTAGATATAATCAGTTTTATTTGATTAAGATAAGTAGATACTTGTATATTGCATGTTGATTTTTGTTCTTTGCTTGTGTTTGCACGAATTGATCTAGCGGCTTGAGTTGGATTAAGAGCGATGATAAAAACGACGGAAGGAGAAGGAGAGCGAAATAATCACAAGTAGGCTCTTTCTCATTTCTATATATCTTCATTTTTCATATAAAATTGTAGTTGTCTTTCTTCTGTTATTCTGAGTGAAGGAACACCACACTCAGGGAATTAAGATTATCTATAGATTAAAATTTCATATAACACCTAGAGATTTAGATCTCCCTCTAGATTTATATCTCCCACAAAAGGACCTTTTTTTATGTTTTGGGACCATACTCGTACAGACAAGGCATCTCCATTTTGGCCCTCCATATTTTTCTATCACATTTCCTGTGATAGCAAGGCTAAGACAATTTCATCAAACTTCAAGGTATTTGCATTGCTACCAATTGCAACAACCAGACTATCCTAATAATCTGGTAGAGAACACAATAAACGGATCCACTTATCTTCATATGAGATTTTAATATCAACGGATAAAAACTGACTCACCATAGTATTTAAAGCATTCAAATGCTCGGTCACCAAGTCTCCATCCTCCAGCCTCAGGTTATGCAACTTTTTCTGCATGAAAAAATTATTCACCAGAGACTTAGATTGGTACAAATACCCTAACTCATCACAAATCCTTCATTGTACCTTCCCCAGATACATTCAATAATACCAAATATGAGATACACAACCATATTGTGCTCTTTTCTTTCCAATCCAACTTCGCCCAATCTTGATTTGACATTGTCGTTGATTTAGTACCCAGATCGTCTGCAATCCACTGATCTTTATCCACCAGCAAATCCTCCATCTTGAGCTTCCACAACACAAAACTATTACCATTAAATTTCTCGATCTCTATATTTCCACTGCTCGCCATCTTCTTTCACTGTAAGAATTGATTCTGTAGATCTCCCACTAAACAGGGTCTACCACGGGCCCGAGAAAACCCCTCAGCAGCAAAGGCACCCCCTTGAAATAAATTAACCCTGTAAAGTAACTATCTATAAATGAAATCTTAAAATAGAAAATAAACAATAGAAAGAGCATAAAACATAAAAAAAAATATAAACAAATTTTCCCCTGGATCCAAAAACTAGGACTACCAGCTTGATTTTTCATTATATTCCTTTCAATTTCACAACACACACACACACACACACACACACACACACATATATGCCAAAGCATTCATAAACCCCAATCCATTAACCCTGTATTACAATATAAACATATTTCCCTTTACTGAATCTACAAAATACCATGGGAAGAAAACCATCATGCCCAAAACCATGTGAAAACCCATGGACAAAACCATAGGTAGGTTTACCCACCTAATATAGGCCTGAAGCTTGTCAGGGAAATAATATAACACACACCTAACATGGTGTACACAAACTAAACAAATGGAAGATATCCTTCCCACTTTGAATGTTGATGCATCACATACATTCTCAACATGTTCTGCAAAATCAAATTGACCCTCTATGTTTGTCCATTTTTATACGGATTATAATTTGTGTTGAAGTCCAAATTTGTACCCAATCCTACAAATAACTCTTTCCGGAACCTAAAATTGAACTTAGCATCCCCATATGATACAATATTCTTCAGTAAACCATGAAAAGTTACTACATCTCTCATAAAGACCTATGCTACATCATTAGATGAATAAGTAGACTTCAATAGAATGAAGTGTGCTACCTTTTTTAACCTCTCAACTACAACAATGATAGAATCAAGTTGTCTAGATGCTCTGAGAAAACCTGTAATAAATCCATGGAAATGACCTCCCATTTCGACTTTAGAATCGAAATTGGACGTAGTCGACCACCTGGATGCTTAAACTGCTTTTACCTGTTGATAATCCAATCATCCAGCCATAAACTCTACCACTTCCCTCTTCAAATTCGGACAATAATAGAACTTCTTCACAATTGTCAATGTCTTTTGGTATCCCAGGTTAATTGACCCTCAATATAATATTCTTGAGCTCACTATTGTTCGACACTTAGATCATGCCCCTAAATCTGACCAAACCATCCACTGTGAGAAAATAGTCCACATTCGGGTCACCTATATCCTATTGTATCTTGTGCCTAAGCTCCCTCTACCTGTCATCTTGTCGTCTTACCTATAGTATTCTATCCTCTAAATATGTCCCATAAGAACTCATAGTTGCTCTATGATTTACCTACACTCTTCTTCTAAGAGCATATGAAACCCTGGTATCCTTTCCCTTAATGTACCTAATCTCAAAGTTAAACTCATTGATTTCCAACTGTCTAGCTTTCCTATCATTCAGAATCAATTGATCAAATGAGTATCTCAATCCTTTGTGGTAGCTCATTAATTCAAACCTCCTTCCAAGAAGATAGTGTCTCCACATATTCAATGCATGGATGATCGTTGCTAACTCAAGAAACGTGTCACATAATTATTCTTGTGCTCATTTAGTTTCCTTGATTTGTAACAGAGTACCTATCCCTCTTGCATAATGACTCCACCAAGCCCTCTCTTGCAAGCATATATGCACACCAAAATCTCTTTATCCATATCTACAATCTTGATAATTGGAGCATTTTTCAACAACTGCTTCAACTGCTCAATACTTGTTGCACATTCCTTTGTCCATTAGAATTTCTTAGGAAGCTCCTAGGAATGTGGATGAGGTAAGGTCATTTATGGCGTCAGCCTTTACAAAATTTGTGCCCAAGACACATTGTTCATCTGACCTCAAAATGTGTACAAAATTTCAAAGTAAACTAGCGATGCTCGTGATAACAAACTACTAATCTAGCTATCCTACGCAATAACCGCATCCAACAATTAGGAAAAAATAGTGTGGTGTTGCAGTCTCATAGGTAAATCTTCGATCTGAGAATTCAGAATCCCAAGAGTAAATCCCTCCACGTGCTGTTGTAGCTCAGAAAGAGTCTCGGTCATAAATAAATCCCAAGGGACTTCTCTCCCAACATCCCTCTCTGCTGGCTCATCTAATCCTTGCTCTAGCTGACCCACTGGTCGAACTGCACCCACATATTCATAAATTAAAACTTTAGTTTAGTCTTGGGAAAAATTAAAATACAAAAAAATGTAGAAACCTGAGAAAAAAATCAAAAAACATGGTCAAAAAATTCTTACCAATTGCACCCCATTGAGTGTCATCTAGTAGAATCAAGTCTCGATCTCCTTGGAAATCTACGCCTGCGTATGCATACTCATCTATGGTGATCATTTGTCATCTGAACGAGGTGAATAATGGAGTAGAGAATACGATGGTCAATTGACCAACATGTCTAGACATAAATTCAACACATCTCTACATTCGTGGATCTCTATGGCCAGATATGCCCAGTGTAGCATGCTATGGCTGCATCAATAGAATCCGCTCTATGGCGAAGGAAATCAGGATAGAGACATAGTTGAAATTATTCTTCCTTCCACCCTTTTCTTTGTTCGGTTGTTGTTTCATATGAAAGATAACATATTCAGCCCAGTTAAATATTGTTGGTTCTAAACACTCAAGTGCATATTGGATGTATGATCTATTTGCCACATGGTGTGTAGCGGAACATGAAATATTTGCGATAATAAATAGGATGGTCCTAAATGTTAGATCACATACATCATAGACATTTATTTTCCCATATTTACTTGGTTATGTCCCTAGATGGCAGTGCTACAATATTTAATCTCTTACTATCTATCCTCCAAGAGGAGATCCTGAAAGAGAAACAGGAGAACCTCTCCTCGATAATCTAGTGAGAAAATAAATATCCTCCACCAATATTGGGAGCACTTTGTCCCCACTATGAAAATCCTATAATACCAGATCCCATGAATGAATTAGGAACTCTAATAGTTCTATTTTTTTCCTCATCCCTGACAGTATTAAGTATTTAAGCAACCCACAATCTCTTCGGGCTCTTACTGTACCCAGATCATTTAGGAAAATCATATTACCTTGTTCATGTTCTTTTTCCAGCCACGTAATCTTCATTTTGATCCGATGAATACCTGAAACACAATCATAAGCTTCAGTGGGATCCATTTCATGCAAAAAAATTGGGAAATTTTCGACACACAACAAGAAACAAAAATGAGGATTGCACCCAACACACCCCAGGTCAAGGGACAGAGAGTTGTAGGGCATCTGGACATCAATTTCAGTGCACTGCAACACACCTTTCGAAATTCAAGGGTGTGCTACCCTATGAGCATAGTATATTTACCCTAAGGGGTTCAAAAACATAAAAATTGACCATGAAATTTAATGAAAATGATACTAAAAGAAATATAAGGTTCATAGCTCCAACCTAGATCGAACGGACAGAAAAATCTTCCACAGAAACTATCGCAATTGACCACTAAAGTTCAAGGGAAAAACTAGTTCAGAGCTCCTAATTTTCAAATGGTAACTTTGGAATGGAAAAAATGAATGGTAAAAACTCTTTTAATTAGTCAATTTTATTATTTTAAATAATATTTAATGTTGTGACTATGGTTTTTATTCATTTTTGCTATGAAATAGGTATTTTTAATCTATTTGATGGTTATGTAAACAGGTTCTACAACTGATAGAGTAAGATTATTCATGCACACTTATTCAAGAATGATTTGACCACAAAGCATACTTTTATCCTTCGTTTTTGAGATTTGATAAAAATTAAAAATGATTTGAAGCACACTTTTATCTCTTTTTTGAGCTTCAATAACTACGAAAAAGGAACCCCCTGGAGTCTTATTTTAGCTCTTTCCAGACTCCGATAATGTGAAAATATTGTTGAGCACTTGTATTTTTGAGTTCTTAAATAATTGAAACAAAATATACTCAGTATAATTTTAACCCTTTTCCGGATTTAGATAGATTATTTATGAAAAGGGAAGACCTTAGTCAAACATGGCTAGGAGGTTTTCTCAGGTATTATTTTACACTTTTTGGACCTGAGCGACAAATTTACAAAAAAAGACTCATGGAGTTTTCTTTTGTCATATTTTTAAAACTCTCTAAACATGAGAAAGGATCAGTTTTTCATTGTCATTAGACTCGTTAAAACATAAAATAGCGATAGACTTGTCGATCATGGCAAGATCGAGTTTCAATTATCGCTAGACTTGTTAAATTATTAAATTGCGATGGATTCACAGGAAGGGTCGAAATGTAGATCAAGCATATGTTACCCTCCTCAAGCTTGTTAAAAAAATAAAGAGGTACTCCTCATAAATGACTAGGGAAAATTGGGAAAAAGAATAGAACACTTAATGGTAGCAAGTAGCTCTTGAACATGACACTTTCACTCCATCACCGTGACTTTTGGTTTGGGTAATCTTATTGACAGTTCATCACACCTATGGTTCATCATATCATCACTTTGGTTTCGGGTCAATGCAACCAACTCATCTCAGTGTCATCGATATGTTTAAGAGAAGTCATCCAGTAAATCCTCGTCTTTCTGCAATACGCATAAACCTTCATTTTCATGATAGTCATCCCTGAACATTGCTATATCAAGTCGCATTTTGTCCCCGAAATCATTAATCCCGTTTCACAAAAAAGTTGCTTCCTATCGAAATCAAATCATCATCCAGGAAGTTTACTTAGAAACATATTCCAGTACACTGAGGCTTGCCACATCATCAGCATGTTTGTCGCTTCTGGGCCTTTAACCGAAAGATTTTGTTTGGAGTTAGACATCAAATCATATATTGACGCCTTGAAAATTGTACTACAATACCTTGAGAGCCATTAATATCAATGGTGGTTTTCTCGCGTCTATTAACAATTCACATCATTGGCTGGTAATCAGATGATGTCTTCCCATGTTCAACTTCAAATCATATATTTACATGGTTGGACTTGTACCTGAACGATTGAGTGAATGGGATAAGAAGACCCTAGATCTGTTTCCATCCATCTGGGCTGCGATTTTAGGATTGTTTTACACATAATCTGTACGATGGCTTTACATACAGATCGTCATTTGAACATGGCATATATCTGTACGCATGTCTATATTTGGAAACATTCCAATGTAGACGAATTTCCAATTTATGTAAATGTTATGATAGTTTTGTGCTGAGAATGGGTATGCCTCCCTTAGCAATTTGTGATTAAGATGAGAATATCATGATGTAATGTATTGCAAGATTGATGCAGGTCACCATCCACTTTAGATCCTACTCATCACATCGTAAAGAATCTCATCCAAATACTATTATTATTTTGGCTTCGTGCTTTAAGCGACATCTATTATAGGTCAATTTGGGCGTCATCCTCCAAGATCTGGTCAAACCGGACATCATCCCTAGGAAAAATGAAGAAGGTCCATCATCCCCTTATATTTTAGTATCTATATGCCCTAAGTGAAGACATTCCATTCATGGCTTCAATTTTGAGATTTCCAAGGTTTTAAGTATATATTATATGACCCACTGACTCACCAACGCTCATCTGCAAGGGACTAACTGCGTTGCAGTGTCAATGCCTGCATGCAAGGGTGAAATGCAGTGCACTTCGCGACACTCAAGGGTGCGTTTGTCACCTCAGAGCAGAATTGTCATTGTTCCAGGAGTATCCATATGGCCAGTGCCTTCTAGAAGAGTCCATAGGTGTCATACTTCGAATTCAAGTGTCCATCCATCACCTCTGAACTTAGAAACATGTCTTTCCTATTATTAGAAATCCACTCAATGAGAAACTACCATCTGTTTCCCTATAAATTAAGCACTGATCTAAGTGTTAGGGAGGAAGTATTTTGTGCAAATTTATGTTTTTGGATTCTCATTTGATAAGAGAGTGCAATTACTAATATACTGCTGAGATGATGCTAGATGTGATGAGACTAGAATGAAGTTGGAGCAGGTTGATGAAAAATCAATCCATTGGTTGTAATCTTCTCCTCCTACTCTTTAATAAAGGTATATGTTCATTTTCGCATACATATGTCTATATCTTGTGCAATGTATTCTTGATGGTGTATGTATTTCAGATCTAATTGGTTCGATTTGATTAAGATAAGTAGATACTTGTATACTGCATGTTGTTTTTTGTTCTTTGTTTGTGTTTGCAGGAATTGATATAGCGGCTTGAGTTGGATTGAGAGCAAAGACAACAACGACAGAAGGAAGAGGAGAGTGAAAGAAGCACAAGTAGGCTCTTTCTCATTTATGTATATCTGCTTGTTTTAAAGAAAATAGTAGTTGTCTTTCTTCTGTTTTTTTGAGTGAAGGAACACCACACTCAGGGAATTTAGTTTATCTGTAAATTAAAATTATGTATAACACCTAGAGATTTAGATATCCCTCTAGATTTAGATCTCCCACTCAAGGAATTTCTTCTTTCCATTTTGGGACCATCCTTGTACAGACAAGGCATCTCCATTCCAGCCCTCCATATTTTTCAGTCTCATTTCCTCTGACATCAAGGCTGAGACAATTTCATCAAACTTCAAGGTATTTGCATTGCTACTAATTTCAACAACTAGACTATCCTAGGAATCTGGTAGAGAACACAATAAACTGATGCACTTATCTTCATCTGAGATTTTAATATCAACGGATAAAAATTGACTCACCATAGTATTGAAAGCGTTTAGATGCTCTACCACCAAGTCTCCATCCTTCATCCTCAGATTATGAAACTTTTTCCGTAGGAAAAATTTATTCACTAGACTTACATTGGTATAAATTCCCTAACTTTTCCCACAAATCCTTCGATGTACCTTCCCCAGATACATTCAATAATACCAAATCTGAGATACACAACCATATTGTGCTCTTTTCTTTCTGATCCCCCAATCTTCATTTGACATTTCCATTGGTTTAGTACCCAGACTGATCACAACCCACTGATATTTATCCACCATCACATCATCCATATTGAGCTTCCACAACTCAAAACTATGACCATTAATTTTCTCGATCTCTATATTTCCACTGCTCACCATATTCTTTCACTGTAATAATTGATCCCACAGATATCCCACTGAACAGGGTCTACCACAAGCCTGAGAAAAACCCCTCAGCAATAAAGGCATCCCCTTGAAGCCAAACAACTCTAATACCAAATGTAGGTTTTAACCCTATAAAGAAATTATCTATAAACGAACTCTTAAAATAGAAAATAAACAATAGCAAGAGCATAAAACATAAAACAAATATACACAAATTTTCCCCTAGATCCAAAACCAGGACTACCAGGTTGATTTTTCATTATATTCCTTTCAATGTCACAACACATATATACATGCCAAAGTATTCATAAACCCCAGTCCATTATCCCTAGATTAAAACATAACCATATTTCCCTTGACCGAATCTACAAAATACTATGGGTAGAAAATAATCATGCCCATAACCATGTGCAAACCCCTGCACAAAACCATAGGTAGGTATACCCACCTAATATAGGCCTGAACCTAGTTAGGGAAATAATATAACAAACACCCAACATGGTGTACACAAACTAAACCAATGGAAGATACCCTTACCACTTTTGATGTTGATGCATCACATACGTTCTCAAAATGTCCTGCAAAATCCTATTGACCCTCTATGTCTTTCCATTTTTCTACGGATTATAAGTTTTGTTGAAGTCCAATTTTGTACCCAATCTTGCAAATAACTCTTTCTAGAAACTAAAAGTGAACTTAGCATCCCTATCTGATACAATATTCTTCGGTACACCATGGAAACTTACTACATATCCAATAAATACCTGTGCTACATTATTAGTTGAATAAGTATACTTCACTAGAATGAAGTGCACCACCTTTTTTAACCTTTCAACTACAATCATGATAGAATCATGTTGTCTATATGTTCCGGGAAAACCTGTAATAAATCCATGGAAATGACCTCCCATTTCGACTTTGGAATCAGAATTGGCTGTAGTCGACCACCTAGATTCTTACAGTCTGCTTTTACCTGTTGATAATCCAACAATATAGCCATAAAATCTACCACTTGCCTCTTCAAATTCGGCCACTAATAGAACTTATTCACAATTTTCAATGTCTTTTCGTATCCCAAGTGAATTTACCCTCAAAATAATATTCTTGAGCTCACTATTGTCTGACACTTAGATCATGTCCCTAAATCTAACTAGACCATCCACTCTGAGAAAATAGTCCACATTCATATTACTTGTATCTTGTTGTAACTTATTCCTAGGCTCCCTCTACTTGTCATCTTGTTGTCTTACCTGTAGGATCCGATCCTGTAAATATGCCCCACAAGAACTCATGGTTTCTCTATGATTTACCTACACTCTTATTCTAAGAGCAGATGCAACCTTGTTCTCATTTCCATTAATGTTCCTGATCTCGAAGTTTAACTCATTGATTTCCAACCATCTAGCTTGCATAGCATTCAGATTCAGTTGATCAAATAAGTATCTCAATCCTTTGTGGTTGTTAATTAATTCAAACCTCCTTCCAAGAACATAGTGTCTCCACATATTCAATGCATGGATGATCGTTGCTAACTCAAGATCACGTGTCACATAATTCTTCTCGTGCTGATTTAGTTTCATTTATTTGTAACATAGTACATGTCCTCTTGCATAATGACTCCACCAAGCCCTTTCTTGCAAGCATCTATGCACACCAAAACCTCTTTATCCAGATCTACAACCTTGATAACTGGAGCATTTTTCAACAATTGCTTCAACTTCTCATTACTTGTTTCACATTCCTTTTTCCATTAAATTTTCTTACCTTTTCATTGCAAGGATGTAATAGGATAAGCAATCCATGAGAAGTTCCTGATGAACCTCCTGTAGTAACCTGCTAACCCCATAAATGAAATTACTTCATCCACATTCCTAGGAGCTTCCCACTCCTTGATTGCCCTTATCTTTTCTGTATCTACTGCTATTCCTTTCTTGGAGACAACATGCCCCATCTAATTTACATTTGTCTAAAAGAAATTTCATTTGCTAAGCTTGGAATACCACTAATGTTTTCTTAGAAACCTCAATACTACTGTTAAGTTTTCAACATGCTCTTCCTCACTCTTAGAATATATCAATATATCATCAATAAACACAATAACAAACTTTTTCAGATAAGGACGCAACACACTATTCATCAAGCACATAAAAATAGCTAGATAATTAGTCAAACCAAAAGGAACTACAACAAACTCATAATGCCCATACGTGGTCCGGAAAGTAGTCATTTGGATGTCCTCTTCTTTGATGCGTACTTGATGGTATCCTTACCTCAAATCAATCTTTGAGAACACAAAATATCCCTTCAATTGGTCAAACAAGTCATCGATCCTCGACAACGGATACGTGTTCTAGATTTTTACATTTTTTAACTACCTATAATCAATGCATAGCCTGATATTACCATCCTTCATCTTCATAAACAAATATTGATAATTTTCATGACGATACACTTAGCCTAATGTATTACTTGTCAAAAATTTATTTCAACTGTAAATTTAACTCCACTAAAACTAGAGTGCTCATCCTATACGGTGCCTTCAATGTTTGTGTTGCCTATGGTACCAACTAAATATAAAAATACACTTCCCTGTGAGGTAGAAACTCTGAAATCAGTGTTGGAAACACATCTTGAAACTGTTGTAGAACTAGGCAACTGTTCAATACCTCTGCGCCATCAACATCCTTAATTTTATCACTAGATATATGCACTGCAAATAACACATACCATTTCCTAGGACTGCACTTTTCCTACATATTTGTCACCATTATAACAAATAGTTCCTTCTTCTTACCCTACAAGATACTTTGTTCCCCATTGTCATCCAAATACTCAATATACTTTTCATAAAAAATCACCTTATTATTATGAATATACAACCAATCCATACCCAATAGCAGATTGTATAATCCCAATGGAATCACATTCAGATGCACTGATGTAGGAATACCATTCAACTCAAATTCACAAGCTATTATCCAATGATGTACTCTTTTCTTTATACTTATAGCCAACTTCACTAGCCAAGATTTTGCATGCACTTCACCATTCAAACCAAACTTATTCAACAAGCCACGATTAACGTAACTATAATTAGATCTAGGGTCAATCAAAATAGTAACAACTTGATCACAATTCTTACCGTCCATCTTGATAATAGATTCTCGTTGATCCACCTTCTTGTTATCCAATGCTGCATAGATCCAAGGAATGTTATGCCAAGCATCCCCAACAGCTTGCACCTCCTCTGCATTGTATATTTGAGGTCTATCACCCTGATTATGTGAACAAACCTTCTTGCGATGATCCTGACCACATGTCCAACACTGCAGCAGTCTCCAACCATCACCTATGTTCTACTATTCTCCAGGCTAAGGTCCATTAAAATTATTTTAATATGAAATATTCTCTTTCTCACCTGCATCATGGGGTCTTGTCCTTTTCGACTTTCATTTACCTTTAGCATTGTCTTTCCCTTTCCAAACTTGTTGATATGTTCCCTGATGCTTTGATTGCTCATAACAGTGTTTCAACTTTATAATTATTTCTTCAAGCAATCGGGGCCACATTATACTCAATATGATCTCTAAATTCTAAAGGTAATACATTGAGAAATATCTGAATTTTTTCCTTCTCATCACTATGATACAATACATACCTCAACATTTCTAATAAATTAGTCATGTACTCCTCATCTGCCATTGATCCCATATTTAGATCATAGAACTCCTTGGCCTTACTGTCATAGTACCTCTCTAAAAATTACTTATTCCTAAAAAGTCCCTTGATTTCATGTTAACTCAACTCCTTTTCCCTAATGTCTTTGACACGCTTCACATCTTCCCATCATATGTATTCTTTCCTTTGAGGCTAATTTCCTTTATTTTTATAAATAAAATGTCAATTAATGCTGCTTTTCCTTTCCAGAGCTTTTTTCATTGTCATTTCCAATTTCCCTTAGTCGTAATAAACCAAATGAACATCCGCTAGGATGTTTTTCCCAACATTCAACTTGGAATACGTGTCCCAAGACCTTCGCCTCATTTTTATTTATTAACTTTATTACATGGATTTTTAACAAGGGTTGTTACAATGTGTACTCAATCTATCACTCCTAATGACTGGATCAATACTTAAAAAATGATGTGAGGAAATGTCACTAGGAAAAACATTGAAATTTTATTTAAAAGAAGGAATAACATCATTATCAAGGGAATGGATAATTTTGTTGTTACCTGGTGTGGATGGACCAAATCTAGTCTATTTTTGAAATATTCCTTGTTTTGGACTGCCACAGTAAATCATACCACGTCCAAATCTAGGTGCACCCCGATAACGCCCCAAAAAAATCACCCTCACATGATAACAATGAAAATTTAAATTTTTTTATTAGAAACAATATAATACTAATAAACGTGAATAACAATAATAATATTAACAACAACAATACTAATATTGTGACGTCCAAATGGTACATGAATCTATGCAATGTTTCAATATGCCAATCTTTATTAGAATTTTATATTAGATTACAATTTATACAATTTAATCCCTTGGGTTTATTAATCCCTTGAGCTTATAATATTAATAATTTCTTGGGTTGATTAATACTTTCAATTTATAATATTAATCCATTAGGTTTATAATACTAATATTAGATTTTATAATCCTCGGTTTAATATATGAAACTTAGAGTTTAATATATTAATCTTAGGGTTTATAATATTAATCTTAAGGTTTATAATATTGGGTTTTATGACCTTAGCATTTATAATATTCAGTTTAATATTATGGTTTAATATATTGATGTCTGAATGGTATATGTGTCCATCATCACATTGTGACAAACATTGTCCCAATGTGACAATCAATTTGACAATGATTGTCACAATGTTACACAACATTGCAATTTATACAATGTCGTAATGCGACATTACAAAATTGGAGTTTAATATTAGGGTTTTCAATCTTATGGTTTTCAATATTATGGTTTCCAATATTGAGTTTATAATGTTTTGTTTAATATTTGGTTAATAATACTAGGGTTAAATATTGGGGTTTGTAATATTGGGTTTTATAATATTATGGTTTATAATATTAATGCAATGGTTTATAATATTAATATTAGTGTTTATATTATTAATCCTATAGTTTATAATATTCATCATAGGGTTTATGATAATGATCTGAGAGATTATAATACTAGTCTTAAGATTATAATGTTGAGTTATAAATGTTAGGGTTAATAATATTAATCCCATGGTTTATAAAATCCTAGGGTATAATATTATTCCCATGGGTTTATTATCCCTTGGGTTTATAATATTAATCCCTCATATGTATAATAATACATTAGGGTTTATAATATTAATTATAAGGTTTGTAATCCCTTTGGATTAAAAAATTAATCCTATGGCTTAATCTTAATTCCTTGGGTTTTTAATATTAATCCCTTGGGTTTATAAAATTAATAATCTCTAAGGTTTATTAATCCCTTTAGTTTATAATATTAATCTCAAGGTTTTATAATATTTATGTAACGCCCCTCCATCTTTATGCTAATGTCCTGCTATATTTAGATTGAATTAGTTGTATATTTGATGGCGGGAAAGCCGTAACTGTTTGGAATGAATACAAATAGTAAAGTGTTAATGAACATATATTGATAATTAATAAAAATATATTGATAGTTATTGAATCTAGCCTTTCTCGCATTGAAATTATGGATTATTTTTAGGGATTTGATGTACAAGAAGAAGTTGTACAACATGGAAGCCAAGAGGCTCCCCAAAATTGCTTCTAACTCTAGTCAAAACCTCCACCTCCTTCTCTTGAGCAAGGCTAGCATAAGGATACCTAGTCTTGGCTATACCATTGAGGGATGAATGAGGATATCATCTTGGAGAATAAGGATAATATTAAAATTACAATTACTTCCAAATTTAAGGATAAGTTGTGGGATGATAAAAAATTAGAGGGAAAAAGGGAAGCTAATGTATTATAAGGAGGTGATAAACCCAACTCTTAAAATAAAATGAACATTGCAAAGATATGAACTAATTCTCATGAGATTTGGAGTGAAATTGAACATTGGTCTATTCCAAAAACACCTCAGGATGAAATCATTTCCCCCCTTTGCTATACTAAAAAAATTGAATATGAAAAACACTTTCTCCTTGATTTTGAAGCCCTTATTCACATTCATTCTTCTTTTCAAAACATTTTTCACTCTACCAACCTTCTTGATTTGTTAAGTCAACACAACTATAGTGACCTAACAATGCTTCTCTCCCATATTCTTTATCATAGAAATAAAAATTAAAGAGTCTTAGTTAAATCTTAGTTTCTTAAGATCCGATAAACCATATTAGTCTTAGTGTGTGTTAGCCATCATTGGCGTCATCATAATATTATGTTAATTATGTTATAGTTTGAAATATAACTATTAATGCATTAATATAATATTACATAATTATTCATAATCATAAATAGTCAATCTTTAATAGTAACCTTTACACTATACACATAATAATTCTTATTGTTGTTTATATACACTTATCGATGTATATCAATTACATCTAATATTGTGTTTGTACATGTGTTTCATATACACACATATTTCATTTTGCTAATGTGGTTATACATGTGTTTCATACACGCGGATATCTCATATACCCCTATCAACATATATAAATCACATTAATAAATGCGGTTGTGATAATTTTAAATATTATCGTATTAGTCAACTACCTCCCTTAGTTGGTATGGTTTTCCTCAGAAAAATTAAACTTTATATGCGAATATTTATAATTAAAAATAAAATAAATAAATTCAATCAAATTACCAAAAGCCTATATAACACAAAATCTCACGTATAACAGTACCAAACTTCTGACAATAAAGATGATCTGAAGACGATTCAACAAAAGAGACTCAAATATAATACTTATGACTATATCGTACAATAAAATATGACCATAAAACCAGAGAAAATAAGGTTGGGGATAGCAATTAAATCTCATAATTTGTTTAAGGCATTGTAATTAGTAATGCATCTTATCCATTAAGTAAGTTCTCACATTTTTAAAACACAATAGTTCTCTCCAAGTTTATAATATGTATATGAATATTACTTGTCATTCGTAGCTCACACTCTATTAAAGGATAGCTCAAAAGATAAATTTGAATGGTAAAGAGGTAATCAACCGATTGCTAAGAAGAAAATGAACATTGCAAAGATATGAACTAATTTTTATGAGTTTTAGAGTGAAATAGAGTATTGTTGTATTTCCAAAACACCTTGGGACGAATTATCTTCCCCCTAAATAGAGTATTGTTCTATTTCCAAAACACCTTGGGACAAATAATATGCCCCCTTTGCGATACTAAAAAATTTGAATATGAAAAACTCTTTCTCAAGGATTGTCTAGTCCTTACTCACATTCGTTCTTCCTTCAAAACATTTCCCCCTCTATAGTCATAATTAGCACAATCACATTTACCAATGTGTTTGATATATGTCGATAGGTGTATATGAAATATATTTACAACCAATGTGGTTGATATACGCCGATAGGCCTATATCCACTACCCACCATATGTATTTTACAAAAATAATCATTATATATTTATGAATATAATTACCAATATATTTTATATATCTACTTATTATATATATATATAATAAAATATTATTATATTTTTTCAATACATTAATAGTTATAATTCAAACTATACGAAAATTCAAATATAACATAATAATAGTATTTTATTACTATTTGTAATAACTATATATCTATTACCAATATCCCAAGGGATTATTAATATTATAAGCCAAAAGAACTAATAAAACCAAGGAATTGGTGAACCCAAGGGAAAAATATTAAAAACCTAAGAGATCAAGAAGCCCAATGGATCCATATTAAAAAGAGAAGAGATTAATAAAGGTTAGGAATTAATATTTTAAATAAAAATGAATGATAAACTCAGATGATCAACAAGGCCAAGAGATCAATATTAAAAACAAAATATATTAATAAACCCTAAGAATAAATATTTTAAAATAAAAAACCTAAAAATTTTAATAAAACATAATAATTAATATTTTAAATTCAAGAGATTAATAAACCCAAGAGATTATTAATATTATAAACCAAAAGAAGTAATAAACTCAAGGGTTTAATATTATAAACCAAAGGAATTAGTAAACTCGCAAAGGATAAATATTAATATTATAAACCAAGAAACTAATAAACACTAAGAATTAATATTTTAAACTCAAGAGATTAATAAACCCTAAGAATTGATATTTTAAACTCAATATATTAATAAACCCAAGGAGTTATTAATATTATAAACCAAAAGAACTAATAAACCCAAGGGTTTAATATTATAGACCAAAGGAATTAGTGAACCCAAGGGATAAATATTCAAGACCTATGGGATAAATAAGGCTAAGGGATCAATATTAAGAAGACAAGAGATTAATAAATGCTACGAATTAATATTTTAAACACAAAAACCTAAGAAATTAATAGACCCTAAGAATTATTAACTTTAACTCAAGAGATTTTAAAACTAAAGGGATTATTAATATTATAAACCAAAAGAACTAATAAACCCAAGGGTTTTATATTTTAAACCCAAGGGATAAATATTAAAAACCTAAGGGATCAATAAGGCGAAAGGATTAACATTAAAAACAAAAGAGATTAATAAATCCTACAATTTAATATCGTAAATAGAAAGGATTGATAAAATCACATGATTATTAATATTATAAACTCAAGGGAATAATACTAAACCTAAGAGGTTAATATTATAAACCTTAAGTATATAAAAACCTTTAGATAAATACTATAAACCGTAACATAAACATAGTTGAGCATGCTTGATTTAAACATTGCGACAATTGCTGTCACAATGCGATGTTGGACAAAGAATAACCATGGTTGGCCATGGTTGATTTTCATATTGAGACAATATTTGTCACAATGTGACATTCAACCATGGAATACCTTGATCAACTATGTCTAATGATGATTAAAAATGGTCGCCCATGGTTGGTTTTCATATTTAGACAATGTTTTTCATAATATGACATTGGACCAGGTGAAAATGTGAAGCTGGGTTACACTTTTTGCCCTTTTTTGAGAAAAAAATTTCATTTTTTTCGGTTCTTCAACTTTCTGCAAACTATAACAATTTTTCTGTGTAGAATTTCATTTTGCGATAAAAAAAAAGTTGTGAGAAATTTTGTTAGCTTTCTATTACTTATTTTTTGAAATTTTTTTATGCAGATTTTATATGTCTACTTAGCATTTCTTTGAGTGTGTGTTTCTTAACAATCAAAGGATTCATAAGAAGTCATGTTATGATGCAATCTTGTATTCATTGAAAATTTGTGTTTTTGAGAAAACAAAATGTGTTACAACAATCTAGATAGAGTCTACTTTGGTTTCATCATATTTACAAAGCCAATGGATGCATATCATAATTACTAGAATTTTTTGAACTGGTCCAAAACGAAAAACTGCGTTTTTTGGATATGTTTCGCGTCGCAAGAAATTTCTTAACATATAAGTTATAAACTAAAAATGTAAAAGCTACCCATTAGAGAAGACGAACCAATGTAATGCCCCATAATTTTTTCAAATTTTTTTACAATGTATTTTGGGAGATACAAAATTTTGATTTCACTGAATCACAATGACCCTCAGAAATTGTTGGCACCCATTTTATTAGAAAAATAATTAAAATTAATAAACGTTTATGAAATTACATAAAAGTTATATTTCCTGAAAGTAGATTCAAGTTTGAAAATGCTTGTCTTGCTTCCGACAGTTAATTAACAACCTTTCATGGAGTTTAATCAGTCCAAAGTTGCAGAACTGTATTCAGAGCCTGGTTTTTGCGTAATTGGTGACGCGTTAGTTCGACCGAACTTTTAATCTAAGTTTGGCCGAACTATGTTTTCCGCCGAAGGCTCGTTAAATCTAACGTCACAATAGTTCGGTCGAACTTTTAAGCAAAATTTCGGCAGAACTATTGTATAACTCTCCGTCGGCCAGAAAGTTTTGCGAAGCCCCTACTAAAACACATTTCGTGGCAATATAAATTGCCACGAAATGATTCACAATTTTCGCACATTTCGCACATTTCATCTCATTTTACAAATATCTTGGTTTGGGTTCAAAAACTTATCTTCAAAGTTTGGGTTTAAGAGCATTTCTTGGAAGCAAATTGATTTTACAAAGAATTGTTTTGGGTTTAAAGAATTTTTTTTGGAAGACATTTCTTGGAGGCGGCCTGGTTTTGGAAAAAATTGTTTTGAACTTAAAAAAATTTCTTGGACGTACATTAAAAAGACATTTCTTGGAGGTATGTACGTGTTTTGAGTTGAAGTAAATCTTTTGAGCTTCGTTTCATTTTTATAAGACATTTTTCTCTCGAATTTTTGTTGAAGTAAATCTTTTGAGCTTCGTTCCATATATTTTTTGCAAAAAATTTACACTGAATTTTTTTAAATTAAATCTTTTGTGATATTTTTTGTAATTGAGTTATTGTCTAGGAATTTTTTTGAACTTCATACCCTATTATCATGGGAAATTGAAGAACTTGTGCGATAAAATATGATCGAAAAAGAGACCCTGAGGAACGTAGAGAAGAGACGAGACAATTTCACAAAAGAAAGTTAGACTCAAATATTGAAGAGGAAAATAAACCTCAAGTAGAAATTGAAGCAGGTATGTAAATGTAAATATTATGATCTATTGATATATTTAAAATTTTCCTAATGTAAAATGTGAAGCTTAATTTTTATTTGATGAACTAATTCGAAAAATATTTTGTTTAATGTCAACAGATAGAGATATTCCTTAAAATATTGAAGAAAATAATCAACCTCAAGAAGAAATTGAAGCAGGTATGTAAATGTTAATATTATGATCTATTGATATATTTAAAAATTTTCTAATGTAAAATGTGAAGCTTAATTTTTATTTGATGAACTAGTTTGAAAAATATTTTGTTTAATGTAAACAGACAGAGATATTCCTCAAAATATTGAAGAAGAAAATCAACCTCAAGCAGAAATTGAAGAAGGTATGTAAATGTTAATATTATGATCTATTGATATATTTAAAATTTTCATAATGTAAAATGTGAAGCTTAATTTTTATTTGATGAACTAGTTTGAAAAATATTTTGTTTAATGTAAACAGACAAAGATATTCCTCAAAATATTGAAGAAGAAAATCAACCTCAAGCAAAAATTGAAGCAGGTATGTAAATGTAAATATTATGATCTATTGATCTATTGAAAAATATTTGAAATTTAGATATATTTATTAATTTAGTTATTTATTGAATATGTACTATTTTTTTGAATATGTACAGATGAAATCACTATCGATAATGAGATGTTAGAAAATGTTGACACTCACACATATGGAGATAAAAAACCTGACCATGTTATACGATATCGTGTTAACTGCATTTTTGAAAAGTATTTCTTAAATGAGTGGGTGACAATTCAGGCTCAAATGTTGAAAAGTCTCCTATCATTAAGGAAATTAAAAGAAGCTACGACACTATTGGGTATTCGAAAATCAATGAAAGATAAAAAAAATGAAGGAAGAGGTGATAAAAAATATGAGTAGTGCTATAAAATCAATTAAGAGATCTAGAGAGAAAGATGTTTCAATTGTACGTAGAGGAATACAGATGGCAATGGTTTCCTCAAGTACTCAAGAGAATTGTTTGGTAACATCTATGGCACGAGCACTGGGAACCTCGCGAAAAAATTTGTACAAACATCAGAAATTTCGGTTGCAAATAGATGTAAATGATGAAATCGCTTGTTGGAGAGCTATTTGTAGGCAACCATACAAAGATAGACTTGGAGAAAATCTTAAAAAAATAATATATTAATATTGGAAGAACAATTCGTGTGTTTCACCAACTGCAAGGCATGTGATGCGAAGAAGAATAACATGATTTCAGTACGAAGAACATGAAAAACATCTCTTGGAAACCACTCAGATAGAGTTATTCAACAAGTTCAAAGAAGAGAATCGTCAAATTCATGTTTCACTCAGTGCTTTTGTTCAACAAAAACCATGGTATGTAAAACCTATCACCGTACGCGACACTTTTTGTTGTTGTTATCATGTGGAATTTGAGTTATATTATGACACATTCCTTGATTTCGGTAGAACATTATGGAAGGATTCACCTCCTCCTTCCACTATCCGTGATTTCATATCTCAAATTCTATGTGAAAGAGAAAGCGATGAACTATTTTACAAAAAGAAATGTGTTGGTGGTAAAAAATGCGGTGATTGTGGACATTTGACTAATTTTCAAAACAAATATCGTATTGATATAAATGATCAATCATTGTCCAACATGAAAGTGAAATGGAAGAGATATGAATATAGCGATACATCGATTCAAGGTGAAAATAGTGTTAAAAGAATTGAATTACTAGAAGACGAAATTTTTCTGATAGACTTTTTGAGAAAGTTTGAGGCAGAAATTTACAAATATACCAAGCATTCCCATAGAGCTCGATGGAAAGACTTTCAATTCAAAAATTCTCGTGAAGTTTTTCCACCAGGGACCATTTTGTCAGTGATTGATTTTGCAAAAAACTACACATTTGTTCCACAAAAAGAAATTCAGAGTGAATACTATCATTCTGACCAAGTCTCCATGCTCGTCCATATTCTATATAGACATGCTGAAAAAAATGTCGATCATATAGAAAGCATGAGTGAAAATTGACATATCATTAAAGAATATCACTTTTATATCAGTGACAATCGTACACATGATACATGTTTTGTACAACATTGTTTTTGAAAAATTTATGATTCATTGAAAAATCGTGGAATAACATTCAATGAACATTGGATATGGTCAGACGGATGCGCAGGTCAATTCAAATCTGCACGATCATTCTTTTGGTTGTGTTGTCTTCATAAGAAAACCTTCATTAAACATTGTTGGAATTTCTTTGAAACTGGCCATGGAAAAGGAGAACATGACGGTGCAGGGGCATGCATAAAACGAGTACTTCGAAGATATCAAATGAACCACTCTGCAAGCCGACTTGTGAACGCTGAAGAAGTTGTTCAATGGTGCATCGCTTCTCTAAGCCATGAGAGAAACCCATCAAGAGAAGTGCGAAGGTAGATTCAATTTAATTTATATTGGAAATCTAATTTTAAACATTGTACATTTATCATGCAATGATTATCTTTGATTGTATTTTGATATCATATTTACAAATTATTATTCTAATTTTCCATATAAAGGTTTTTCTGGCATATTGGAATCGAAGACGTAGATAGATAAATTGGAAATGACGTTGAAACAATAAAAGGGACTCGAAAATTGCATTCAATTCAAACAAAGTTGTTCAGAAATCTGTTTGCATTGGATAAAAGAAAATATTCTTGTTTTTGTGATGTTTGAATAGACAAGAAAAAATCCAATGACGTTTGTGAAAACAAAATGTATGTGAACGATTGGAAACATACAAAGCTAAATACAAAGGAAAAAATGTCTGTTGCAATGTTTGAAGAAATGCAATCAGAGGAAACTACAATATCATCTGATGGTGATCGAGTTTCTGATCTTGTTAGAGAAGGTAACATTTGAATTACTTTCTAATGATTTAAAGATATAGAAATAAATTTAAATATGCATAATTTTGTTAAATTCATTTTATTGTGCAGGAGATGTTTTTGCAGTAATTGCACCTATTGACAACGATGAAAATGTGAAGTATTATTTGATGCGTTTCACTGAATGAAAAATGAAATTATTACAGAACTATGAAGATCACGGATTTCAGTATGACAGAGGGTCTATTATACTGAAAGGTTATTTTTTTAGACAAACTCATCAAAGTGGAGACTTTGTTTACTTTGAAGAATATGAACCTAATTCCATAAGTTGTCAATATAGTCACTTGGTGTGTGCAGCGCGCATAAAGTTGATAGAAGTTCAATCAAAGAAAAAATCAAAAATTAAGAGATGGAAAATGTCAAAATCCGATCATGAACGGATTATTGAGGATGGAATTCCATTAGAATTTTTTTGAGTGAATTGTCCAACAATTTATTATCTTTGGATTAAATATGTTTTATAACTTCCAATACTCAACTAAAAATTGAGCTGCTTATGTTATTTGTGCAAGTGTTTGCACATGTACAAATTGTTTGGGTACAAGCATGTGCTCTAGTATCAACTGAAAGTAGTTTTTCTATACATGTGCATTGATGAAAAATGTTATATGTATTGGATATATATATGTGTGTGTGTGTGTGTGTGTGTGTGTGTGTGTGTTCTAGAATGAAATTAATTGTTCTAGTTTTACTAATGAAAAATTATTTACATATTCAATATATATGTTCTAGAATGCAATTAACTGGAACTAGTTTTTCTATGTGCATTAATGAAAAACTTGTTGGATTTTCTAGTAAAAAGTATGGACACAATGTAAATAAATCATCTGCAGTATAGTTTTGTACGAAAATTCCTTTCAAACAAGAGACTCGAAGCACTTCTCCGACTTTTGGTGGGATTTGACCCACATCTCTAATCCTGATTGAAAATCTAGTACAAAATCTGCTTGTCCAATGGTCGGATATGTTCAATGTGCATTGATGAAAAATTTTACTTGTCTTGGATTGAAATGTAAATTGAAACCATCTAGATTGAAACTCAACTCCCTTGTTACATTTCTTGTAACAAAACAAGGGAGTTGATTTCATTGTATATGTTGATTTCTGATTTGATATAATTGCATGTATGATTACAAGTATAGTTTATGTAGTATCCATAGTTTATAGCCCCAAATTTTCACCCCTATTTTTTCTTCTAAATATGTTAAACTATTTTGTGTAAAAAAATTTCAATATAAAAATTCCTATTAATTACATATAATCAAGAAATTATATACTAACATTAACAATAATATGAATTTATAGTAAACAACTTTTAATATACTTCCTTCCATCCATTTACATGTAACCAAGAATTTCTAACCTAAAAATTTTACAATAACGTTTTGAGATTATACATGAATGCCCATCTTTAAACTATATCCATTGAAGTTAGAATCATGTTTAAGTTATTCAATCAATTTAAAGTATCATTCACCCTAGGGAGTGTAAAATATTCAATGTAGGTTGGTGACAATGCTCACTCCTAGCTTGAAGCAGCTCCAATGACCAATTCTTTAATGAATTCCAATGCACTAGACCAAAGTTGGTGACCTACTTGGTTTTTCACCCAAGAAATTCCAAGGTACTCTTCTTACCTTTGGCCCCCAAAGCTACAATGGAGTTATAGGAAGGTGAAGATAAATTTTTTCACTGATAGGAATTTGGTCACATCCCTAATCTCCCCTTATCAAAAAGTTCCTATCTACTACATTATCCAGCATGTGCTCAAGATCACTATTTCGTAATTAGAATATCACAATATCATAAGTTCTCACAAGAATACATGGAATGCCATTACGACACTCATCTAACAATGGGGAGCTCAAAACCTAGAAAGCTCCTCGTCCCCTTAATAATAATGTGTTTATTTTAGTCTTTTAGGTGGGGATTAGGTGTGAATCTTGTTTTCACATACACAAATAATTAATTGTTTAATTCCACAAATTTGATTATTCGCCAAAATACATGTCATATCCATTATTTGTCTCTCCTACAAATTCCCATTATTTTATTAAAATATGATTTTATCTCACCCAACTATCAAATGTTCCTAAATTTACTCCTAATTGTTCCCTATGCCCTAAATCTACTCCAAATTGTTCCCTATGCTGCTTTTCCCTTACTTATTTTTAGAAATTTATCTTCCTAGATCCATCATAACTATGGATCTATCAAGCACCGAGAGGGATCAAATATCTAGAGCTACAAACCTCTTTTTTGAGTACAAAACTTGAGAAAAGGTTTGCACCTCGAGAGATTTGATCCCTCTCGGCGCTTAATAGATCCGTAGTTAAGATGGATCTAGGTTGGTTTCAGTCGTATGCAACCAAGGAAAAACTATCGATAATATGAGGAACATATGATTAATTTTATAAATAATATGTAAATACATCTGATATTAATATAACCATTTTAAATATGCTAAATATGTTTGAGATTTATCAAGTCATTTTAATTTTAAATTTTCTTAGTTACCTCAATTTATTGAGATGATAAATATTGTAGAATAACTTTAATAATGGAAAATGATCAAATAAAATTTTTGAATGCAAAGTGACAATGTAATAATATTTAATGATAGAATGTGAATAATTAGACTGTAATCAATTACAAATAGCATTTATTGTGATCAATCTTAAACTATTTTCTTCTTCTATTCTTATTGTCACCCTTATTAGTTTTGTCATCTTTCCGTATTGATTATATTAAAAAGAAAGTAAAAATCATAAATCATAAACCATTTAAATATTTAGCTCGAACTCTTGTATTGAACACTGTTAGCCTCCTATATCAATAGGTTTCATCTTTCATGATTGTCTTGATGGAAGTGTGGAATATGTTCAAACCTTCTTACTTGAGCAAAGGTGTTCCATATTCTTAAAAAACCAAAAAAATCAAAAAATTTAAAAAATGTAAAGAGGATATACCCTAAAAGAAAGATCAAAGGGTAAAAAGAATAAAAATGGTCAAAAAGAGAAAAAATGAACCCCAAGCAAAAAATAGACCAAGGAAAGTGTGCGAATCCAAATGCCACTATTTTTTTACTCTGTTGTAATAAATCAATTGTGTGCAGCTTGTGAAACTTTTTCCACAATTCATGAATAAGTCAAACTGTTTAAACTTGGCTTAGTCATATTTCAATTTCATGTTATAGATTAGAGAATAAATATCTAGCCAAACAATTTAATCTTGGCAGATAAGTAGATAGGTAGAGTTAATAAAAGGTGCTCAACAGCTTAATCTGAGCCCTTGGATGTAATAAGGGTAGAAATAGATAGATTTATCATGTAAAAAAGAAAAGATTGAAAAGGGTTTGCAAGTCTAAATGCACCCTAATAAAGAAGAGAAAAGGGTAGTGTTAAGTAGATAGGGTAGGTAGATGGTGCTGCAAAGTGTTATCTGATGAATGATGCTGCTACATGTTTTTGATCATTCACTTTCATCACAAGTACTAAAGCAGGAAATACACTGGAAAATCACAGCAAGCAAAGTCAAATTCATTAACCTCCCCCATCATTTTTTCCCCTCAAGAGTTTTACTAATTTCCCCAAAAGTACTAAGGTAATTTGAGATCAAAGGGGCTCAAGGCATTTCCTTGACTTCTGGAGGGACCGGACCCTCGGCCTAATGATCAAAAGACCTAAGCACTTGAAATAATCCATCATTGATTATCTTCCATCTTTAACTTTTTCCTAAGTAAAATCCTATTTTACTTAGGAAACTGATGCAATATTCCATAAAATTCCTTAAAACAACTTGTTATTCTAAGTTTAAGTGTTGAAGATAAAATGTTGCAATTTACTTCATAAGTTATCACTTTCTTAGATGTACAAAGATGTTTTGATTTTCCTTGTCCTTTTTCATATTAACATTTGATTTTACTATATTAAATCCCTAGTAAAATCCCCTTTCCTAAGTATATAACTCCCTTTTCTAATAAATATCCCCAAAACCCTTTATTATAATGTTTTACCAAAGTGTATATTCCCACACGTTGAAAATAAACACCCCGCTTTATAAAGCCCTTTGGTTAAAACTATAGCCTTATACATTAATCCCCGCCCTATGGTGAATTAGTTGTGTATTAATTAATTCATCGTATAATAAAATATATATAAAAAGCGTTAGACATGTAATATATGTGTTTAACACTAAAAACAAGAATAAAATGCGACGGAGTCCTGCGCCACCGTGGTCCGTCCACGTGGCATTCCTCTCAAGCCAACTCCGCCTCGACCCTTTACCTTTGCATATGGGATTAATTAGTTATTTGAACTAATTAATAACCTTTCACTTACCAATCGAAATCCTCCCGGGGCGATTAAATAACAGTTAAACGAACGTAAATCCCGCCGGGCCCACTTTTCAATCCCCCGCATGTTTCCCTTTCCTTCAGCCGTCGGATCATCCCTCCATTGATCAACGGTCATGATCAATCCCGCTGCCCATCCCGTGTGAGTTATTTAGCCAGCGGGGAATGGGTGGTTTTGACTAGTCAGACCATCCACGTGGCGTTAGAGCTATGGAATCGCTCCCCTCGCGTCTTTTACCGCCTTCATCCATAAGCGGTGCGGGCTCACCGCTTACCACTTACCGCATACCGCCGGCCCCACTTCCTTACGTCACCCTGTACGTCAATGACGTCATCACCTCGAAAAAGACAAAAACCCTTTTTGACTTGTAAATAAGCCATTTTCGTGTTTTTTCAGTTATTTTTAGTTTCTGAAAGAGACAGAGCTCCCGCTGCAATTTCAAATTCCACTGCAAATACACCAATTTACTCTGAAATTCAGCTGCGCCCGTGTTGAAGAACGTCCCCGCCATTGTTCATTACCTGTTAAAGAACCAGTTCCATCTAAAAACAGGTACCCTACATTGGCACATCTTCAGCAGCCACTCTACAACAAGCTCTACAGGAAGATAGTCCATCAGTAGCAGCAGAGCCCAAGGGTAAAGGAAAAGAACCTATAGTTCAGGTCATTGAAACCCTGGTCATGGCAGAAAAATCACAGAGTTCCAAAGCACTAGAACTATCTCAGACTTCTCACACACCAGCAAAGCAAATCCAAGTTCCAGAGATGCAAACTCCACTGAATGTGGAAATAGGGAAAAAGAGGCTAGCTCCGGATACCACACCTTCAAAAGGAGCCCCACAAGTTTATCAAGCTAAAAAACACAAGTCTGATCCACCTCCAGATGTAGAGATTATAGATGAAGTATTTGATGATGGTAGGGAAGATAGTCAGCAAACAGGTACAGCAAGTGAAACAAACATAAGCCAGAAAAGGATACAAAAGCAATTAAGCACTGAAGTATCTTCTTTCAGACCGCCAAAGACAGATACTGGAGACATTAAGAAAACCTTCATTAATATCAAAACAAAGAATGAACCATTGAAAATGAAGGTCTACGATCAGTATATGAAGATGGCTCCTCACAATCAGCAAAGGTTGATGTCCGCATTTGATCTTTCACAAGGTAAAATGCAAATGAGCCACTTCAAAGCTAAGGTGCCAAAGCCAACTTCAGCAACAGATTACATCAGAACAAATTTTGAAGTTTTAGCAAAAGATATCCATCCCTTGGATCAGATAGAGCTTCATAGGCAAACAGGGGAAATGGTTTATTCTACTCTCACCAACAAAGCCATGGCAGCTTTAACACTACAAGATTCCTTGAATAATACTACCGCAACATTGAAGATTGAAAGGGCCTCCTCACAGGCCAAGGACAATAGAATAAAGTCTCTAGAAGAGATCATCATTGGTTTGGGTCACAATCCCAAAGACACTAAAGGTATTGAGGCACTGATAAAAAAGAAAGAAGATGATATAGCTGCACTGAGAAAACAGCTGAAAATACCAGCCTCAAGGCACCCCCAGACACAGGAAGTAATAAAAGGAAATTCACAAGAAGAAATGATGGAGTTGCTCTTAAATTTGACAGAGCGACTAAATGAAACAGAGAAAGAGTTGAAAAAAGTGTTGCAGGAACAGGAAATTCTCAAGCAGGCTTCAGCCACAGGTACTACAACTACAGGACAGCAAGAACAACCAGCTCAGGTAAACATTTCTAATTTGAATTCTGAGGATTTAATTAAACAAATGGAAAGTTTACAGCTAAAGGTCACAGAACTCCAAGAAACAAAATTACAATTAACAAAACTGGAGGGAAAATATGACACATCCAAAAAGACAGCTGCTGACAACCTCAGGGAAATAAAAAGATTGGAGAAATTGGTTGAGGCTTTGCAAAAAGATCTTTCACTGGAAAAGCCTCTGAACGAAATAAATGATATTCTTTGGGACAACATCATTAACTTAATAAGAGATATTTGGCCTTCCATCCAAGCTATTTTTGAGCAAAATGAATTAGTCAAGATAGCACAAGAAGAAATAAATAAAACTAGACATGAATTAAGGGGCAAGCCGGAGCATGCCCAGCAGATCATTCAATTTTTGAATTCCAGAACAAAACAACAGCTTGCATTGTTAGGAATTGATGACAGAACAGGTGTAGTGTTGGAAGCAAAGAGAGTTTTCACCAAGAGGACTTTCATGCAAAATCTAGAAAGAAAGTGTACTGACATTTTGGTCGATATCAACGTTTTCAGAGAGAATTTTCAAGCTTTGCTGGACAGTGAATTGCCAAGTCCCATGCTCACAGAGGATCAAATAGTAGACTTGGAAACATATGAGAAAAGAATAAAAGCTCATGCTAAAAATACAGCTATAGGTTCTACTAGCTCATCAGAACCTGTATTACCAACCGGGAAAAGTATTTATGAAAAAGTAAGGAATCTATTTCATCTGGAGCATGAACTAAAGTATCTATTTCCGAACGAGCCCACTTTTTATAAACTTACTGAAGTAGATGAAACTTTAAGGAAACTCAGAAGAACAATGATACCAGATGATCATTGGTGGAAGGAAATGCTGGAAGTTTTGTAAAAAATGTTTTCAGGATGAAAGTTTATCTTTACTATTGAGTAAATGGTAAAAAAACAGAAAAGCAGATGAAAGAGTATCAGATGAAAGGTTAAAGAGTATCCGTAAGAAGAAAGAGTATTCAACAAGTCAAAGGAATACGCAAAGGACAACACAGAGCCCTATTTTAAGCACTTATCCTTAGCACGTCCATGAAGAAAGGAACAGCACATCAGCCGTTACTCATTATTCTATTTTACGAGACCATGTGTCTCTTGTTTGTTTGTAAATATGCTTTAAGTCAGCCTGGATTATTGGCTAGGATAGAGTAAGATTGTTAGGATTATTTTTTGTATAAATAAACCCTCAAAGAGAGAGTTGAGGGTGGATTCTATTACTTTGCTGTAACATTGAGATTTTCGGAATAAAAGCTTTTGGAGAAATTTACTTGTGGCTTGCTGGATGACGTTTTGAAGCACTGAACTTGTTGCAGGATTCATGTGTTGGACTACAGTTCAATAAGTGTTTCTACCCTTTGTCTGAAATTTTATATTAGTTTATCATATCATCATATCCATTTCTGAATAATTTACATAAAGGATTGAAACAGAATTTGCTTAATTGTACTTTGTTTTCAAATGTTATTATTCTTAATGTTTTCTTCTAAATTAGTTATAAGCATGAATTCTTAAATGCTCCTGCTTCGCTAATTTAATCATTGTTGATTACTATAACAAAGAATCCTTCATTGCTCTTTGCTTGTAGTCATTTCTCTTCTTTCTCTTGAATATGGTGAAAGATTCTTAGCTGCCTTTCATCCCTTCAAGACCATCCAGCCACTTTAAATTTTAAGGATTGTTCTCTGTCTAGCTATCTTGCCCTGTAATACCATCTTGTGTTTAGAAAAGAAATCCAGTAAAGCCTTCCTTAGACTCCATAGCCCAATGGACTGAAAGCTCTCAACCTTGCCCTTAGTTTGTGGATTCCACCATTTTCCCAAAACAAACTTTGAATCTATAACTAGCCTAAACCTTCCAAGAACAAAGATAAATCATAAAGAGAGAGCCCTCTCTGGATGCAGATTGGCTAGATTCTGCATCTAAAAGGTTGGTTTGTGGTTACCTCGGGTATACTTTCCTCTTACACAACTTCTAGGAAAACCTGAGTGATAACATAGTGGTGACCATACTGGGGACCTGAATCATTTTTATTGATACTATCGTTTGATTTGTAAGCTACAGACAGAGTCTGAAAATCAGCCAGGAAGCCTTTGAAATTGCTTTTGCTCTGCAAATGCAAAAGTAAATAAATGCTGTTTCAGTCTATCTCTGATTTAGCTTATATGTTGAATCTTAGTTTCAACTTTTTCAATCAGATTCTCTAGTTTAAACAGATCTTTGAGGAAATCTTAATCACATATCATTATTTCTTAAAGAATTTGTAGAAGTTGTATTCATTTTTCAATTAAAACCCAAAATCCAAAAATATATAATCTAAGAAAACTGGCTTCAGAAAGGATTCGACATACTAGGTCAAACCCTGACCCCAATCCACCACCAATATTCGAAAATCCAAATCTGATCCCTAGAATTCTTAGAAGACAAGGAAGTCAAGAAAGTTCTGAAAGAGGAAGTCAGGAAAGTACAGGTAGTTCTAGACCACTCTCTAGATCTGCATCTTGTCCGGTGAAAATTATTTATATTGATGACATTCCTTTTGATGCACGATTTGAAACATCTTTGTTTGTAAATTTCTCTGAGACTGAATTATCTAGATTAATTCCAGATCCTTTGTTCTTTGAAGATTTGCAATACAGATTTGTTTCACATCATCTTGACAGAGAATTGCATAACTCCATTCAATCTGAGCAAGCCTTTGAAGAAAGCTCAAACACTTCTGTGGTAACTGAAGCATCTCCGAGCTCAGCCACTTTGCAAACACCTGTTAGACCTCCATCTCCTCCTGTTAGACCTCCATCTCCTCCCGTAAGACCACCTTCTCCTCCTACTAGACCGGCTACTCCTGTCACTCCACTTTATCTTCCAATGGCTAATCGATATGCCCCTTTACAGTTACCAGCCAACCCTCCAGCTTTACCAGCAGACTACCAAAGTAAGATCACACCTTTTGATGGATCAGGTACCTACACAGCTCAACAACACACCAAAAGGATGACAGATTACTTTGAGTTTTATGAGATTGATACTGATGATATCCGTATGAGAATTTTTGTACAAAGTCTTACCGGAGAAGTTAGAACTTGGTTCAGGGCTCTCGCCCCGAACAGTATTGCTGACCTAGAAGCTTTGTATAGGGCATTTTTGAACAGATGGGAGAAAAAGAAGGATCCTCTCCAGATCCTATCAGTGTTTGAAAAATTAAGAAGAAGACCAAATGAAACCGTACAAGATTACATCATAAGATTCAATGAATCATATCATGCAGTTCCTCTGAAATTAAGACCCCCACCTAATAACGTGTTGGTCAAATTTCCAGACGGTTTTGACTCTGATATAGCTTATTCTCTTAGGGAAAGAGCTCCACAAACATTAGAGGAAATGCAAAGCATAGTGGTGAGTGTAGAAGCAAATATGATAGAAAAATGAGCCAGAGCTAGGGCAGAGAGAAGAATGCCTATGAATGAAGAACCTTCAGCTTTTGAAAAGAAGCTGGATGTAATCATTAAAGGTATGGAAAGATTAGGTGATAGAGTGGAAACCATTGAAAGAAAGTCTGCTACTGATAACCATAATGTTGCAAGAAACCCAAACTTTAGGAGGAATCTGAACCAAAATATTGGAAAGAATGTCCCTGATCAAAACATTAGACCACCTTTCCAAGAAAAATTTGTTGAAGGTTCAACCTCAGAAGAACCTACAGAAGATGTAGAAATAAACAATGTCAATGAGGACAAAGATGAACCAGAAGTCTTCCTATCTCAGGATGATCAAGAGAATCATATCCTTGAAACATTCCACACTCATTCAGGTGAGACTTTTGATTTCAAAGAAGGCTATGACACAGCAATCTACGAGGATCATAAGCAGTACAACTTGAGAAGTAGACGGATAGATGTACCAGAGAAAAATAAACAGAAAACCACAAAACAAAATGTCAAAGGAAAACAAAACATTCCCCCTGTAAAAAATACTTCCCCTGTACAAAACATTCCCCAAATACAAATTTTGCCTAGGATAACTCCTAGTTTTTCAAATCCAATAATTGAAGATGTCTCTGACAACCAACCAATTGACAAACAGCAATCCAATACATCTCCTCATGTAGGAACTATAGAAGAAACAGTAGAAGTTAGTCCTGAAACATCTTCAAAGCAAAACTTCATTCATGAAAAAGAGAAAAACATTGAAGATCCAGTAAACAGAGAAAATCCAACTGTGCAAAACACTAAAGCTCAAACAGAAAAACCCTTTAATCTAGAAGCCGAAATAGGCAAACTCAAGATAGCTGTTCCTTTATCAGAATTGGCTAAACATGATGTCTATAGGAATCAGATTTCCAAGTCTTTAAACATTAACATTACTGGATTAGATGATTCAGTAAATATTCTTGATGATCAACCCAAACTTCTTTTTGGCCCCGAGGTTAATGGCAAACCAGAAAGTGGAGGAACTCCTCCATTTTATGTAAGCCTGAATGTTCACGACAAGATACTCCATAATGCAATGCTTGATTCTGGAGCATCTCACAATTTGATGCCGAAAGCAGTAATGGAAAGATTGAATCTAGATATTACCAAACCGTACAAAGATTTGTTTTCATTTGATTCCAGTCAGGTAAAATGTTTAGGTTTAATTAAAGATCCGTGTGTCACTTTGGTTAAATACCCTGCTAAGTCTGTTTTAATGGACATATTAGTGGCTGATATTCCACCTAAATATGGTATGTTATTGTCTAGGTCTTGGGGTGCTAAACTTGGAGGATCTATTCAATTAGACATGTCTTATGCAACTATTTCAGTATTTGGTTAGCCTAAAAGATTATATAGAGAAACTTTGATGAAGTACTTAGTGAGTAGCCAAGAGAAGCCTGAAAACTTCCCTGTTTATTCTGTACATTCAGACATGGATTCTTTTATTCTATACAATGCTGAGTCAGATCTTCCTACTGAAATAGAAGCTCCTGAAATGGAAGTCATAAACAAAACCACGGTTAAAATTGAAGAAATCTCTGAAAACAAAGAAACACCAGATGAACGAGAAATACCTGAAAAAACTAAACAACTAGCTCCTGTCAGGAAATATGTTAAAACAATTGATGAAGATTGTGAACATGAAATTCTATGGCATTTAGAGTTTGATGGCTCAGTAAACAGACTAGGGGCAGGAGCTGGGATTTGGTTACACAATGTAGAGAACAATCATGCAGAGGGTCATGCTTACAGGTTAAATTTCAAATGCACTAACAACATGGCAGAGTATGAAGCTCTTTTATTGGGGCTTAAACATGTCAAGAAGTTAGGAGGCATTAGGGTATCAATCATAGGCGACTCTGAACTAATTATCCAACAGATTAAAGGAGAATGTGCAACAAAGGACATGAGACCGAAACAATACCGAGAGACAGTTGTAGAGATTCTCAACACATTTCTACAAGCCCAACTTGCCAAGATTCCCAGGAAACAAAACTTGCATGCTCACAGTTTAGCAATGTTTGCTAGTACATGCAAATTGCCTTTTGATCCCAATCATCAGTTTTCAGCTGAGATAAGGCACCGGCCTGCAATACCAGACAATCTTTTGAATTGGCAAGTATTTGTGAATAACAATCAAATCAATAGTTTTTTGACACTTCAGAATGAGTTTTCTAACTGTAATATAGATGAAGACATGACTGCTGATAAATTTGATCAAGAAAAAGAACAAAAAATAGAAATTTCAATAGAAAATGCAATTCATATGTTGCATCCAACCACGTTCACTGAAAAAGACATACAAAATTTGAAACAAATGGAATTTGATGAGATCATAGATGAAACAGAAATCATCAATTTAAAAGATAATCAATTACCCAAAGGATTAACACCTTTGGAAGATCTATTCGACTCAAATGATATTCCATTCAGACCTAAAATGGAACCTGTTAAGGCTGATATGGAAGAATGCAACTTAGGAACACCATAACATCCAAAAATTGTTAAGTTGTCCAAATCTCTTCCAAAAGATCAGAAGGTAAAATATGTTGAACTATTAAAAGAATTCCAGGATGTCTTTGCCTGGAGTTATGAAGACCTCAAATCTTATGATACATCCATCATTCAACATACTATACCTTTGAAACCAGACCAGAAACCTTTCAAACAAAAGCTTAGGAGAATTAATCCTGTTTTATTACCTTCAATTGAAAAGGAAATCAAAAGAATGTTTGAAGCAGGGATTATAGCTCCTATCAGATTTTCAGAATGGGTTTCTAACCTGGTACCAACAAGAAAAAAGACAGGAGAAATCAGACTGTGTGTTGATTTAAGGAATTTGAATAAAGTTTCTTTAAAAGACAACTATCCTCTGCCGAAAATGGACCACATTCTGCAAAGGGTAGTGGGATCTTCGAGAATATCACTACTGGATGGATTTTCATGGTACAACCAGATTCTGGTTCATCCTGATGATCAGGATAAAACAGCATTTACCACACCATGGGGTACGTTTAAATATGTCAAAATGCCATTTGGGCTCAAAAATGCAGGAGCTACATTTCAAAGAGCGATGGACATTGCTTTTGCTAAAGAGATACATGATTTTCTGGTCATTTACTTAGATGATTTGACTGTTTTTTCTAAAATAAATCAAGAACATTTAGATCACCTAAGGCAAGTATTTATAAAGTGCAGAAAATATGGAATTTCTTTAAACCCTAAGAAGTCATTGTTTGGTTTGGAAGAAGGAAAGCTTTTAGGACATATCATTTCTAAAGATGGCATTAGGATTGATCCGGAAAGAATTCAAGCAATTTTGCAAATACCCCACCCCAGAAACATAAAAGAATTGCAAGCATTTATAGGAAAAATCAACTTCTTGAGAAGATTTATTTCTAGTCTAGCAGAGTTATTTAGATTACTGACTAACATGTTGAGGAAAGATTCAAGCATTGACTGGACTGTAGAAGCCAAACAATCATTCGAGGAAATTAAAATGGCTTTAACAAGGACACCAGTTCTGACCAGTCCTAAATTTGGTAGAGACTTTATTATTTTTTCATTTGCTTCTGAACATACTGTTGCAGCTGTTTTACTTCAAAAAGATGACCAAGGGTGTGAAAAGCCAATAGCATTTTTTTAGTAAAGCACTGAGGGATGCATCTCTAAAATACAATATTATGGAAAAACAGGCTTTTGCATTGGTAAAAGCAATCAAAGATTTCAGAGTTTACATATTATATTCTCATGTGATAGCATATGTGCCTAATGCAGTAGATAAAGATATTTTGACTCAAGATGGCATTGA
Source organism: Pinus albicaulis (assembly GCA_034641835.2). NCBI lineage: Eukaryota > Viridiplantae > Streptophyta > Pinopsida > Pinales > Pinaceae > Pinus > Pinus albicaulis. The sequence continues at coordinate 1,871,730,979 of CM076575.1, read as the reverse complement.
AGGTAAACGAGGTAAGTGGATAGCTACCATTTTGGAATATGATATTGAGATTAAACCAACCAAACTGATAAAAGGCCAAGGTTTAGCACAACTTATGACAGAAACCAATTGCCAAGCCTTAGATATCAATGAACTGGATAACGAGCAGGAGATGGCGACTCCTCAGATCAGTCAAGCTTTCTTAGACTCACCTTGGTATACTGATATAATTCATGTTTTATTAAACCTGCAAGCTCCTCCAGGGTTGTCCAGAACCAAGCAAAGATTTTTAAAAATGACATCTTTGAAATATTGTATTTTAGATAGCACTCTATTTTGGAAGAATCATGAAGGAATATTATTGAATTGTCTCTTAAAAGATGAAGCTGATAAAGTGCTTAATGAATTTCATGCAGGGGATTGTGGAGGACATCTCTACTGGAAATCTACTGCAGACAAAATCTTAAGGGCTGGTTTTTACTGGCCAACATTATTTTCTGATGTAAAGAAATTTGTAACAAGCCGTCACAAATGTCAGATATTTGAGGGTAAAAGAAAGTTGTTACCTCTGCCTTTAAAACCAGTTTCCACAGAAAGACCCTTTCAACAATGGGGTTTAGATTTTATTGGAGAAATTCACCCCCCTTCTTCAGGGCAACATAGATGGATTTTAACTGCTACAGACTATTTCACCAAATGGATTGAAGCCATCCCATGTAGACAGTCTAATGATTCTGTAATCATAGGGTTTCTTGAAACCAACATACTTTCAAGATTTGGATGTCCAGAAAAGATTATAACAGACAATGCTGCTGCATTTAAATCAAAGAAAATGATTAATTTCTGCCATAAATATCATATTACTTTAGGCCATTCAACAACCTATTACCCCCAAGGTAATGGACTAGCAGAATCCTCCAATAAGAGTTTGATCAATATCATTAAGAAATTGTTGGAGGAAAATAAAAAGAACTGGCATAAGAAACTAACCTATGCATTATGGGCAGACAGACTTACAACCAAGAAATCCATTGGGACTAGTCCATATGAGTTAGTTTATGGTCTGGAAGCAAGATTCCCATCATCTTTAGGAATCCCGGTCATGAAATTACTTCAGGAGGCTCAAGTTGAGCCAAATGACATTCAAAGAAGAATTAATCAAACAATCCACCTGCAACAAACCAGAGAAGAGGTATACCAAAGATCACAAGTCTTACAGGAAAAGCTAAAGAAAATGTTTGATAAAAGGACTAAAGTAGAGGATTTTCAGTTAGGGGACAAGGTCCTAAGATGGGATTCTAGAAGAGAAGAAAAAGGAAAACATGGGAAGTTTGATTTCTTGTGGAAAGGGCCTTATATCATTCATGCCTTGTAGGGAAACAACACTTACTTTTTGAAGGACTTGGACAATTCAGAAGTTGAAGAAGGACCAGTCAATGGTCGAATGCTTAAGCATTATTTTGATCCAATTTACTAGAATGTTTAAATGTTTCTAACTTGTACATAATATATTGTTTGCTTGTTTTATTTTTGTTACTGCAGTTTGGATTGGATGGTGACTTCTTGGAATTGAAGCCCGAAGTGAAGGCCCTAAGTTCCAAAAGATTCACTATCATATGTAGAATAAAGCTATCAGAAGAAGGAAGATTTCATACTTTCAGTTTGAAGACATTCTGAGGCATCTGACCTGCTGTTCTTGACTTTCCACAAGGAAAAGCCATCCCCAAATGGAGCCAGTGTTAGCCTCCTATATCAATAGGTTTCATCTTTCATGATTGTCTTGATGGAAGTGTGGAATATGTTCAAACCTTCTTACTTGAGCAAAGGTGTTCCATATTCTTAAAAAACCAAAAAAATCAAAAAATTTTAAAAATGTAAAGAGGGTATACCCTAAAAGAAAGATCAAAGGGTAAAAAGAATAAAAATGGTCAAAAAGAGAAAAAATGAACCCCAAGCAAAAAATAGACCAAGGAAAGTGTGCAAATCCAAATGCCACTAAATTTTACTCCGTTGTAATAAATCAATTGTGTGCAGCTTGTGAAACTTTTGCCACAATTCATGAATAAGTCAAACTGTTTAAACTTGGCTTAGTCATATTTCAATTTCATGTTATAGATTAGAGAATAAAATATCTAGCCAAACAGTTTAATCTTGGCAGATAAGTAGCTAGGTAGAGTGAATAAAAGGTGCTCAACAGTTTAATCTGAGCCCTTGGATGTAATAAGGGTAGAAATAGATAGATTCATCATGTAAAAAGAAAAGATTGATCAGGGTTTGCAAGTCTAAATGCACCCTAATAAAGAAGACAAAATGGTAGTGTTAAGTAGATAGGGTAGGTAGATGGTGCTGCAAAATTTTATCTGATGAATGGTGCTGCTACATGTTAGTTAATCATTTACTATCATCAAAAGTACTGAAGCAGAAAATACACCGAAAAATCACAGCAAGCAAAGTCAAATTCATTAACCTCCCCCATCATTTTTCCCCCTCAAGAGTTTTACTAATTTCCCCAAAAGTACTAAGGTAATTGGAGATCAAAGGGGCTCAAGGCATTTCCTTGACTTCTGGAGGGACCAGACCCTCGGCCTAATGATCAAAAGACCTAAGCACTTGAAATAATCCATCATTGATTATCTTCCATTTTTAACTTTTTCCTAAGTAAAATCCTATTTTACTTAGGAAACTGATGCAATATTCCATAAAATTCCTCAAAACAACTTGTTATTCTAAGTTTAAGTGTTGAAGATAAAATGTTGCAATTTACTTCATAAGTTATCACTTTCTTAGATGTACAAAGATGTTTTGATTTTCCTTGTCCTTTTTCATATTAACATTTGATTTTACTATATTAAATCCCTAGTGAAATCCCTTCTTCCTAAGTATATAACTCCCTTTCTAATAAATATCCACAAAACCCTTTATTATAATGTTTTACCAAAGTATATATTCCCGCACATTCAAAATAAAACCCCGCTTTATAAACCCTTTGGTAAAATATATCGTTATATCATTAATCCCCGCCCTATGGTGAATTAGTTGTGTATTAATTAATTCATCGTATAATAAAATATATATAAAAAGCGTTAGACATGTAATATATGTGTTTAACACCAAAAAAAAGAATAAAATGCGACGGAGTCCTGCGCCACCGTGGTCCGTCCATGTGGCATTCCTCTCAAGCCAACTCCGCCTCGACCCTTTACCTTTGCATATGGGATTAATTAGTTATTTGAACTAATTAATAACCTTTCACTTACCAATCGAAATCCTCCCAGGGCGATTAAATAACAGTTAAACGAATGTAAATCCCGCCGGGCCCACTTTTCAATCCCCCGCATGTTTCCCTTTCCTTCAGCCGTCGGATCATCCCTCCATTGATCGAAGGTCATGATCAATCCCGGTGCCCATCCCGTGTGAGTTATTTAGCCAGCGGGGAATGGGTGGTTTTGACTAGTCAGACCATCCACGTGGCGTTAGAGCTATGGAATCGCTCCCCTCGCGTCTTTTACCGCCTTCGTCCATAAGCGGTGCGGGCTCACCGCTTACCGCTTACCGCATACCGCCGGCCCCACTTTCCTACGTCACCCCGTACGTCAATGACGTCATCACCTCGAAAAAAAAACAAAAACCCTTTTAACTTGTAAATAAGCCATTTTTCGTGTTTTTTCGGTTGTTTTTAGTTTCTGAAAGCGACAGAGCTCCCGCTGCAATTTTCAAATTTCACTGCAAATACACCAATTTACTCCGAAATTCCGCTGCGCCCGTGTTGAAGAATGTCCCCGCCATTGCTCATTACCTGTTAAAGAACCAGTTTCCATCTAAAAACAGGTACCCTACATTGGCACATCTTCAGTAGCCACTCTACAACAAGCTCTACAGGAAGATAGTCCATCAGTAGCAGCAGAACCCAAGGGTAAAGGAAAAGAACCTATAGTTCAGGTCATTGAAACCCTGGTCATGGCAGAAAAATCACAGAATTCCAAAGCACCAGAACAATCTCAGGCTTCTCACACACCAGCAAAGCAAATCCAAGTTCCAGAGATGCAAACTCCACTGAATGTGGAAATAGGGAAAAAGAGGCTAGCTCCAGATACCACCCCTTCAAAAGGAGCTCCACAAGTTTATCAAGCTAAAAAACACAAGTCTGATCCACCTCCAGATGTAGAAATTATAGATGAAGTATTTGATGATGGTAGGGAAGATAGTCAGCAAACAGGTACAGCAAGTGAAACAAACATAAGCCAGAAAGGGATACAAAAGCAATTAAGCACTGAAGTATCTTCTTTCATACCGCCAAAGACAGATACTGGAGACATTAAGAAAACCTTCATTAATATCAAAACAAAGAATGAACCATTGAAAATGAAGGTCTACGATCAGTATATGAAGATGGCTCCTCACAATCAGCAAAGGCTGATGTCTGCATTTGATCTTTCACAAGGTAAAATGCTAATGAGCCACTTTAAAGCAAAGGTACCAAAGCCAACTTCAGCAACAGATTACATCAGAACAAATTTTGAAGTTTTAGCAAAAGATATCCATCCCCTGGATCAGATAGAGCTTCATAGACAAACAGGGGAAATGGTTTATTCTTCTCTCACCAACAAAGCCATGGCAGCTTTAACGCTGCAAGATTCCTTGAATAATACTACTGCAACATTGAAGATTGAAAGGGCCTCCTCACAGGCCAAGGACAATAGAATAAAGTCTCTAGAAGAGATCATCATTGGTTTGGGTCACAATCCCAAAGACACTAAAGGTATTGAGGCACTGATAAAAAAGAAAGAGGATAATATAGCTGCACTCAGAAAACAGCTGAAAATACCAGCCTTGAGGCACCCCCAGACACAGGAAGTTATAAAAGGAAATTCACAAGAAGAAATGATGGAGTTGCTCTTAAATTTGACAGAGCGACTAAATGAAACAGAAAAGGAGTTGGAAAAAGCATTGCAGGAATAGGAAAATATCAAGCAGACTTCAACAACAGGTACTACAACTACAGGACAGCAGGAACAACCATCTCAGGTAAACATTTCTAATTTGAATTCTGAGGATTTAATTAAACAGATGGAGAGTTTGCAGCTAAAGGTCACAGAACTCCAAGAAACCAAATTGCAATTAACAAAATTGGAGGAAAAATATGACACATCCAAAAAGACAGCTGCTGACAACCTCAGGGAAATAAAAAGATTGGAAAAATTGGTTGAGGCTTTGCAAAAAGATCTTTCACCGGAAAAGCCTCTGAACGAAATAAATGATATTATTTGGTGCAACATCATTGAATTAATAAGAGATATTTGGCCCTCCATTCAAGCTATTTTTGAGCAAAATGAGTTAGTCAAGATAGCACAAGAAGAAATAAATAAAACCAGACATGAATTAAGAGGCAGGCCTGAGCAGGCCCAGCAGCTCATTCAATTTTTGAATTCCAGAACAAAACAACAGCTTGCATTGTTAGGAATTGATGACAGAACAGGTGCAGTTTTGGAAGCAAAGAGAGTTTTCACCAAGAGGACTTTCATGCAAAATCTAGAAAGAAAGTGTACTGACATTTTGGTCGATATCAACGTTTTCAGAGAGAAGTTTCAAGCTTTGCTGGACAGTGAATTGCCAAGTCCCATGCTCACAGAGGATCAAATAGTAGACTTGGAAACCTATGAGAAAAGAATAAAATCTCATGCTAAAAATACAGCTATAGGTTCTACTAGCTCATCAGAACCTGCATTACTAACCGGGAAAAGTATTTATGAAAAAGTGAGGAATATATTTCATCTGGAGCATGAATTAAAGTATCTATTTCCGAACGAGCCCACTTTTTATAAACTTACTGAAGCAGATGAAACTTTAAGGAAACTCAGAAGAACAATGATACCAGATGATCAGTGGTGGAAGGAAATGCTGGAAGTTTTGTAAAAAATGTTTTCAGGATGAAAGCTTATCTTTACTATTGAGTAAATGGTAAAAAACAGAAAAGCAGATGAAAGAGTATCAGATGAAAGGTTAAAGAGTATCTGTGAGAAGAAAGAGTATTCAACAAGTCAAAGGAATACGCAAAGGACAGCACAGAGCCCTATTTTAAGCACTTATCCTTAGCACGTCCATGAAGAAAGGAACATCACATCAACCGTTACTCATTATTCTATTTTACGAGACCATGTGTCTCTTGTTTGTTTGTAAATATGCTTTAAGTCAGCCTGGATTATTGGCTAGGATAGAGTAAGATTGTTAGGATTATTTTTTGTATAAATAAACCCTCAAAGAGAGAGTGGAGGGTGGATTCTATTACTCTGTTGTAACATTGAGGTTTTCGGAATAAAAAGCTTTTGGACAAATTTACTTGTGGCTTACTGGATGACGTTTTGAAGCACTGGACTTGTTGCAGGATTCATGTGTTGGACTTCAGTTCAATAAGTTTTCCAACCCTTGTGTTTAAAATTTTATATTAGTTTATGCTATCATCATATCCGTTTCCGAATAGTTTACATAAAGGATTGAAACAGAATTTTCTTAATTGTACTCTGTTTTCAAATGTGATTATTCTCGATGTTTTCTTCTGGATTAGTTATAAGCATGAATTCTTAATTGCTCACGTTTTGCTGATTTCAACATTGTTGATTACTGTAACAAAGAATCCTTCATTGCTCTTTGCTTGTAGTCATTTCTCTTCTTTCTCTTGAATATGGTGAAAGATTCTTAGTTGCCTTTCATCCCTTCAAGACCATCCATCCACTTTAAATTTTAAGGATTGTTCTCTGTCTAGCTATCTTGCCCTGTAATACCATCTTGTGTTTAGAAAAGAAATCCAGTAAAGCCATCCTTAGACTCCATAGCCCAATGGACTGAAAGCCCTCAACCTTGCCCTTAGTTTGTGGATTCCACCATTTTCCCCAAAACAAAACTTTGAATCTATAACTAGCCTAAAATCATTCAAAAAAAAAAGATAAATCATAAAGAGAGAGCCCTCTCTGGATGCAGATTGGCTAGATTCTGCATCTAAAAGGTTGGTTTGTGGTTACCTCGGGTATACTTTCCTCTTACACAACTTCTAGGAAAACCTGAGTGATAACAAACACCATGGTTTGTCTCTCTTGCTCTCCAATATTATTAGGTTTAATTATTATAACAAAAAAATCGTTCTACATTGTCAATAATTTTTTGCGCTTACACTGAAATCAATGAACACTATTAATCCAATGAATTTACAAGTAATGTACCATCATACATGAAATTATATCAAATCAGAAATCAACATATACAATGAAATCAATGGGGATTGTCTTGTTACAAGTAACATTTCAATTTACCACATGTGCAAATGTAGGTTGAAACCATCCAAAACTTTAAGTTGTAGATTGAAACCATCCAAAACTTTAAGTTTTAAAACTCTTTTGATTATATATTGTGCAACATTAAAACATTAAACATTTAAAGTTCATTAAATATCACATGCAAAATGTAGATTGAAACCATCCAAAACTTGAGTTTTAAAAACTTCACATGCCATGCCAATTATAATTCAACTATCCAAAAAAAACATTTAACATTAAATATCACATGCCAAATGTAGTTCATATGACAACATTACTTCACATTCACATGCCAAAAGTACTAAAACCATCCAAAAATTAAATAAAACAAATTATATAATAACAATGTAATAAAATATGTCCAAAAATTGTAAATCTCACAAGTATCAAACTGTATCAAGTTTAACAAATTTTAAAACCATCTAAATTTTGAAATCAAATCTACCGTAAATCATGTCCATCAAATGGAGACGAATCTAGCGTCTTCCCTACTAGGGTCTCATTCCGCGCCCTATCCTGTGAATGGGAAACCTACATACACAATGCACATGTACTTGAACATTAAAATTTGATGTTTTAAAAATGAATGAGAATATATATATCTATAACTTGTAAAAAACAAAATATAACAAAAAAATCATGCAATACCTCATAATGTTCCCTCTCCATTTGATGAACAGGTTCTCCCATAGAAACATCTGCAGTGGTAAACTGTACAATATACATGTACAATTATATATATATATATATATATATATATATATATAAATTAAAAACTTTCAAATGAAAATGCACGTGTACATATATAAACTTATTTTCAATAATATTAAAAAAAGGAACTAAAGACAACTTGTTCAAATGTTGTGGATGTTCCTATCTCCGTCGCTAGAGTCCCCGGATTAAAGAAATCTTCTATAGGAACCTAAATTCAAAAAATTTTAAATAACTCAAAATATAGATCTCTCTCTCTCTCTCTCTCTCTATCTATATATATATATATATATATATATATATATATAACTTTTAAACATAAATTTTAAACTTGTGAAAAATTTTCCATACTTGTGACTCATCTCCCAATGAAGTAGAAGGTACATCTCCTAAGGAAGAAGAAGGTACCGCCATCCCAAAAACATCAGACGGAATCAGTACCAGTTAAAACATTTTATCAAATTATATATATATACATTTGTGGCAACAATTATTTATTTTAGAGTCACTTAAAAAACACTAACATGTGCCAACATATCATGATGGTCAGACCCATCTGCATCGTTTGAACCGGAGGTCCCGAACGTAATATTAGCATTTTCATCACGCATCATGCCTGAGAACTGTAAATGGTGTTTTAACATATAATCATACATTTTTGTTAGATTAATGTACACATACTTGAATAAATGTATACATGTACATACACATGTATTTATTACAAATTGTACACATGTATATGTAAAAAAAATTTCAAACCCTAAGTTCACTAACACATACCATTCTGGTGCCCTCTTCCTCATGAAAAATTAGGTCTTGCAGACCATTGCGACAATTTATTGCATATGTTCGGAGATCTTCAACATTCATGTTGTAAATCTCCTCATCTGTACGATAAACAAAATTGGCACGTGCATTTTCACGTGCTCTTTGTCGATTTAAACAAAGATCGACTCCACTCAATCTGCTATGAACATTGTCGATCATAACATCCCTTGCTTCTCGACTTATTTGAGAAGTCGCATCCATCTCTGATCGCAGAGTTTTGACTCGAAACGGTCGACTCACCAATGGCGGCTCAGGGCGAGGCAACTCCACATCTCACTTAGTGCCCTTACGATTATATAATCGACCTTTCCCCGGGCCAAAAAATTCTAAAGGAAGGTCATTGTAGTTGGGTTTCATACCCAAAAAAAATTCTTCATAAAACATCTGTGCAAAATAAAAAGGAACCTCATCGTTCCATGGAAGCCTTCCAAAGGCCGCAAGATGTCGATCATACAAATAACGAGCTATTTCTGGGTGCTTGAAATACTTCACCTTCAACATTTTTCTTTTTGGCCCTTCCTTATAATTAAACATTGACTTGGCCACGTCTCTTGTAAATTTTTGCTTAATGTCCTCCCATTTATCGGGACCCATCACTGTTTCTTTTCTCTTTCTCATCAGTTCTACAAATGAATCATTCGTTGGCCCAAGATTTCTGTACACCTTTACCATTTCACCCAATGAATGTGTAACTATTTCAAGGCTTTGTTGACTCTCAGCAGGTAGAGACAAAGCCACGAGATCTCTTTGCAATTTTGCATGAAGGCTTTCACACCTTTGTAAGGTGCATTCCGCCATGTTGGTTTCCCATGGTATATCAGTAATCTCAGCCAGATAAATTGTGTTGGGTTGACAACCTTCTTCTTGAATGTAGCGAGCTGCCCTGCGTCTATTTTGACCACTTTCTTGAACATTTTCGGCCTCTGCATCAATATATATAAAATTTTGTATATTAGAAAAAACACGTGTAAAAAAAGTTGTACAAATTTAATGAAAAAATATTGAAATTGATGGCAACCTTGATGTTGTTGGTTAACATCTTCTCCAACATGACCCTGCTAAGAACCAGACCCAGAATGACGCTGCTGAGAACCAGACCCACAGTGACCCTGTTGAGAACCAACAGCCGTTGATTGACATTCGGGGGAATAAATATCACCCCCTTCCCGCAACCTTCTACAACTCATACCTCGACCAGTTGAACCTTGGCCACACTCCACGGATGGAGTAGAAACCCTTCTCCTCTTACCTCCTAAGAATTAAAATATGAAACTTATTAACAACTAATTTAACTCACAAAGTTAATAAAAAATCAATTCCATATGTACACACATGTATGGAGATTTAAGATTATATTTAAATACCGTGAACATCCTCTGATCCCTGAACCTCCATATGTGATTCAGCTAGTCTTCGTCGTTCATCCTCCATGATATATATCTATTGGTCGACATTTACACAAAATATATTTCCAAAAATCAATTTGTAATTTAGTGTACACAAATTATGTAGAACACAACTTTCAAAGCAATAATTGATCATGTGTGAAACTAAATTTAATCAAAAAAGATATTATAAAAATGATAAGTTCACCAAATTGCGCTTTACATGGTGGGAGCACACTTGGTATAAAATTTACCACTTATACACTTTAGTTTGTGGGAGAAATGACACATGTACATAGTTTACCTTAAATTTGTTGTGTTTTATGGATATTAAAATGAATAACTTCTATTTAGATCCATTCCAGAGATTGACTGTAGGGGCATTTACTAGATATGTCACCTTTTATAAAAGATAAGATCCAGAGGCTACCTGGCCCTTTACAGACTCTGCCTATAGAACTTGTAGAAGTAAACACTAGAGGCATTAACAATATCAAATAACGTTTTCATGCTCATACATGGGAATGTGTCTCTTTCCCTACGCAAAAAAATATTTCAAGGTAGTTAATCTTCATAGACACGTCATCAAGCAAGTCAATGTGATCATCCCCAACTTACTTTTCATGAAATTACGCTTGGAATCCTCTACAACCTGGTGGATGGAGTTGAATGGGAACTAGGTCAAGGCCTTTACAAAATACATGCTAGTGAATAACACTTACTAGGTTATGCCAAAAAATAAAGTGGCAGAAATGTTTTCTCCTCGAGGTTGTCCAATTGGGTGTGTAATACCAACTTCACCCATTTCCTAACAGGTTTCTCTCTTAGGTTACAAATGTATTTCACCTTATTAGTTATATATTTTTCAATTTCCCGTGGATTCCTTGAATTTTTTCTCCTACCATCTCCCTCTCTCACTCCCCAAATTATTGTCATCAAACATGCCCCATTGAGGATCTAGAGCAATGTTTGCACCATACTTAGAACTGTCATTACTGCTAATTGAAATTGGAGTCATGTATACTAGATTGCTTGCTTAAGTGGCTCTTACTTGGACAATATCCTGAAATAGTTTGACATGATGGTCATATGAGGTTGGAAGCTACTTGGTGTAATTTTTCTTAAATCTTCAAAAAAACAGAGCAAAAATGTCATTTTCGATCATTTTTTATTATCTTCTGCATACAGCAAATGTTATGAAAATTGCAACACAATCATGTTCCATGAGCATGAATTATGAATGTCGCAAGCCAAATTGCAAGGAATTTTGAATTCATTTTAGGCAAAAGAAGGCTATGAAATTAAGGTCCATGCTAGAAAAAATTATGCAAATAAGGTTGCTAAGTCTTGATACTTACCATGTGTTTCAAAGCCATAACGAAGGTTGGCTTTGAGAGTGTCCTCTCAAAGCCCTGTCTTGAGATGAAATTCAATTCAATGTCTCTTAGAGTTGCAAGGTGGAATTGATAGAACTATTTGATTTCTTTACCATAGATGGATATCTCCTTTCATCTATACCTTTCTCTACCATCTTATTTCCAAGTGAAATGGGAATTTTCACATTTTCTATGCCATTACCATGTAATTTGGTAGTCTGCTAGCTAGACCTATCACAAATAATGTTGTCATACCAAACTATTTCTCTTGCTCAACTCAGTGACCATGACTCTCTTCTCACACTCCTTACCATATAAGATCTTCAATTGTACATGTCACGCAAAGTTGGGGGTTCTAGGTCTACACCTATTAGGTAAAGTTACATATTTTATGTCATTGTGGTCCTTAAATTTGGAGGTGTTCCACCTAAAAAAATAGGTATTAAATATGGATGAAAAGGATTTGTTTTAACTTTGATAGAATTTCCTCATGGAATTACTGAATTTCTCGACGACATCATGCTAGCTTTGCTTAGAGAAGAAGGTTTTGGAAGAGAATTTGAATTCTTTCGACTTATTTTTGGCATTGAAGTTTGAAATAGTAGTTTTGATGACTCCATTGATGACCTTGCTAAGGAATTTGATGCACAAAATATTGACTTTGAAGATGGTTTAGAAGATGTTGAAGAAGTTGTAGATTTTGGTGTTGTCACTAAATGTTTCTTTGTTGTTGGACTTGATCAAGACATGTAATTTAACTTTACGAGCAGATTGAAGTCCTTGAAGAGGTTTTAGATTTGGTTGTTCTCACTGAAGGTTTTTGTCTAGTTTTGTTTCTTAAACCATCATTTCCATAGGACATTTTTGGTGAATAGATTCTTGACCTTGATGAGAGGATATGATACCTTGAAGAGGCTACATCTTTTGGTGACGTCACTAATTGTTTTTCTATTATTATGTTTGTTAAACATCTCACTTAGGGTGAGGCAACTCCACATATATTGTACAGTTTATGGGACATAAATCAATATGTAGAAATATTCACTTGGTTTTTATAATTGGATAGAAGAATGACTTAAAATGACCTTGTATGTCTTCTCATTTTAGAGCTCAAATTTTTATGAAGGATTTAAGTATCCACCTTTCAAGAATCACTAGAAGAGGTTGATAAAGAATATAGGAAGACAAAAAACTAACCAGTTGAGTACAAGGCATAGTTGAGCCAAATGTTGTTGAGGAAGGGCCTAATTATTTGGGTCTTGGTTATGGAAAACATGATGGAAAATGCTCCAAAGCCAAGGAGGCACATGAAGTTGTTCCAAGAAGGAATTTTATTTTGTGTTCAATACCTCAAGCTTGTGAGGTTTGTGTTCATGATGAATGGAAAATTTTGACACCCACTTTGCAAGAAGATGTTAATAAACATGCATCTAATGAGAATTTAAAAGAAGAGGATGTTGAAAGCTCTATCTAGTAATTGAATTCATTGCTAGTATTCAGAGGAGAGCCACTACCTCATCAAATTCACCTCCTCAAGAGGGCGACAACAGTGAATGTTCAAGGTATAAATTTGCCTTTAATCAAATTGCTTTTGATTATGATAAACATGGTAAATATTCACATAAGATATAGAAAATAACTTGCACATGTTCCTTTTGTGGTTTGAATAACCCTAATGTTTACAGATGTTGGAAGAAGATATCCATGCACATTGAAACTTTCTAAATAAATGAGGCAAAAAATCAATGGCCCATTGGACAAGGAAAATGATGTTGAAAATAAGATGCAATTGTTTATTACTCATTGCCATAAGAAAGGTCACCTTGTAGACAAGTGTTGGACTTTGTATCCAACAAGTCATCCACAACATTTGAAGAAGGTGGAAAGAGATAACGACAAGAATGGAAAAGATGATTCCATAATCTATGAGAGTCAGGATGATTCACATGATGATGAAGTGAAACCAAAACAAGCGCCATTGAAATGGTTTGCTAACATATGGTTAGATTTCTTATCTAATTAAGGCCTTGAATGTATTTTGTTGTTTCATGAATTTCTTTGAAAATTCAAAGTATGGTGCATGTTGCATGAAGCAAGATGTTGAAAGTAGATTTATGTTGACACACTTTAATGCAAAAAATATGGAAATTTGTACATGAGCTATTATTTGACTTGAGAGTCAGTTGTTTGAAGAGGCATGTTTTGTCAACTTGTGTTTGGTTGATGGTTTTGTACACCAATATGTAAGAGTACATGGAGATATTCACATGATGTGAATTTTTATTCTTTGAAGGAGAAAAACGATATCTCAGTGAGCTATGTTTCTTGCATGATGTGTTTTTCAGTTTTATAGTTTTGTTTGTGACAATACGTCACAAGATTTTAGGAAGGTCCACTCTTGAGCGAGAGCCTCATGATTACAACCTAATCATGAGAATCAAATGGGAGTGCATACTTATTTTGAAAACAAATAGGATTCTAAGCTACCTAGGACTCAAACCATTATTTTTAAATTTGAAATATCATGGTGTGTTGTTTCAATGCCTGAATCCACAACCCTAACACAAATTGTTTTATTCTTTTTTTGCAAGATTTAGTTGGTTATATTAAAAGTCAGTTGAATTTAAAATTCTTGGCTTAGTTGCATGAACCAAACATATTGTACATGTATTAAATGAGGAATTTCGCTCTCCCAATCATTTCTAAATCACCCATATCACCAAGAAAACATGTTTTAAAAGAACATACTTTGGTATGGGAAAGACCTCAGGTTTCAAATATTATAAGAAGGTTTTTGATATGGTTGAGAGAATGTGGAAAATAGAATCCCTAAACAAATTATTTTTCAAAACGTATTACTTTCAAAGTATCAACAAGGAACATGTACAAGGGTGTTCAATGAATTAACGCTATTTATTTAAATTCCATGATGTACATATCTTACTCATAATTTTAACAAATTATTAAATAATGATCTAGATTGGATAATTATATTATTTGTCATATATTTTGATGCTTATAGAGTGAAAAAATTGAAAGAATCAACTTGTAGGGTCATTTTAATGGTGGGTGGAGAATTAGGGTCTAAAACCTTTTGGAGACATTTTGAGGCATTAAATGACATTTCTGGGGGTCAAACGATTATCCCTTGTGCTGAAATCTTGACCATTATTCTACACTTAAAGACATATCCAATGGTGCAAGAAAAACATCAAACGAATTTCATTCAAAATTTATGCCTTTAGTAAGTTTACCTATCATGTTGACCACCATGGTACGAGAGAATGACATTTTAGCCCCATTACTCATGCATGGAAAGCTAGCTACATGTGGAATTTTAACACTGGACTCTAAAAGGTCTAAAATCACAAACCTCGTTAATGGTTGATAGAGTCAAATCTTACACCTAGTTGGCTATCACGCTACATGTTAAATACTTGGCCACTAGGAGGAATAAGAGTTCCATTTTGTGTTATTGTATTTTGTTCCATAGTTGAAAATACAACTAGGAGTGTGAAGTTAGAGAGAAAAATGTATGAAGTTAAGTTTGTATAGCAACCTTACACGCTAAAAGACTTAGCTAACTCTAGAGAGATTACCTCTTTCTTTGTACTCACACATTTTCCATACCAGAAAAGATAGAGTAGAGCATGTTTACATTTTAGTGTTTTTTTTCTCCCATAAGGATTTCCTAGGGAAAAAGGAGTCTAGAGCATCATTACTTTTTAGGGTTTATTGTCTCCCATAGAAGGATTTCCTAGGAAAATAATTGTCTTGATTGTCTAGAGATATGTATGTGTGTGTTTCATTATGTTCTCTATTTCTTATGTTGTGTTTCATTATGTTTTTATATTTCTTACATTTCCTATTGCCACGGTGTACATTTATATCTAAAGAGTCCAAAACCTTATTCAAGACCATATGTTTTGTTGATGTAGTTTTATTGGTTATATTGCATTTCTTTTTCAGTTGTTGCTGTGGGCCCCACCATCTAGTGATTTTAGGTAAAAAATTATTTACATGGAATTTTGAAGTATTCTAGAATGTTTATTATTTATCACTACTAGCCTTGGTGATTTATTTGTTTGTTTTGATGCTGCTTGGTTACCCATATTTAATAGTTTTTCATGTTTAATTCATTTTTAAGGATTTTTATTGGCCTATGAGGATGTATTTTTCTCAAATCCATAATGGCTAAAAGAATGAAATTTATCTATGAAAAAGAGAGGTCATATGGAAAACAAATTGTTTGCAAGTGTTCTTTTGAACCCATAGAACTTGCAACCCCAATATTGATACAATACTAAGTAATACATAGCCTCCTCATCTAACTTAGCCAGGGATTTGCAATACTATATTTGAGTTGGCTAGCTCCATTTCAAGATATCATAATGTTATATTATTATTTCTATAGATTTTGATTATGGTAGTAAAATGTTACAAAAAACCGGAAACTACAAATAATATTATTCTAGATATATGTAAAAAGGACATGGTAGAGAAAATCAAACAATATTAAACTTTCCATAAATAGTTTAGATATAAATACATTTTCTATTTTTTATTGTAAATTCCATTTTTTTAATTAATAAATAAAAAAGAAGCATTTTCAATCAAAATCACATCCAACATATAATAAAAATAATAAAAACAATTTAAAACTTCATACACTATGACATTACTATGGCAAAGAGCATAAAAATATATGTAAGCAAAAATTCCTTTTATATAATAATGGAGAGCTTCAAATATACAAGAAAAAAAATCTTTCAGCCTCCTTGTATCCCAGAGAAAGAGTTGCTCAAACAATCATATTTTAAACAATTAAAACTTGGAGAAAATCATCTATTTTTTAATTTCAATGAAATATAAAAAATTAGTCAAATATTTCAAATCTATTTTTTGGCTAGTTGCAGAGTGTACGTCAATTATAGCTAGAGAGAGACTCCAAGAAGGGGTTTCAAGATAGAGCAGGTTTCCAACATTCCAGTAAAAAAGGGAGGCAAATATTTCCAACAAAAGAGGCAAGAACAAGTTCCCTAGTGGTAGTGCTATGCAACCCAATTAGTCAGTGCATGTTGCAGGCAAGAGTGCGAGTAGCTGGTAGTCTCCAAAGAGAGTTTCTAGAGGTAGAATGAGTTTCCCAAAAGCAGTACTACACATTTTATTAGGTATGACTGCATCTAGCATGGCGAAAATCATCTGTTTTTGAATTTCAATCATATAAAAAATTAGTCAAATATTTCAATTTTTTTTTTTGGCTAGTTGCAGAGTGTAGGTGCAATTCTAGCTAGAGAGAGACTCTAATAAAGGGTTTCAGGATAGAGCAGGTTTCCAACATTCCAGTCAAGAAGGAAGGCAAATATTTCCAACAAAAGAGGCAAGAACAAGTTCCCTAGTGGTAGTGCTATGCAACCCAGTTAGTCAGTGCATGTTGCAAGCAAGAGTGCAAGTAGATGGGAGTCTCCAAAGAGAGTTTCTAGAGGTAGAACGAGTTTCCCTCCCTCTCAAACTACTCCCTCTCACATCTTCCTATTGAAGCAAGCCTTTAGCCCATTGAAAACTTGGTTATGACTAGGCATTTTATGTATAAGAAGGAAGTTGAACCACATCAAAGCCAAGAGGTTCACAAAAAATTATTTTAACTATAGCCAAATCTCCCACCTTTGGCTCAAGAGGAGATGACATCAGGAAAAATTTTAGGGGCTAATATTAGTAGGTGGGCTAATTTTCCATGCTTTTTCCAAAAAAAGATTAGCCAATTTCATTTTTTTTCTAAAATGATTTGCCAAAATTTTATAGTAAACCAGTATTTTACCTTAAAAATGGCCAAAAATATTATCTCAACTTTAATATAAAATCATTGGAAATCTAAATATTTCTACAAAAATATCACAATTTTCATATTAGGGACTAGTAAGATTACCAAGGTTTCTAAACTTTAAGATAAAGTAGCATCCTTGATGTTAGTTTTTGGCTAGATGATTAGGTATAAAGTAAGAAATCATTTTGTAGTATATTGATAATATTAAAAATAATATTAGTTCAAGACTATTGGTCAGTTCCCAAAATAATGTGAGATGGAAGCATTTGATACATTTGCCACACTCAAAGAGTTGAAAATGAAAAACAATTTCTCTTATATTATTTATCATATACTCACATTTGATCTATGAAAACTCTTCGTGTTTTTTAAACATAAAAACAAAATAGTAAAAAATTCAGACTAATCTCTTACTTCTTAAAGTACAACAAATATTTTTTAATTTTTTGAAATAATAATTAAAAAAATATTTAATTTCAAAATAATTATTATTTTATTATTTATAAATAAAATTAACAATAAAATATGTTTATAATGAACTGTTGTGAATGATAATATAAAAACTGTTGAGTAATTTTAATTTTACTCCAATCATTATATAAATTAATATTATTCATTAAAAAAATACCTTTTAATATTTTAAATATATTGAAACCTCTACT